>CM068828.1:51682108-52139608 GCA_028554795.2 Sinohyriopsis cumingii
AACTCTCATTACAGTTTTACATAACTATTGACAAATTGATTTGTTGTGCTTTGCACATTAGTCATAATAAAGTAAAAACAAACATACAAACAAACTGTCCTTTGTGAAGTACATATGAGTGTGTGTGTGTGTGTGTGTGTGTGTGGGTGTGTGTGTGTGTGTGTGGGTGTGTGTGTGTGAGAGAGAGAGAGAGAGAGAGAGAGAGAGAGAGAGAGAGAGAGAAAGAGAGACTTGGGATGGGAACCTAAAAACTATTTCTGGTACATGACATTAAACTTTAAACTTAAACACAGTCACATATTTAGCTATCCTTCATCTCTTGTTCTAGATGCGCGACTTATATAATATTTTAACAAATGAGAATACTGTTGACTTTTGGGGGGATGTACGGTAGATGTACGGTAGACCCACTGTCTACGGCAAAAAGAATGATTGACAAGGATTATTGAAAGTCGACTAATGTGTACATATTACTTGCAATAGCGACACGAGGGTTCGAGGCGCCCTGGGACAATATTCTTTAGCCCCCCCCCCTTCTTTGCTACAGAGAACGATTGTTATGTCAGTTACACCCACCCACGGCTCTCCTCCTAAATATAGGTTTTTGAATAATTTCCCCCCTTACACTAAGGTAAAGATGAAATACTCGGAACATTCCAGCTAAAAACAGAGCTCTCGAATGCGCACTCTATCCCCACAGCGCAACTACCGATTACTTCTGAGGTGTGTTAATTATGATGTTATTCCCTCTTTAGAAAAGGCAGATCTGCCCCTTTCTATCCCAGTCATTTTTTCTTTTATTTTCTTTGTGGAAGAGGAGCATAATTTGTTCGCAAATAATGCTTTCTGCGCATGTTTGTGTATATAGTCGTCCAAGTGCCTGCGGCCCCTGCTCTCCATACATTTAACGCTTCGCCGAGTTTGCTATAATTAAATTGCTATAGGGCTGAATGTGAAGCCATTAAATGTTGAATGTACCTGTGCAATTAATTTTGATCTTTACCCAAGTTACCGTAAGTTGTGGGCTAAGTAGACAAGATAGATATTCGTACACATGCATATAAGGTATGAATAATTACCACTGGAGAATGAGACCATTGATTTTTTAATGACCGTGTCGAGGTAAATTGATTTCAACTAATCCATGTGAAAAAAAGCTGATTGTTTGCAGCAATGACGATATTCACTGAACATGATGTGACATCTATGTATTGACCAGCATGTGATAACCAAATATGTTCGTTGTGACAGTTATGTATTGACCAGTACGTTGTGGTACGTTGTGGTAGCTTTGTATGTTACACGCACACGGGTATTTACATGACCGAGTTTACCCCAACTTTCCAAAGACTTCCATACAGCTTCAGTTGTAAATTTGAAAGCCCGACGTGTCCATTCTATAACTAAATTTTACTCTAATTAATGCAAGACCACAGATAAAACAAACTGCCAAATATATATCAACCGCACATCTGCATGTTTTATCTTCATCACGTTTCCGTACCGCCAACCGTTCACGCCTTAGAAAATGTATGAGTATCCATTTACACTGGAAATATTTTAACTCCGCCACCTTAGGCCAGTCAATGTATGCTTTCCAGGCACATTTCGCTAATATAATTGCACCACATTGCCCCCATGTCGACATAAACGCTATCTGCCAAGTCCCTTCTTATTTATTCCCTTGTGTAATTTACCGGTTTCCTACCGTAAATACTGCCCTTGCACTCACACCACCAATGTACACCACTAGATTTTAATATGGACTATCTTACGACAGGGACATTCATTCGGTTTTGGCCGAAATTCACTACTAGTGAACCATGGCATCATGGAAACTCACTAACACGTCACCCGTGTGTTCCTAATAATTGGCTAACTACTTCGGGCTAGGAATATTTCCATTGCGCCGAATTCCAATAATCACACAAGTAATCACACAAATCTAAGAATTCCTTAAAACGGGGCGCTATAACCAAACGCGCATACTCCATATTTATTACAATATTAACCAGTACTTTGTGACATCTATGTATTGACCAGCATGTGATAACCAAATATGTACGTTGTGGTAGCTATGTATTGACCGGCATGTGATAACCAAATAGGTACGTTGTGGTAGCTATGTATTGACCAACTTGTGGTCACCAAATACGTTTGTTGTGGTAGATATGTATTGACCGGCATGTGATAACCAAATAGGTACTTTGTGGCATCTATTTATTGACCAGAATGTGATAACCAGATAGTTTCATTTTCGTAGCTTTGCCCTCACCCGAATGTGATAACCAAATATGTACGTGATGTTAGCTAAGTGAGACCTTGTAGAAGAAACAGTTTTATGCTGGTCTGTTGGTTCTTCGAAGCTCGCATTATGTGTTATTTTGTCCCTTGATGTTGGCTTTCAATTAACCTTTGACGTGCACATCAAGTTGTAAAGAACCGGTAAATGTCAAAAACGTTTGCAAATTTCATTCCTTAAAATTGTATTATTTACTGGCAGTACAGCGCTTTGAGTTTTATAATGTACACCGTGGACACTATAAATACGACTGACACTGGTAAATGTCAGTGTTATCCATTAGCACATTCGAAACCCACTAAACCTTGTTTTTGCCGCCCGCAACCGGTTAAACGCAATGTCCGTTCGTTTGTCTGTACAAACATTTTAGCCGAAACCTTACAAATACATCTTCATTGCTCTTTGTTACCCATTAAAGGTCCAATGACACCATTAAACGTACCTTTCAGATTTTTATGAGGAATAAGACATATGTGATAATTTATAAGTAATTTTAACCATTTCGGAAAGTACATACAGTACTTCTGTTGTGGTAATTAAGACTTTTTATGAAGTGACTATTAGATCAGACGATGTGAACATTTTCAACAGGACTATTTATAAAATTCTGGAAAAAATTGTAATTCAATTAAATTTAATTCGTTCTATTGTACAAAACATGTGTCATTCGGCTTGCAGTATCTCCAAAGAATAAACAAACGATGTAACTGCGGTGATTAACAAATGTTTGAAGGCAAGTTTAAAGAGTATGTCGACCTAGCTGAAAAGGGTAGTTTGGTCTTGCGATGTGTTGTTATCTTATCTGTCACGTTTGGAAAGAACCAGAAAAAGCGTTGATTCTTTCAATTGGACTCTGTCATTCCTCTTGAATATGGCAGCTAGAACAACAACTCAGTAGTTTTCTTTCTGATTTTATTTTCTCGCAACCTACAAGCTTACAGGTAGACATTTGAAAAGATTATATATATATATATATATATATATATATATATATATATATATATATATATATATATATATATATATATATATATATATATATATATATATATATATATATATATATAAACTTACACACACATACGTGCACATTGAGTAATTGAAGGTCAAGTTGATATGACCATACCTTTCTGTCTATGAAATCTCAAAATTATAGTCCATTGCAAGTCAGACAGACAGACATTTGAGTTGTACGCAAGTGCATGTATTTATCAGTATCTTATAAAATGTATCCAGAATTTTTCTTTTTATTTCTTTGATTATCAATCCATTAAGTTAGATTTGCGTTTGCTAAATTATTGGATTTAAGGGGTGTATATTGGATGGAGTGTATCGTATTTGCTTAGTGTTGTTGGATCACCTGTAAGGTACGTTTACAAAATGCCTTTGTGAGTCACACGGGTTTGGTTACAACAGCATTGCACAAAATGTAGCGCAACGTTGCAACAGTGATTAGGGTAAGCTTGTGTGTCAAGGTATACTCTACAACTATATATAATTATTTCATAGCACATTTGTACATTCTTTTCTAGTGGGCCAAATTCAGACCATGGGAAAAAGGGGAGGTGTGGCTTGAGGAGCGAGGAACATCGGCAAATTAACAAGTTTTGTGCTTAGAAAATATCCCATAATAGTCTCCTGAGAAAAGAGCTTTTGTATCGAAAAAACGCATTGTAATATTAAAGAGAGACAGACAGGCAGGCAGACAAACAGAGAGACAGACAAACAGAGAGAGAGATACAGAGAGAGAGAGAGAGAGAGAAAGAGAAAGAAAGAGAGAGAGAGACTGATATATAGATACATAGGTGTGTGTGTGTGTGTGGGGGGGCAGCAGACCAGATTCAAGATTGGTGACAAAAGGGCATTCTGGACAAGGGCGTAATTTAAAATCACAAAGGAGTAACTTGGAGTTTAATTCTCTCTGGAACTAGATTCATCATGTTGAAAACGCGAACAAGCACTTTTTATTCAAAATTGTATGAAAGTAAACAACGTGTAAATTTAAGCGTGAATGACGATGGAAAGTTTCATACTTTAACACTACGTAGGATATATCTTGAAAATCAAAGCAACGACACTGTATACAATTCAGCAGTAAAGCGATACTGGTTTTAATTACTGATGTTTTTGTTTGTTTGTTTGATTGGTTGGTTGAGTTTTTTTTTCTTCTTCTTTTTGTTTATTGTTTTATGAATCTTTGATATAGTTCCAAACAACTATAATTTAGGCATCACGTGAGAGGAGGTATGGGAAGTATAACTTTTGGATCCAATTTTTCGGCTTTGAAACATCAATTTCACCAGCTTTAAATTAAGCACGATAATTGAATTAAGCACCAACATCATATATGGAGTCTTTTGCTTCCTCAAAATTGGATAAGATCTTTTCAAGTTTTTGTGGAGCTGTACATTTTTGTTTTTTAAACTAAAGTTTTCCATTAAAAGTCTTTCATGAAACGTGCTCTGGAGGGACTAATACGATGCATGCAGTACCTGCTGAAGTGTTCCTGATATTTGCAAACACCATGCACAAGATTCCTGCTTGTTACCGTATACATTATGATTCCAATCTCTCCCTGTATTTGCTTTATAGGAGACAGTAACTCCAGTCAGAACTTAGCCCATTGTAAATAAGTTTGGCGAAACCCGAGTTTTCATGTGGGATTTCTAGAATAGTCCATTTCTCAACTGTATGAGACGGAACTGATCTAATCAGGGGATGCGTGGGGACAAGGAACATGTCTAATCAGGGGGATAAGTGGGGACAATAATTGACATCGTTTTCCTTTGAGTAGGCAGACACTCCAATTGCTGGATCAAAATAATCAAAGTTAAATAAGCCTTTTATTATACTTTACATCGGTTTGATTGTATAATTCATTTTTATTTCAGCTTGACAGACAAAGAAATACTTAGGTCATTCCTTTGGGCTTATCTCTTTCCTAATATATACAAATTCCAATAGAAAGAATTCTTAAACTATTCAGAAATTTCATTGCGCACAAGAGGCTTCGGTACCATTTGATATCAGTCAAGGTAAGCATTTGTATATGGATTCCAGAATCCCCACCCCCCCTTCTCTCTCGCTATTCTTTGTATACTGTATTGACCTGTTCAGACTTAATGAATTAGTTTTATTTGAGTTTGTTAAATTTTGTTTGTATTTGACGTTTGGCTGGTAGAGTAAACATGTCAATCGATTTTGGTTTTAAATGGCATTTGAAAACTCTGCTAATGCGTAAAATAACTAACACATGAATTCTGCCAAACGATATTTCTGGAACATGAACACTAATATTGATGGTTTTTGTCTTCAGCCTTTCATGGACTGGTTAGTATTTAATGACAGTTAATAATCATTCCTATGCTCTCAAATTCATTCATTGCCGTAAATCTTCAGATAGATGTGCCCAAAACAGGTGGCATGACAACAACTGTACATTCTGTTACGTTTATTTGATTTCATTTATATTTGATTTAATTTGTGTTAGATTTGATTTGTTTGTTTGTGGGTTTTGTAATCTTTGTATTTTCTTTACATGTCAATATAATGTAATTTTGTTTACAAGGAATTTGATATTTTCCAGAAAATTCAGTTTGACTTTAATCTTTCCATAAATACCTAATAATAGAAACACTTGTTTCTATTGTTGACTTAGTTTCTGGCCTTGATTCAGGGTCAAGTAAACAACTTTTATTCTCGGAGTAAAATGATTGGTTCTTATCAAGGACATAGAGGGGCTATGTGATTTGTATGTGCTAACATGATCACGTGATCCTCTATTTCGCAATTAGGCATTTCAAAAATTGCGAACTACTTAGTATTAATAGTGATGAGAGAGAGAGAGAGAGAGAGAGAGAGAGAGAGAACAGAATTTTGGGGGCTTTTAAACATTTGATGTCAAGTTGTTTTCTTCTGTTGTGACTAGTTTTGAGTTTTTGAGTTTTATTTTAATTTTTCGGATTCTAAAAGATTAATTCGTTTCTCTGGTAATATTTTGTGGTCATACAGAATTTTTGAACAAAGACATTTCTTACAATTTTTATTTGGATTTCCAGGACCCGAGGATTAATTATTGTGTTTCTACAAGGAACTGTAGACTTCAACACAGTACAAGTTACAGCATAGGTCATCGCCTTCTATCTTGGATTCTTCGTCGGGACTCGAACTTGAATTCATTAAAACATTTTATTATTAGGACTTCTAAAATTTTATTCGTGGATTATTCTTCGATTATTTTTGGATTTGATTCTAGAAACCGTAAGTTATTATTTTTTCTTCATTTTTTTACAGTATTTTTCCAGGGAAATAAATACTTTGTTATAAAATTTTAAAGCTTGTTGTTTTCAATCTTTCTTGTGTTACTGTTTATTCGAGCCTAAACACGTGACATAAGAATTCTGTGAGATATGGACTCGGATCGCAATTATTTTTCCTATATAGTCTTAACATTTGTTTCCCATCATTGAATTACCCACTGTGTAAAATTCCTAACATTTCATGTATACTCTAAAGTATCTTCAAAGATGAACCCAGTGTGAAGTTATTACTTAGGGTAGCGGACATGTTTTTGAGAGACTGGACGATAAACAAGGCAAGGTGCAATGGGTCACATATTTCACTTCCGGATCAGAATCAGCGCCTCATTACTCACTGTGCACTGGCGCAAAAACACACACAGACAACCACATCATGATGCTCATAGACAGTTATCTTTAAATCAATGCGAAGAATGACGAAACCTAACTCTAGTATCAGCACCAAAATTGGAGAGGAAAACATGCTCTAAAAATATACTGGCACTACATTCGTTGGTACTGAATCTGAGGTAATAATTGTGACCTAAGTCCATTTGGACTACAGGGGCTCGTATCGTTGCTTACAATTTAACTGTCAAACATTAATATAAAATAATATGCTATATGTATGGCTGATAGTTAAATTGTAAGCAATGATGCGAGCTCCTGTGATTTGGACGACGACTGACTCACTGATCGGCTCGATAACGGTGGATTGCTTTACTTAGGTACAAGCAGTGTATTCTGGTTTTTATCGCAAATTACGAAATTATCAGCAAGTTTTCGTTTGATGGTGGATATGGCAATCTGTAGATTTAATGACTGTTATTAAATTTGCTTAATTTCTTGATAATATTTGTGTTGTTTTTATCATCGCTATCGATCATGTACCACGAGTTTTGATCTAGATTGTTAAAATTACTAGTAAACGTAATGTTATCTATATTACTACCGTATCTGGCATATAAAGACAATGTTTAGAATAGCTGAACTTTTCTCGTACTCCTATCATAACAAACAAAGTGAAGAATTTTGTGAAGCAAATGTGTGGCGTATTTAGGTTGCAGATTGCTTTGGGCTCTGGGTGAAAAATTGCAGATTTTTTTAAAAATGAAACTTTGTGTCACCATTTAAATGCTTTGACGAAATCGTACAGTCTGGTATAAGGACCACATATTGCTTTCTGATGTAAATAGGATTCTAAATCAAGGGGGTGACATGTTACGGAAATGCGCCCTTGATGTAATTCAAACCTTTTTATCTCTCATCAAATACGCACTGTTAGAACAAGAAAGGCTTCACTAAGGTCATACGTACTCCACTTAACTGCATATGCTTCGTTATGCTGTTGCTAATGTAAGAATGGCTTGTAGACCGTTTAACTTCATAAAATGACGTGTATGCGGAGGCAGTAGTGTCATAGGTAAGTCATCTGGGTTCTGGGACCTGTGATGGTCTTTATGGGGAAGTGAACTATACTCATCTACGAGGGACTTATGCGAGTGGGGTGGAAACAAGTAGGATAGGGGTCTGTGGGACAGAATCTCTGGTAGGGAACCCAAAGGCGATGACACAGGAAGCTCCGGCATGTTCAGTGTTTATAGGTACAGTTGTAACCATTTAACTGCAACGAAAACTTCGTCTAGGAGACGTTCCTTTGTGTCATATTTATTTTAATTCGGTGGTGGTGGAAGTTGGGAGGTGGGGGGAAGGAATCTTTTATATATTTTTTTATGCAATTTCATTCATGGGGTACGAAGGACGTAACTATATTTGTCTTTTTTTTGTTTGTTTCGTTGCTCTTTATCTTCTTCAAATCGACGCAATTTTTTGCGGATAATATGAATACATTTATCATAGCCTTTTCACGTACTGTATCTACTCGCTTATCAGAAAAGTTCAACTGCAAACTACACAGACACAGATCTGCCGTGGCATAACTTATGAATGTTATCAAACGTTTAGATCTCTCAGTTGTATGACATTTATATATGTTATCAAACGTTTGGATCTTTAAGTTTTATGTAGGTTATTAAATGTTTGGATTGCACTTAATATAATGTCTGTAGTTTTGTTTGAACGAGATAATTATAATCTCTCATGTACTACTAATTATGTCTATATGTTGAACTTGTGTCATTTATTTGGAATGTTGGCTATTCATTTCATCTCGAGAAACTAATTTTGTACTTAATTAAAAAAGAAACAACAAGCAAATAAATAGATAGATGAATAAATAAATAAATAATGTGTGTCCTCTATCCTTATAATTCAGTACTATATAAATATGGTTCAATACAAATCTTAATGTGTCGGATACCAATAATGACAAAGTAATAAGTATGTGTAAGGTGTTAACCTTATCTTATTGGAAAGACATTGTGTGGGTCTGAGGGGGCCCCTCTCATATGACATCACGCAATTTTGATTCATTTCCATATTCAGTGGAGAAAAAAAGTTTTATTTACATGCTTCGATGGTTCTCTTAAATGTCACAATATATGGTAATATGTCAAATGATGTATGATGGTGATAAATCACGATTCTTTTAAATTCCTCATTCAAACATAGCTACATATCTTTTTATGCCATCAGGATATGATTGTGTTTCCTGTTTTAAACCTTACAGCAAATAGCAATTCATAACAACGGTAAAACTGATGATGTGATACATCCATATTAAAATTGTACAGGTAAGAATCTGAATGATGGATTGCACATGCTAAGACATACGGGAAAGTGGATATGTATTTACTTTAGTAACCTTGATTTACAAACCAGACACGAATACAAATTGGATGCAGCTTCATGAAACCATGCGTATATTGTTCTATAAGTCTATGATTCATGCTGCCTTAATTGTGTACCCAGTGAAGTGGTGGAATATCACCAATCCCGTTATTTCTTTCTTCTTTGGAGACGTTTACCACAATTGGGGATTCAGCATTTCTTGTCGATTGTTTGTCAAGTTACGGGATAAGTTCATGCAACTAAAGATTAAAAGACCGAAACATTTCGTGAACCTTTCTGTCTTAATGGAAGTCTAGATCTTGTCTGTCTGTCTGTTTGTCTGTATGTCTTTCTCATTTCTACTGTTCTAATAAAAATGATATTTGGAAAAGCAGCAACGATTCAAACAAACTACGTATATTACTGTATAGTTATGATTCATCTTCATTTGCCTTTTCCATATTATATAGGTAGGGAGTGCTTACTGTCTCAAAGGAGTTGGATTTCAATGCTAGATATCACATACAGCACTATCAAATTTTCCAGACCTCTTCTTGGTATCTTCGCTTCACTAAATAACGTATACAAACCAGCGCTCGTTTTCGTTAGTTTTCGTCCGAATAGTTTGCTTAGGGGCCATCCATTTAGTACGTACGCAAACATCTGGCAGAGCTTGACCCCCTCCCCCCTCCTTGTACACATGCGTACTTTTTTTTACACACCCCACCAGCGTACGTACGCTTGACGCACCCCACAGAGAATTCTAAAGAACGGCCTATATTTAATCCACGCAAAAACCATAAGGATTAATATAAGGATGCATATTTCGGTCGATCAATGAAGGGCACACTAATTTGGGGCCAGAGAACAATTAATTAGATTTATGGGGACAGATGTATCCACAGAAGTATCCACGGACGTATCCACTGCAATATCTACTTACGTATCCATCTACTCACACAAAGTTTGAGGGCCGAAAAGAGACGAGACAGGAGGGAGGTCGGAAAAGGGAACAAGCGAAAGGACCTGCAAGAACTACCATAGTGGAGTCGGAGAGGACTGGAATAAGCAGTTTATGAGACTGTACAAGGCAATGACTTCGATGGTTCACTCGATTATATGATGAACAAATTCTATAATTTAAAACAGATCGGCTATTTATATAAATATCTTTGTGTTTGAAATTTCGTGAAAGATTTATTTCCAAAAGAAGTGTTTCTTCCTAATGTAATGTATTATCACGGTTGTTTATGTAATTGATTAATTTAACTTTTGTTTATCCATGTACGGGAGTTTGTGTCATTCTGTTCTATATATCTGCTCAGATATCTGTTTATTCCATCTATAATTTCACACTTTATTTTAAAATTTACCCGATTCAGGCAACAATACCGAGGGCGATCATCCTCTAGATAACGATAGCCAAATAAAGCGGACACCTTCTAAGAAGGTACAACCTCATAATACCATACCACCAGTAGCAACCGCTACAATTAATAATATTAACGTGTTTAATAAAACATAATCCACCGATTTTGAATGTCTGGCTGCAACAAAGAAAAAAAGCTGCGTAACTTTAAACAGTTTGTCTAGTGTCCGCTAAAATTCAAAGGCCGACTGAACCCAGTCGAACAGGTTACGTATTAGACAAATTGTTATCGAGGTTTCACCCCCCCCCCCCCGTTTCCTATGCGTACGTACATTATCAGTAGTCCCCCCCCCCCTCCATATGCAAGCGTAATCATTTGGGTTACCCCCCTCCTCCCTCCATGCGTACATAATAAATGGGCGGTCCCTCATTGTAATAAATCACACTGTATGAAAAGTTCAGAATCGAGTACAATGGCTGCAAGTTAGCAAAGAAAGTTTTCAGCTTGCGGCCATAAGTGCTAGTTGGTAATCAACTATATATATATATATATATATATATATATATATATATATATATATATATATATATATATATATATATATTAACCATTATACTATACATTTCTAATTAAGTGCTGCGTTGGAGCTAATACCCATATGAAATACCAGTGCTTAAGTGGATCGATCGGTGTAGTACTGCTCTGAATGGACTATGAAAGGCTAAACAGCTATTCCAGAACTAATGCGAAATCCATCCACAAAGACCACACAAATATTTATACAGCAACAAGGAAATCAAGACAACGAGCGATAGGCTTTTGGAGCATTCTAACGTGACAGTCATAATCTATATTATACGGTATAAAGAGGTAAGTCTTCACCAAACAAGTGGTTGGATTGGCTGGTGGGGTGGATTGGATGCTGTATCTATTGTTTTTTATTTTAAAAAAATTAAATCAAAACTCTGGCCTCTGAGTAACACCGAAATTGATATAGCTGACTTTACTTCCAAGGTATTTCTTTTCCCCCTTGTGAAAACTGCAAGGAAAACAAAAGCATGTTAGTAAGAGGCAAGGTAGCGGGAACACGTTGGCGACTGTTGGATGTTGGATACAACAGAATATAAGAGGCAGTCTGAGTTTCCTCTGATCCTTGCCACCCCATTTTTTGATATTTGGACATTTGTGTTGGGGTGTAGGGTCAGAGCGCATTCCCTATCGAAAAGTTGGAATTCGCCGACACCATTTGGTGTCGGCATGGGGTAGCCACTTTCTAGCCGACCCACTTAATGTTTGTAAATAAATATAATACACACTTAATTCTCAACATATTTATTCTGAGAACAACAAACAGAAACCTGTCGGCATCGCAGCAGGGTGGAGAAAACCATTTTCAAGAAGTACCGAGCACGTGTCAGCGATGGTTTTTGTTGGTATCACGTGACTACCACATTGACACTTGCTCTTCGTAGTGAATCTGGTTTTCTTCAAATTTCTGCAACATTTACATATTTTGGTCGTTGTTTTCACAATAAATATTTTGAGAAGTTTATGTTTTTTTTTGTTTTTCTATAAAAATTACATGACTTTTATTTATATGTTCGATTTGTTTTCCTACAGCAACACTAGAACTGGTCTGTTGTTGATATCACGTGACGAATTCCAATACATACATACATACATACATACACACACTAATGCCTACGTACGTTCGTGCCAGCCTACCTATATACATTACAAGAAATACCTACCTACCTACCTACCTACATACATACATACATACATACATACAAATGTTTAGTATATCTCCAACACTTTTGTACTATGTGCACATCACTTAGAAGAATCGTGTGCAATCTATGTGAGATTAAATTACTGCCCGCCATTACCGATCATAGACCATTTACGGTACCGATTCTTTAAAATAACAGAGAGATTTAGCGACAGATGGTGTTTTCCTTTTGTAACTACTACCACAACTTGCATATAATATGTCATGTGTATATATACATTTTAATAACACGTACCTTACTAACGAGCGAATAAAATAATAATCATTAAAAAAACCTTTCTTGAGGCTGTCTTGAGCTCTATGTTACCCCTATATCCAAGGACCTCAAGACAAGAGTCGTTCTCACCTGAAGGTTTCTTTCAACTCACAATTACAACAAACAATTTCCTCTAATGAGCTAACGAACACACATTCAAGAGATTCTAATCTCATACTTGTATGTTTTGTTTTTTCTTCATGCGTCACAGTTGGATGGTTTATTAGTACGCTCTCCTAGGCAGCACATCGGTATTTCAGATCAAGAACTAACCAAAGACCATGCAGGTCGTTATTATGGACTGTTTCTCTAACTATAATTAATTAACTAAATCATGCTCAAAGCACCAAACAAACAATTTCTGGCCATTAATAAGGCACATGATCAATCCGAAATAATTTACTTAAACTGGGCAGCTGCCGTCACATAAAAATCCCAAAACAAAAAAAATAAATTACAAAATATAAATGAACAACCTCTGCTTGCGAGACTATGTAAATTATTCCTGCGGCTTTGTCAACTGAATCTGTTCGATACTACTGGGCTGTCCTTATCCCAACCGTTCAGGGGTCGGGGACAAAGCGGTTTTCCACCCTTAGAAGAATTCTCTTGTTGCGAAATAAAATGCCTATTATCTTGCATGCTCATTATTAATATTAAAGTGCGTGCTAGCAGCTGTGGGGATTTTGTCATATATCCACAGTTTAGAAAGTAATATAGAAGGATCACATTGCTTCCACTTTGTGAAAAATAGTGAGGGAAGGGGGATAGGTAAAAACAGATTCTCGTGAGGCTATTTTTTATCAATCAATTTCATGAGTCCTGATTAAGAAGGCACTCATTACAAAATTATTATTATACAGGCGCCATATGTAGAGATCAAGACATATTAGAGGTGAAAATAGGCGTGTATAGTGAACTGTGATGTTCTAGAATTGGCACCTTTGTAAAGTCAAGAAAGTTACAAACGATGATGCAAGTGTTGATGTTTAGAAGGACGACTGCTTTTGTAGTTTAGAGCGTTTTTAATTGTGGCTAGTTAGTAGTGAGCCCTACGGTAGAACAAACCCTAGCCCGTGGCCAACTAGAGACAGACGAAACTGTCAACATCAGACTCTGGAACAATCGGGTAAATAACCCCGTAGCCATAGATCAGCCGCTAATGGATATTAACCAGGTTCTGACAAATATTTAAGCAGAACTGAAAACCATGAACTAAAATAATACTGAACTTAATCCAGAAAGTTAGTGATATTTTGAATGACTTAAGGCAGGAGAATAGGGAACTTCGTAAGCAAAATCTGAAGTTGGAGAACCAGGAAAAGCAAATGGAAAAACAGACTGACAAAGTGGAGGCAACTGATGGCGCCCAATTAATAGGCTCACTTCCAAATGCCAAGGCAGATCACGGGCTATTCACCGATCATAGCCGAGTTTATCGTGTGTTTATGGATCCGAATATCTGAGTAATTCGCAATAAGAGTGCTCTTTCTTACGAAGATGCGCAAACGTCCGCCTCTCTATCGGAGAAGCATTAACCTCGCAACCACTAATCGAAGGCAGTAGCCTGGTGGCAAATTATCAACATCGATACTTTAGGAACTGTTTGAAATGCTAAAACCTTGTGCTGATGTGGGTTGCAAAAATCACAATGTGATGGGGAAATGCTGTCATTCTTTAGGTTTCCAAAACACGTGGAAAACAGAAAAAATGTTTGTCAGCACTGTAAAGGGACTAACCAGACGGCAAGCCTTGGGAGCCAACTAAACGCTCGGTCCGTTGCAGTTATCGTTTCATCACATGTATTTGTTTTATATACAATAATTCATTTATAGGCCTCGATATGTTTTTATTTTTACTGTTTGTTCATTAAAGGGTCATAGCATGGTGGGTGATTTATAAAAAAAAATAGGTGTAAAAGGAAAACAAAAATCATTGATCCACAAATCGCCATTATTACTGATGCTATTTCGCACAAATAATAATAGGAGTATTTCCTTTAATTTGCATAAACTGTGAAGTTATTTACGTTTTCAAATCACAGTAGGAGATTGTTTTATGAAATTATGTTCCTTTGATATTACTGACTCAGAAAATTACTTACATTTTGTACTTTTCATGCATCATGTTCTGAAAAACAACAAAGATTCAGAGTCAAACTGTATTCGTTTTACACTTCTTGCTAAACCACTGTCCTTTTAGCACAATTTTCATTTTGATACATTTCATATCCAACGATTGTATTTTGCACTTTGGATTATCGCAACCAATCATATCTACTTTACTATTAGGAGTGTAACAATACGCTCAAAACTGTATTGCGATATACCATAACAATATTGTAATATGTATTGCAATATAGTAACACTTAATGAAAACAATAAAATAATCAGTGTAAACATTTACTACTTGAACAATGCAATATCTCAAAATGACGTGACCAGGAAAGATTTCAATTGGCCATAAAAACCTGAAATCAGCGAATAAAAATCGCACTTCCATTGGTTGTCAGTCTATAACTTACGTAAGCATATCACATCTTGCATGTGGCAATACCTTCTTCAATTTCACCACTGCTCTTCGCTTTCTTTACACTGAAACATTTCCACAAGGCACTCTTTTGGGAATAATTTCAAAGTCCTTTTTTAAATAAATAAAAAATAACAAATTATGAAATTCAAAATTCAGGTCTACACTCATATATACTAACTTCAAAATTGAGTGGACGTTAATCGATATTTGGAGAAAAGAAAACGAAGTTAGCATAACGTAAGCACATTGTTTAAATGTTTTGCTTTTCTATTCTTTGAAGCTAAAATATCACTCAAACACAGCAGACGCTGCATGCTTTTGCTGAATGTACATTTCTGGCATTGGATCAAAGATTAATTATTTTAGAGGAATCGATAAATTTACGAACACGGACATACATATCTGGGGCAAAGAGAATTTATAAATTTATAATAATCAAGACGCTGAAAAAGTCGCGGTAGAGAAAATCGTACTGCTGTATGTATTGCCTGAACAGCGAACCGCAGTATACCAGTATACCGGTACATCACTGCAGCCTATTCACCGTCATCTTTCGAATGGCGTATACAATAAAGTCTTTGGTCAGTTATGCTGCTATGACCTTACATCGACTTCTTGCTGAACAATCAAGTTGGTCAAAATAATTATACACCATTTGCATGAATTATAAATATTGGTAATGATGCTTAAAAATACTGATTAAACAGGCACAGCGTGTGGCATTTTCAATGGATGCTGCGCGTTGATAGGAGAGGTTTCTCTTACGCTATAACCCGGATATTGTAACTAAGATGCCGGATCAATGAGTAAGTAAAGAGACCTTTTTATCCGACATGCGACATGAAAAGCACCCAATCAACGGAACGGGTACATTGTCAGAAAACAACACTCAGCGTATATGAGACGGGGTGGGGGTGGGGGTGGATTTATCTACGTCTTGATGGTGAAAGAAACGAAGAGAGAATACTTCATAACAATCATATATAATAAACGGATTATCGGAGGGCAGGTTTAGATGTATGACTGGGAGAAGGAGAAATAGAAGGTTTGTTCGATTTGCAGGGCGCGGATATCAGATCGGACAAACTTACCGTCGAGCACTTGGCATGCGGTGAATCAACACACCAGACGAGATATGGATGGAGCTCATTTAATCATCAGGGAACAGGATTAGGGAGCAGGGAGCGGGTCAAGGACACTTTAAAGAAAATAACGATAATGTGTTTTTAATTTTTGAATTTACCTCTTATTGTACGTGTTTATATTAGTATTCTTTTGCGAAACATGGGACCAAGATTTTGGTATTTATTGGAGGGATATAGAGATTGTAGCTTTATGAGTAGAAAGAAAATCTCATTAGGAATTCAAATCATGTTACCGTATTTGTCACGACTCAGTAGAATGTTTAGTGTCAAGAATATGCAGTGAGGCAGTTGTGATGTGTTGTGTTGTGTTCTGTTGCATATTTATTTTAATTTACCGAATAATATCAGACTGATAGATTATATATTTAACATATTTCACCGGAGAGGTCACCAATTCATGACGATTTCAAAGGAAATGATGATTATTATTATTATTCATTATTATTCATTATTATTATTATTATTATTAACATTGGCCATCGGCCCTAATTACATGCATGTATTAAAAATATGGTACAACCACAAGCCATGACAATTCTAGAATTAGCACACTACCTGATTCATTTATTGATAAACTAGAAAGAATAAAATCGTGGTCAAGAAGATGCTTTGATCCAACGCGAGAGATTTTAATGCTGGTGGAATTTTGTTTTGGACTTTATTCATGATGATACTTGGAAAATATTTTAAATGTTAGATGACATGTATGTTGGCGATAATGTTTCTCTCCCACGTAATAGAAAAGACGGAAACTCGTGCCAATTTAGAATTCCCAATTGTAAAAATGTGCAAGATTTTAATATACGTGTACTTAATGTTAGGCCTTACAAAAATACGAATATAACATGCATTGGAGCTATTGGCTTCATCATGAAGGATTATGTTGTCTGAACAGAGTTGTTTCCCTTTAGAACCAGCTTTGGGTTTGATGAGAGACAAACCCTCCAATTTTTCGACGTATTATAGCATGAAACCTGCTGACAAATAATCGTGTTCAAATATATTAGAATATAAAGGATTACCTGTATAATGAATACAACAGTGATTAGTGATTGCGGCGTTAATGACGATGATGAAAGATGACGATAATGATTTGTAATTATTTTATGCAATTATTTTATGGAAAGAAACAAACGGGGAAGCATGGTCAAAACATAACCGATTAACTACATTTAAATAGGAACGAGTGTCTATAAAGAAATTCGTGATGAAATGTAGTAATAGACGTTCCCAGTCCCAGTGGAGGATCATGACTGTGATAATACT
Source organism: Sinohyriopsis cumingii (assembly GCA_028554795.2). Classification (NCBI taxonomy): domain Eukaryota; kingdom Metazoa; phylum Mollusca; class Bivalvia; order Unionida; family Unionidae; genus Sinohyriopsis; species Sinohyriopsis cumingii. The sequence continues at coordinate 51,699,800 of CM068828.1, forward strand.
TAAACAGGAAAACGTTTTAGGAACACGTTCTCAGTAGAAACTCGTTTATAAGATCGTGTGAACTGCAAACAAAACAGTATATAAAACGTCAGTGAAAGGTAAACTTGTACAATCAAGAAAGGACTACAAACAGTTCCGACAAGTGTTAAATAGAAAAGATTATATCACGGTAAATGCACGCGAATCTAATGTAACAATGAATGACTTGTTAGGCTATTTTCTTTCTGTAATATACATGAAAATGTTAAAACGAGGGTACTGTAAGAATGAGTACATAAATTTCGAATTGAACAAGCCAATTGAAAATCAAAAATAGTTTACCGAGTTCGCTTTTTTATATTTAACCCCAAATTCCGACGACAAGATTTGAGCAATTTGTTACCAGTGGACATTACCACGCATTGTTTCATAACTTAATATACTCTTAAATAGTATCTTGAAAAGGGGGATTTCACAAGAAATGGTTATAAAGTATAATATGTCCGACATTTAAAAATGGTAGCATGAACGGCCCTAACTGTTAAAGGGGCAATGTCTACAATAAATCAATCATGCTAAATATTCACATTCAATTTGATCAAACGGTTGTATAGATTGGCAGAAAGCAATAATGTAACGGATGAGCCTCAGACTGACTTTACAGTACTTACTGTACATGTGTAACGGATGAGTCTCAGACTGACTCTACGGTACTGCTTACTGTACATGTGTAACGGATGAGTCTCAGACTGACTTTACGGTGCTATTTACTGTCCATGTGTAACGGATGAGTCTCAGACTGACTTTACGGTACCAGTGTAAATGTGATCATATATTCAGTTTGCATGAAAATTGCTCAGAAGTATATATGTAAATCTGTTGGTAAGTTTTACTGCTTATTTGTTGATTTTTCAAATGCATTCGATGGTATACAGCCTACGATGGCTTTCTGTTGTACAGAAAAGTATTCATAGAACAATTTTACAAGCTTTAAAGGACCGCTCCGGTGGCGTAGTGGTTAGAGCGTCTCCTGGGATGCGGTAGGTCGAGGGTCCGATCCCCAGCCGAGTCATACTAAAGACTTGATAAAAATGGTACTAACAGCTGCCTCGCTTGCGCTCAACATTAAGAGGTTAGTGTTAGGACTGGTCTGCCTGGTGTCAGGATAATGTGACTGGGTGGGACATCATGCTATATGTCTGCAGCATGATTCCCAGTGTTAGACATCAATGTAAATTGCCACACTGCAGACATCGTAAAGTACGTTAAAAATCCAAATCACACACACACACACACACACACACACACACGCTTTAAAGAAAATGTAATGTTGTTTAAACAACCGATTACTATAATGTATATCTATAGCGTGCCTTTTATTTGCGCGTGTGTGTGTGTGTGTGTGTGTGTGTGCATGTGTTTTTAACGTAGCTGTAACAAATTTTCAATCGTATCGCTACGATGTCTGCAGCTTGACAGTTTATAGTGATATCAATATCAAACAATTAGGCATCATCCCGCAGACATGTGGCACCATGTCCCACCCAGTCACATTATCCTGTCAACAGGCCGACCAGTGCTAACATTAACCTCTTAATGCAGAGCGCCACGCGAGGCAGCTGCTAGTACCATTTTTCTAAGTCTTTGTTATGACTCGGCCGGGGTTCAAACCCGCGACCTCCCACATCCGAGGCGAACGCATTAACCACTTAGGCCACCGGAAAAATCCCCTTATATTTTTTGTGCTGACCTGTAGATTGCATAGGATCTCTAAATAGGTGTTTACGATCCTCAATATTAATATTTGTAATAAACCTGTTTATGAGTTTGGGATAATTTCCATTTGATCGGTCGGTCAGATGGGTTCTTTTGTGACGTGGGATATTTTGACAGAAGACATGTAGCGAGTAGGGACGAAACGGGATTTAGGCCGTATGGGAATATATAAGAAAGTATAGTTGGACAATTAATTAGCCTTATTGCCTATGTTGTGTTAATATTCTGCAGATGTGTTTAAAGTTGTGTTTATATATATTTTGAGAGGAAACATTTCTTTCGATTATTTGTTGGAATTACAAAGTGCTCAGAATAAAATATTGTAAAATTGTTGTATAATTTATTCAAAGGAGTTCTGAATAATGTCATTGTGATACATCAGGACTGTTGACACATCAGCATATTCGATGACCTATAATTCATTCTGATCGCTTAATTCTTTTTTGGAATTGTGTAGAAAGTTTTAAGATTATTTTGGATTTAATTCATAATACTGAAGTTCTTCTTAAATGTTGACATTTTAAATTTAGAGAATTTAGAATATTTATTTAGTTTTACAAAACTTGTAGGTAGTGCTTCCTTCTATTACTTAGTTTATGACAGAGTTATAATAGAATGATCTCCAGATGGACTAACCAGATATTTTAATTGCATTGTGGGAACAAGAGAAGAATTTGTTCTACACCAAATTCTTTTTTCTCTTTTCATTAATGCTTTTGTTCAAAAATTGCAAAGTTAGTGTTATTAGGTCATTTCCATGACAGAGAATATACCAGAGATCTTTCCCTCATTGCATGTAGATGATGTGCTGAAACCTTTCGGTTACTACATCAATAAATGAATGCCATAGGTGAATTTGGTATTTAAACAGGAATGGAAATTAATCTTGTAGAAACAAACCCAATTCTGGTTCGAAACGGTAGCCTTCTGAGAAGTGAATTTAGCAATGATTTTGTAAATTATTAGTTAAGGTACCAAATATAGTGAATAATCACATCAGTCTTGGTCAACGTTGGCCATAATCTTTTAATATAACTTTGCACATGTCAAGTACTGGAATAAAATTATGCATATGTTGAGAAGTCGAATTTTCCTTTCAAATGTTTTCTTTTTTCTTTAAATGCGTAATGGCGGCAAAGGTACACGAGTCATTAATGTTTAAAATATGTTATTTTCATTTTTTTTTTAAGCATGGCATACGCAAGAAATAGTTGATTGAAACACTCTTCTACCTATGTTTCGATAACGTCTATTTGATTCTTCATTATATATCAGGTCAAGCAATATAGGCAATTCTACCAATTTGCATATTATAGTCAGTACATGTCATTATTGAAAACTGATAAATATTTAACTCTTTACTTACCGTTCATTTTCAGTAAAAAGTCTTTCATAGTTTCCATGTTCTAAACGTAATTCGTTCATGCAAAATTATTAAGTTCGAATAATTTATAGGTCAATATACACTTTAATTGACCTGTGTCTGCTAATTGCGTGATCCAGTCATAGGAAGATCCGACCGTTCTTTATTGAAAGATACTCTACTCCACCCCAAACGTATATCCTACAATCTTTAACTATACATCATTGACTCAAATAGGACTATGATTGGTCACCTTTGAACTTAAACGAAAATAAAAATAATGTCTTTTTAATATTCAGTTAAAATGCATCTATCTAATCATATTTTGCTATTACGAATTCCGATTACTAGTACTCGTGTACCCTCCAGTCACCAATTCAGAATGCCTGACTTTAAGTAAAATAACAGCAAAACAAAACAACAACAAAAAACCACCACCACCACCAACAACAACAAAGCAAATTGTATAAATATTACAAAGCTGTTTAATACTGCACCATTGCCACTTACAAATCATTCTGTTCACAGACAAAGAGTTCAGTAGAACCTTTCTACCGAGCGACTTTAAACAATGCTACAAACAGTTGCCTCGCCTGGCGCTCAGCATTAAGACGTTAGTTAGGACTGGACGACCAGGTGTCAGGATAACTGTTTCTGGGTGGAACATGATTCTACATGTATGTGGCATGATGCCCCAGAGCTAGCCATCACTATAAACTGTCACACTGCAGAGATCATAGCGATATGACTGAAATAGTGTTACAGCTACGTTAAAAATCCAATCACACACACACACACACACACACACACACACACAGAGGAAGAAATATTAAAAGTTGTTAGGAATGTAAATAATAATTAGATAGTAAATTCAGTTGACCAGTTTTTTTAAGACTTAAATTAAAGTCGTATTTGCTTAAATGTTAAATGTATATATGTAAAACTTTTCAATGCATTGTTACTTACTGGCTGGACTAAAGATGTTCTTGTACCAATTTCAAAACATAAAAATGACAAAACCGACATGTCCAGTTATAAATCTATAACGTTAGCCATCTGTTTTTGGTCTTGTTTTTTTAACAGTATATATGAAACCTATGATTTACCAGTATATATTAAACATATGATTTACCAGTATATATGAAACCTATGATTTACCAGTATATACGAAATCTATGATTTACCAGTATATATGAAACCTATGATTTACCAGTATATATGAAACCTATGATTTACCAGTATATACGAAACCTATGATTTACCAGTATATATGAAACCTATGATTTACCAGTATATATTAAACTTATGATTTACCAGTATATATGAAACCTATAATTTACCAGTATATACGAAACCTATGATTTACCAGTATAAATGAAACCTATGATTTACCAGTATATATTAAACTTATGATTTACTACATTTTATATGATAATATCTTTACTATCTGAGACACAAACTAGATTCAAGAAAGACTATTGCACATTGAACAAGGTATTTCTTTTCTATGGCCGTATTTATTTTTATACATAAAAAATACCTTTGATAATGGATATGGCATAAGTTTTATTTGATAAGCATCCAGGGGAAAGTGTTTTAACGTGAATACCACAGTTGTAGACAAGGAGAAAATACATCTGCACTAGTGTTCTTATTCCTAAATGACTTGGTTTTAATATTTACCGCATATACTCTCTTATAAGTCTAATTCAATTGTAAACTACACAGACCTAGATCTGCAGTCGCATAATGCGCCGGCAGATCTGGGTATGTGCAACTTCTCAGGGGTAATTAGTAGAACATACAACATTGATCTTGTCCTGCAGGTACATTAAGCTACGCAGATCAGGACCTGTTTTTCTTAGTTTGACTTTACTTATAAGCGAGTAGAGACGGGATTTGTTAATGGGTGTCGAGGTTGTGCTGTAACTTCTGGACATGCGGATTTTGAAGCATGTTAAATTTAATGCAGCTTATATACTCTAATGACACTATACTTACTGCAGATAATTATACTGACAAGCAATATCCCGTGTCACATATATATGCTGCAATAACTGGAGACTTAAAATCAAAAGATTTATTGCATTCGGTTAAAAACAAAGGATCACACATAGGCCTAGAGCTTAATATATATATATATATATATATATATATATATATATATATATATATATATATATATATATATATATATATATATATATATATATATAACGGGTGTATTTATTTCGTCATCTCAAGGTTGCAATTACACATTATTGAAAACTAGTTCTCATTTAGAATATATTTATATTTCATTATCAACAAATGTATTTAAAAAAGGTTTAGTGCTCAAACTGGTAAATGGGCTCAAGTTCCCTTTAAACATAGTCTCCATGTAAAAGGGTGATGAATTTAATTATCTTCTGTCGTGTTCTGACCCTGCTACTGGTCACTCTCAGGTCAGTTGACACTGGTATTGCTCTGACTATTCATTTCCACACATGCCATGTCTTCACAACTGTTAGCAAAAAACATCATACATGTGTATACTTGCCTGAATCTAGATAGATAAATAGCGAAAGGTTTGACGCCACAAACGTTGATCATCATGCATTTGCACCAGCTCTCTTGACCTACGCATTGATGTCAGGAAGTTACACATCCCAGCACACTTAACTACTGTTAATTTAATTTGATACTTTTGTGGTGACTCAATAGAGTATTCATCATCTCAACGCAGTGACTGAATCACTATTTGGTCGTCCCCTTGGTTTAAATATGGACAGGTCCTGGTACAACTATGAGCAATGATCTGCTGGGAGATTCTAAAGTGAAATGCTAGGATGTTGAATGATTAAAAAACAAAGGGAATATTTACATCGGTAAATTTCATAGTCAAGGTTTGTTATACATTTTGTTGAACTGCACGTTCTAAGATAACGATCGTTGCATAGTCATATGCATGTATAGCTAATTTTAATGATTTTGTATATGCCTTGAATAAGTGTCAAATTTGTTCGGAAGAACAGAAACATCGCTTGGAAGCTATCACACCATCCTCTTCCTAAATGCATTTTCTTATTTATTTTTCTGGCTAAATATTTCTTTTGTTAAACAATTTTTTTCCGCTACAATCAGATAAAAATGCAAGACATGCAGAGCGGACTCAATAGTTGGCGTAAACTAATTGTTACCAGTTTTTGCTCATGCCTATATATGTTAAAGTATACTGAAGAATTGCTGATACGTGGAGTACGTTATGTTTCAGGAATGAGGAATGCATCTTACTGAGTTAAGTGGCTTTCCCTCTCAAGGGCGAACGGATGGAGATTGATGATGGTGGAAGTCAAAAGTAACTCCCTAATGTATACCCATTTGGAAAGAGTTCAGTTCGCACCTGCTATAGAGTATATGGAGTATGCTGACATATTTGGAATATGGCATACGTAGACAGTTGGCTTTATTTTTAAGCTAACAGTTTTATTGGCGCCATGCCCCTGTGGCTATTGTACCTTCTGGGGCACAGCTACCTGGTCCTAATTTTGACCCTTTTCAGATCCCTATCATATAACCGTATAGACATTTCTTGATATAAACAGGCCAAGTCATTTCCACCCTGATGTAATCGTGGCGCCTGGGTCTTAACTGATAAACATTGCCTGGCTCCACCATAGACGTATGTACATAAACTGCGACTGCGTGATACTGGAGATTTACTTCTAATGGGTGATTATGCATTTAACATTAGTCGTGGGTCTATCATGTGACCAACCTGTGAACATACATCGGAAACCATTGAGATCTTCATTGAAATCGATTCACATATCCAAGGTGTATATGTACGCTTGCTTGGGATAAAAAGGAATCCACTTTGAAGTAACTTACAGAAAGCTGGGGTCGACAGAGCCAAAAGAAAAAAAGGCGAGACATACTTATTCATGGAACCGTTGCATTATTTTTTGCAATGGTACTTATCGGAAATCCAGGAGGAAACTTGGTTTTTAGAATAAATTGAGGAGAAATCGATGGCATTTTTGTTTATATATAAACTACAATAGGCAAGTGTCAACTATACGACCAATTGATTGTTGCCCTTTATTGTTTTTTTTTCTTTTTTACTTTTAGCTCGTATTACGTTGATAATCAAATAATGAACATATCAAAATCTGTCTCCCAATGTTGAATCATGTTGACTGCACAGTGCATTGAGAGACGGGGAGGGGACAAATTGTACAAATGCATAAATTTGTTTCAAGGCCACAGTCGTGCAGTCATCTATCAATTACAGAGATACTCAGTACAATGAAGTTTAGACGAGAATTAAATCTCTGCAGTTTAACTTTTTCCTTTTGCCTGTACGGTACAAAATTTTTAATTGAAACTAAAGTTCACTCATTTCAGAACTTTCATAGTTATAAGAGTGTATACATGATGTGACACCTATGCTTTGAAACAGAGAAGCTGTCCTGTTCAGTTCTTGTGCACACGGTAGTGACGATTTCAGATACTATAGAGCAAGATATTCCGTGTTATTCTGAAAGGAATGCATTTCGTTTAAGTCGCACATAACTTGAGATACGATATAGAATGATTGCATGCTCCACTGATTCAAGCAAGTGTTCAGTGGCGTCACTCGGGTTGGTGTCACCCAGTGCGGTAGCTCATGGTGTCACCCCCATGGTCCTCCTTCCGTAACAGACCATACAGAATCCTTAGTAATGTCATTTTGGTGTCACCCCCTCTGATGGTGTCACCCGGTGCAGTCCGCCCCCCCCCCCGCATCCCCTTAGCGACGCCACTGCTGTGCCTGCTAGTCATGTATTTAACTATGATCGATTATCCGCTTATGAAATCCGACTAGACCGAGCAGTGTGTGCTCTGTAAAATTTGCAATTTTTCATTTTGGTGTCACCAATCTGAGATGGTGTCATCCGGTGCGGTCCGCACCCCCTTAGCGACGCCACTGCAAGTGTTATATTTCTGACTCGTTTTTTTTTTTTTTTTTTAGTTCTGGACAAGATACATATGATCTAACAATAGATTGTTGCTTCGCAGATTATTCAGCAGTAAACAATGTACTCGGTGATGAAAATTATCCCTTGGGCATTTATTGCTTTACTCTCAGGCCATATCTCCGCATCTTTGGTACGTATGTGCATCTGTCTAGAGAAATTAATATTTCTAAAATGCTTTTTGAACGAAATTGGCAGCAATATATTGCACAACATGGGGTATATAGTTACTTATTAAACTAAACGTATAGAAATATTTGTTAATTATGAAGACATACATTCACTATTTCTGTTAAAAATCATTCTAGATGGGTGTAAAAATACAATAAGATCATAACTATCTCATGTGACCAGAGTAAGCAAGTCACATGACTGCTGGCAATACACAATGAAGTAAAGCACTGCAGCCAACAACCTCCGCATCAGAGAAGAAACCGCTGGTATCTAATTTACTATCAAAATGTATTGTTTTATTCGATATAGGAAGGAGTTATGGTGTGGTTTATTATTACTAGAAAGTATTCTCCTAAAGAAACATAGGTTTAATTTACACAATGCTGATTGGTTTAAGTCGTTCGCCATACATTTAAGGGGAGGGGGGACAAAAGAGCTAACTGCTACAACTATCGTCATGTAATAAATGACAGCTAAAATCTGTATTCTGTCAACATTAAATGTATATATGGTGTATGCATGTATGGGGTTCAACGCTGTAACATTCTGTACCACTCCCTTTTGATAACTAACACATCACTAGCAATCTTACTGCCGAACTTGCACGTTTTAATTCGGGATATCATACACTGAGAATTCATGAAATTTTATATGGGACTCAGGTAATAAAAAAAATGTATATAAATCAACAAACAAAAAAAACGAGCAGGTAGACTAGTAGACCTTTGTGTTCATATATAAATAACCTATTGACAACAACTTCTCGTCATAGATAGACCAAGGAGTGATGGGTACAAATCATTAAATCCTATTTTATCATGTTAGATTTGTCATTATCATGAACTTTATGGCCATCACGGACAAATTAAAATTAATCTGCAGTAGTTACTACAGTAGGAGAAAACGATGGAACGTGACAAAAGAATTCAGACCTTTTGGACCTTGTATAATAAACAAGAGTTATCAGGGACAAACCAATTGATCTGAACGCAATTAACAATTTGTCTGATATAGGACTTTGATATTGCCACATCTGGGAAGCCACAATATTTATCATCGTTCCATTTGTCATCTATAAGAATTTTAACCAGACCCCTGTGCCATGAGTGTGTGTGTGTGTGTGTGTGTGTGTGTGTGTGGAGGAAGTAGGTGGGAGGAAAGACGAATGCAGTACAGAAAAAATAAACTCATGCATCAAAGTTGATCTCGATGTCCAGTTTTCCTATGGGAAGGCTACCAAAAACAGAAGAAACACACTGACCAAGCTGCATGAAAATATATTGTCTACAAATGAGTCTTTGTCAGAAAACTAAAGTTAACAATTGTATAAACTGTAAATAACTATGTAATTATTAATGTCAATCAGGTCACTGTAACCTTATTTCCATTGTGTTTGTTCTTAATGCTCTGAGGTACACCGAGACAAATTTCCATGAACATAGCATGATTAATCCTGGAGGTAATGATATATACGCACAATTTTGTCACTGTGATATTGTCATTTGCAAAGAATAAAACTATTAGTGTAAGACAAATAGGTCGCTGTGACCCTTTACCGTAGATTAGTTTTAAAGTACACGAGAAGGACCTCAACCAAGTTCCATGAACATATATCATGGTTAGATGGTCGAAATTTGCACGTAATATGAAAGTTTAATGCTGACCTTAAGCTATAAATAACTCATTCACTCACGATAAGAAGATCACTGCTCGATATAGTTTTCTATGGTGGTTCCAATTCAAGGAAAAGCAATATCCAGACCAAGTGTCATAAGAAACGATGCCTACAGCTAAAGTTCTGCCATGAAACAAAACTTTAAACATTGGGATACACCTGTAAACAAGTAAGTTTTTAATGTAAGAAAACCGGTCAATGTCGCCCACATTTCAGTGGGCTTGTTCAAACTGATTCCTAGAAGCACCCTCATGACATTCCACTCAAATTGCATGCCTAAAACTGTATTGGAAAGAAAAGAAAGAGAAAAAAAGAACAATTAACAGTCTAGCTTACCTGACTGCAGAATACATGAATGATGACGCGGGTACAGTGTTGGATCATGTTTTAAAGTACAGGTGAGCGAATGAAGGCAGGTTAGAAATTAAGTGAACGTTTGTTTATTTATGCAGGGTTTGAAATATGGAGATGGCAGTCATGAGATAGACGAATTTATCTCGTCTAGAAAACTACGAGAAGGTAACTAAATATAGTAATATAAATATCATTTATATGTCACGTCTCAACCCGAATTCTTTTAGATGACACCCACAATTTGTCTCCGTTGAAGACTGTCACAATTCTATTTTAGTATTTTGCTATTTTGTTTTAGATAAATCAAACAATGTCTGTTTTAACCCAAAAAAGAGTTATTCACTGATTCACGGACATTTTGTGTCAGTGATTTTAATGGTGCATTATTGAAAGACGGGTAATAACAAAATCTTTCGTCCATCCATTTTACTATGTTTGTGATTAATGAATGAAACATTTTGTATAAATAGCTTTACATGACACACTGAAATAAAAAACAACTTTACCGATTCTTGATTGATAACAACACGAAGTTATTATTTCAATGTAAGTAGGATATGTATATTTCATTTTTAATGTACAACAGTTTCATTTCACTTCGCCAAATGTATTACGAGCTCTTTTGCCTAATAATATTACACAAGTTCAATAACCAAACCATTTTTTGTTCCTATTTCCACCAGCTGGATTAGAAGATTTTGAGCTATCACGATTGGAGCACTTGGAGAATGGAAACATGTGAGTCATTAATTCATTTCTCCCATTTAACGTGCTGAACGGCCAGTGTGGGTACATGGGAAAGATGTATTGAAGCTTCCCGTGAGTTGATGGTTCTTTTCTGGTTCTTTCCGGGTTCTTCCTCCACCAGTTATACTGGCCATCATGTATAGCCTATCTTGTACTGAAACAACGGAGTTAAATCCCATAAAAGGAAGAAGAACAACAACATGCCAAACTCTCTGGCGTGAACTACATCTGTCAGTTAACCATCACATAGTTTCCAAAGGACAGCAGACTAAATCAGTCGCTAACTATTGTTTCATTAAGTAGATAATGTTGACAAAAGAGTAGGTTTTAAGAAGAAATATTGGTGTTCGCAATCTTACGGAGCATTCTTATCTTTCTAAAGTCATTACATAATTTGGCGTTGGTAGTACATGTGTGTGTGTCTGTGTGTGCGTGTGTATTTCTGTGTGTGCGTGTGTGTGTGTCTCTGTGTGCGTGTGTGTGTGTGTGTGTGTGTCTTCAGCTTTAGTGGATATATGAATGTCTCCGGAGTTAAACATTTTATTCAATCATTAAGTTTGCCGGTGACGAATTTTTGAGGTTGATGACCCATTCATCCCAGCAGATCGAGTGTCTCTTGGACCACACTCGTTTTGACAAGTTACTGCGTAATATAATAGCTGAGTCTACTTTCACTCTTCAAATCTATGGTTATTTTACAGTTGATGAGTGATTCTGAATCATCATCATCAGCTTAAAAACCAGTGACACGCAGAGTGAAGGTAACCTTAGCTATTTTATAGGTATATTATTATTTAGACCGCGTACAAATTCCATTAGGGCTAGACACGTTAAATGTAATTAATGAGGGCTCTTTCATATATGATTGTGGAAACAGTTTCGGAATATGTGTATCTCATTTAAGGATGGGACTGGTGGGGTGGATATATTTTAGATTTGTAAGAGCTTGTAAGTTCTATATCTTAATTGTATTAAAATCAATGTGCGTAATAAATCAACCAGGTGTTAACACATGTCAGACTGGGAACACAGAATGATCTGTCAGGGTCTTTCCATACCCCGATCCCTCTGTCCATAAGTTTTATATTTTGTTCTTGTGAGACAAACTATTAACCACAATCTCGCAACTGACATTGACCCGACGCCGTTCCTTCTCCTTAAACTACTGGATTGTAATGTGCGCTTCATGATTCTGATATAGTTTTAACATAGTATCTCGAGCCTGTAAATAAGATTTTATGGTCATAGCACAGGGACCTACCTATAGATGTTTCTGGTATTCATTTACCTACTGCCAAGTAAGGCTATGAGAATCGCTGGCTCCATTTAGAAATATTTTATTCCGTTACACCCGATCGCGCAGGCACCATAGCTTAGCTGTTTAGTTAGTTTATTTCTGAAACCAGAACCTGTATAATAATAATAATAATAATGATAATGATAATGATAACAGTCAAAAAAGATATGCATTCCTGCTAACCACATTGCTATATAGGGTTCGTACGTCAAATATAGACAGCATGTACTGGAGTGTGCGTGATTTGGATTTTTAAAGCAGCTTTAACATTTTTTTTAGTCATATTGCTACGATGTCTACAGTGTGGCAGTTTATTGTGATGTCTAACACTGGGGCATCATTACATATCCAGTCACATTATCCTGACACCAGATCGACCAGTCTTAACACTAAAATCTTAATGCTGAGCGTCAAGCGAGGCACTTGTTATTACATTTTTATAAGTCTTTTGTATGACTCAGCCGGGGTTGGAACCTGCGACCTCCCGCATCCGAGACGAACGCTCTAACCATTAGGCTACCGGAGCGGAAATGGACAGGAACACATCCAGATTGCTTCCTTGCAGGATCTGTGGCATCGCACGGTGGGACAGCATCGATATCCTACTGTTCAGAGCTGGTAATATTTTTGATTCTTTTTCTTTCTCGCGCATTTACTAGGAATCACGTATTTAAAACGTTAACGTACTTTGATAAATTCTATTTTTATCACTAAGGTAACAGCCTTCTGACTTTTAGTCAGATGGAACCAATATGTGATAAACAAGAAAGACGTTATATAATAGCTATACTAATAATGTATTTGTTCTTTCTTTGTAATTTATATAAGTTATATTTGTTATTATTTGTTGAAATCTTCCACACTGTATGTTTGCTCTAACCGTATGGTCTAATCTTCATTGATATTGATTTCTAAACTAATTATTAATAAATAAACGCTTCCTATCAACTTTAAGGCAATACATACATACATACATACATACATACATACATTTCTTTGATACTAAACAATTAATTATTCCCAAACACCCATTTACCGAAGGGAGCAGCTTTTCTGATAAGAAACAAAGATTACGACACTACTGGATACGAGAGCGGTCCGTAGATACAACGTTTTCAGAATATTCATCCATGTTCTTGGAGCGAAATTTCAGAAGGCGATGGAGCTAAACATAATTATAGCGGCTATGTAGTTATTCTGCAGAAGAAGTTGGGTTAGGGGTGGGGGAAGGTGCACTTTTGATCCAAACGTTAATTATCATTTCTGGGTATGTTTACATTTACATTATGGGGCACTTGAGACCCAGACTGGTAATTAACATTATGGGGCACTTGACAGTTAAACGTACATATTTTCTCATAGCTATTCAACACCCATTCTTCGAGTACGATTTGTCAGTTACTTTTTGATTACTATCCAACACCCATCTTTTGATATAATAATGACCAAGACCCCCAATAATATTTACTGTCCACGAAGTGGTTATTTGTGCTTCCACACATCGTACATGCAAACATACAAACATACCATCACAGAAGAGGTTTAGGACGTTAAAGAAGAGAGATGAAATCGCACACAAACGATGGTAGATGTGTTTTAAAGACAATTGGCTGGCCATGAAAAGGTCCGTTTGATATTTGCCATACTTACATTTAGTGGACGCATCTCTCAGGTCTGGCTTTGGAAGCAGCACATTTGTTGCATCAATGATCTCTATCGGTAAGATTAATGGTTGGTGAGAGGAAACAGTGTAAATGGCTAGCCTCACATTCCCAGTCATCCGGTGGTTGGATAATGCAGTCTGAATGTTGTTGATATTTCTCTTGCTGCTGATTCTGTTAATGAAATTTCTCGTCCTCCTTTCGCCTCATAAGAATAGCAGTGGAGCATATTGGTAGTAGTGCTGTTGGTTGCGGCATCTTTTCTCTCAGTGTTTCTTATTATTCCCTCTTTCGCTTTCTCTCTTCTGGTCTAGTCCCTGTGTGGTCGAGGCGCTGAAATTAGTTCTCTCTATCTCTCTCTCTCTCTCATGCGCCCATCTTCTCTCGATTTTCATAGCTGTATGTGCTTCAAGCAGGGACGTGAAGGATATCATCTCTCCGGTTCGGAGCGTTCAGGCGATAGAAAACATTCATTTTTGTATACATTTTTAACGACCGACATTTTCAACTCGAAACATCATATCATAAAGATGTTTATTTGCGAAAGAAAAAACAAACAAATGATGCCAACTACACATTTTTCTAATCAACATTTGCTTAAAATAACCCCTGCGAACTCAAAACATCAACAAACGAAGAGGAAGTATATGGGGAGTCCCTTCCTCTTCATGTACAAATACCCAACAATAATCATGAATGCATTTACGAGGTTGACAACGTTGTGGTGTAAAACTAGGCTTCCCAGGATCTATTACAGTGTCAATTTGCCCTACATACACGCTAGGCTTTAATGCTAAAGAAAACAGATAGCCATAATGCTTGCAAATCTACTGCGCTATAGTTTCTAGAGTAATGTAATCGCATATTATTGAATTGAGTAGATACAGCATTTCTTTGCAAAAAGACTTATAATATCATCTTCCAGAACAGATAATCCATTTAAATCAAAATATTCCTCATTATGGTCGGCGGGGGGGGGGCGGGAAGGGGATTAGGGTCTACCAGGTGGGTTCCTGGCGTGGTTGTCGTCAGCGTTGATGATATATGCACGAACACATCTTCATCTTTAGCAAACACCACTGGATTCCAAGAAGATATGTACAAGCAGCAAATCACAAGGCAATGGTGTCTGTATATATTCATTATCCATAGGTAATGATAAGTGATAAGTTCACATTTGACTTTTTCTTTTAAAATATTTTTCCAGTAAGTTGAAGAAGTATCGGTTATCTGTTTGGAAGGGAGCTTCAATGCATTTCGTCTCGATTACGTAACTCCATTAACTTCTAATGGAGTTAAGGAATGGTCACTTATATCTTTATTTTAAAATGCGAACTCAATTTCAGGTATAATATTCCTTTCCTTTTGTTTTGGTTTATGATGTCGTAAACAACCTTATTAAACAATACAACTTCATCAGATGCTATTATGTTACAACTGAGTGTAGGCTTTGAGTCAATGTGGTAACACTTGAATGTATTAGAGAGTATGCTGATATGTACAGTATGTTCACAAATATTTTTTTTTTTAAACGTTCTTTTAAAACATTCCAGGTCATAGGCTTTCGCTACAGGATTTTTAGTAGTGAAAAACAATTGGTTCTTTTTCCCTTCATTTTGCAAAGCTTGATTTAGAAATTAGGGTTGCTGTGACGTCAGTACGATACTTCGATTGTCGTTTTAACCATTGATGTACGTGCTGCAGAAGTGAATTTTAAACTTTGGTTCTGACTTCACGATACAGTTGCTAGTGGCCAGAGCAAGTCTGAAGAAAATGATTCCTAAAATGTGTCAGGTGGTTGTTGCTGCTGTTCAGTAAGTCACACAATGTTCGAAACTCCATTTTTGTGTTGTTCGTATAGTATTTTGTATTGGGATGCTTGACGTGTCAGACGAGCAATAGGGAATGAGTAGTCAGTGGTTCTTTAGTCACCATTTTCTTGGTATCTTTCTTTCTTTGTGTCTTTCCTTCTATCTGTCTTTATCTTTTGCCGACGAAGGTGCCGGCACGATATATGTGATTCAGCCTTTCACTTCTTCTCGACAGGGCATTGTGGAAGTTGTCAACAAAGAGGACGTGTTTTATATATCTATAATTTTGTAATTTTTATTCATGTATTTAATTTGTAGTGCTTATCGTTGGTTGAAATTTCGTACGTACATAGGCTATATATTAAGATGTTAAAGAACTTAAATTTACATAGGATCTGTACATAGATGTTTACGTACGTGTTGACAGTTACTAATAACAAATTCATTAGTTAATATTTATACAAGTTTCGGGCTGTTTCCCCTTGTACAAATCGGTCACGTGGTAACTCAGAAGAATTATATTAATTCCCATCGGATGGGTTAAATCATGTGAGTTCTTTTATCATGTTGGAATTTGCAGTATGTCTCACGTTGGGATAGTGATGACGTGTTTTGGAACATTTTTGCCTGTATATAAGCTCGGTCTGAACAGTTTTCTTATTTGATTTTTATTTCTTGTGTTCGTGTTGTAATATAAAGTCTGTATATGTGTTTCGTGTTCTATTTAGGTACTGGGAAGGAAAACAATCATTTAAGATTTTTTAATGGAAATGGAAAGTGCACATTGGACTTCAATATTATTTTGGAACTATTGTGAATTACTAAAAGGAATTCTGGACGACGCAATTTTTAAACGTAAGGACTGTTTGCGTACCTGTATATTCTTCGATCTGAAATTTACCCGGAACATTTCATTATGTTTTGGACTTTAATATAACTTTTTTTGAGGTTTATTTTGGATTAAGTTCATATTATTTTAAGTTCCTCGTAAAGTTCCATTTTGTTACATTGATAATTAAATTGTTTTTCAACTGTTACAGACTTGTTGGATTTGCCTCTTTTTGTTACTTGTTTTATGACAAGAGAGTAGCAACAGGACGCTGCATAGGGTGTTTGAACAAACATTTTGTTTCTTTCTCTTTTTCCATCCTCTGGTTATGTATGTCACCCTCATTGCTACGATTTTTTTTGGTTCTATTTTCATAGTATTCTTAAATTTCTAATCGTAGTTTTATCCGTTTATTTTAACGCTTTCTGGTAAAACAGTTAAAGTCGTTGCAATAATTGACGATAAATTGCAATGTTTCTGTTTTTGATAAACGTGTTTGATACATTAACTCTTTCTTAAACATGCCGCTTTCCTTTAATTACTGTCAGAAAGAAAAATGTGAATGATGTTTTATAGTCCCTTTCTAGAGAGACGAGGAACGCGACATGTAGATAATGGAAACTGCATATTGACACGAATCGTGAAAACACTTTCTACGAAATCTCGAATAATCTTGAGTTGTACTTTTAAATCGGTTCGTAAATACGCACATTAATGTCAGTTAAGTAGTATCGTCATAAGCATAATTTCCTCAGGGTGATCATAACTCTTTGGCCAAGACTTGTACTTGATGTTTATTTCTTAAACGTTTAAACAACACAACATAACACGCATTGAGACAGATGGTGCGATGCGTTTAACTTGTTAAACTTGTTAAAGTAAAGTTTGAGTAATGTAACAAATACTGGTATTGCTATGATATCTTTTCATGTAAACCAATGTTTAGTTTCTTCTTCGTATTCTCCTAAGATATCATTGCATTTGCCATGATGTGTATGACTAAAGTTAGGCACAATCCCATCGTCGCAAATAAATTTCTGTACACAAAATGAATTCGCCTCATTTACTTCTTTCAGTAATGTATAAAAGGATTGCCACTCTTCGTAACATCACACGAAAACGTTGCGGAGAACGATCGAATAAAAGTGTTTTGTCTTCGATACCAAGTTGGACAAATTTGGTTTTATCTGAACCACTTGGGACATCAATGAACATCCTCAAAGGATGCAGCGATATAGCACATCCCACCACCTTTGACTATCTTATTTTTGTGACAATCACTTCGAGACGTGATTTTGAGTTGCATTTCACTTGAATATAAATAAACTCTGTAAATGCATTCTCGCAGCTCCAACGTTAAAGGTCTCTTCTTCTGAAGTATCTTATAGGATGATCATATTCTGGACCGACCAAAGGAAAGTACCGAGTGCACGAAGATCATCTGGAATGTTCAAGAAAAACTTTTTTTTTTAATAGTCTAACTCTTGAACTTCCACGTTACAACTGAAACACTGCACTTCGTCTCCTTGTCCCAAGTAGACAAATCCAGCTCTGGCTAAAGATTTGGGCTAGGTCCTTCCAGATGTTTAAGACATTTCCCTTTGAAAAACTGGAATCGAGTTTCAAAATTATAATAGCTAGGCAAATCCACTGTAAACGTGTATTCTTCATTTATTTGTAATTTTATATACACTTCTTGTTTCCTTGCTTGTTTGTGAGTGTATGGGTGAGTCTCAGATGCATCACGTTTGTAGTAGCAAGGTTGTGCTACATTGCTGACGTCACAGACTCTAGCATCACTCTGGTCACATGGCACTGCATCACAGTCGACTTCATTCAATCTGAAGTGAGCAATAGATTGAAATTTCAAAAGGACCAGTGGGGATTGAAGCATATTTACATATTAGGGATACAACATGCACGCATCGATGTATTTAATTTGTTCTCCTTGAGATTTGTCAAATTCGTACAACACTCGTATATAATTAGTTCGTCCTCCAAAGAAGCTGTCGTATACATTTAAAGGCTCTAAGTCCACCATTTTGTAAACGTCAACCATGCAACGAAATTCTGGATCTTTTATAAATGTATATCAAAAAACATAGTCGTGTTCCCATATTTCTATCACTTGGCATCCTTGACTTGACTTCTTCCATGGTTGACTCAGTGAAATGACTGTTTAGGTCTCGCTGTGGAAAACAAGTAGTTTAACTGTGAAATAAACACTCTTGAAATTTCCTACACGATCGGCTGATTTTCTACTTCCCGGCCACTCACTGAATAAAGTCCAACTTATATTCTCCACCACCGTTCCTAGGTTGTTGTATCCATTTGTCTTGTATTTCACACTAGCAATGCAACCAACACAAAGCGTTTTTCAGAATATCAACAGTTAACAGATACGATTAAGGTGAAATGATGTCCAGTGTTTTCTCAAGTATGAACTTCTTTAGATAGACTCATCCACTCGCTTCGACAATGGTAGTAGCTCCCTCTGTGATCTAGAAATAATGGTTAAATGTTCCACAACAATGTCGTAATATGTTCACACCGGATCAACAATATTTCACTAGTTGCTCTTGAAAAGCAAAAGGGACTGACAAGAGAGTGTTTGAGACCAAATGTAGTAAGTTTCTCTTTGTTCTGTTTGCATATCATCGAAGTCGTAGTAGTGATTTATCTTCAGGCAAATGGGGGAGCACAATGTGTTGATTAACTTAGGTATTGCGAAAGTGTGGATAGTAGCTTGTTGACATACATGCCACCTCAAACGTTTAAAGCATTTCTCAAAGGCCTAGTCAGATAACTCATAGAATCTTTAAATTGTCGTTTCCCGCTTTGATGAAAATAATTTTGGCAACATTCATGCTGAGTGTTGGAATTTCACTTCCTTGATTTGAATACTATTTCACAAGAAATTATTCAGGCGTATCCTAAGAGATTGTGAGCTATGACTAGTTTAACGACGACTGTTTCTGTAACGATGTACCTCCAAGTGTCGTCGGTGAGGTCTAAAACCCACTCAGCATAATTAGAAATAGTACATACTAGAGCAAACGGAATATGTTTTCACGTCGTCTCAAATCTCGCTACCATTTCGATAGAGATTGCACACAAGTTTTGCACACAGTCGATGCAAACACGATAAGCAAGACAATACAAGATGTAAATTCTATTTTCCGTTCAATATTTGGAGTAAAAAGCAGGTAAAGTGCAAACAGTGATCCTGGAAGATATTAATTCTGCAGGTGTCCATCCATACATGATACTTTAAACTGTTATGAGAGCTGGATAGTCTCAAATGATCATTTTGGAGCTTGGAACTGTCGTTAAATTCTTCTAACATTGACAAAGTTATGTCAGTAATGAAGACATTATATTTCTTTGCTGGAATGTAAGATTTGAATTCTTTAAATTTCACCGTGTATATATAAGCTGTCATTCAAAATTTTCTGGAAGTCATTTTTCTGTGTAGCTCCAATGTCAAATTAATCTCTAACGGTTGTCAAACATTTTTCTTTTTCTTTTTCCATTGATCTTGACTCCCAAAGTTTCATGTTGGTAGATGTTGGATAGCAGACGATAATGGCATCTACAAAAAGCACTGGCATGCTCTTCTGCCAACACTTCTGTCGGTGCATGAGTTGACAAGATATTAGCAGTTGTGACTGATGTCGCATCCGGCGTCTGGGAGCTGAACGCCAGTATAGTCATAGTAGGTATTTGGAAATCTTGTATTGTGAATCTCTCTCTCTCTCTCTCTCTTGGAACCGCAACGGTGGTCGAGTCCGCCTCGGATGATTGATGTCGCGGTTTCGAACCCCGGATGAGTCATACCAAAGACTTATAAAAACGGTATTAACAGCTAATTGGATGACACAGAAGCTGTACGGAAGTCCAGTCGCAGACTATTTCTTCTCCCGTGGCCACTTTCAGTGATATAATACTTATCGTAATTGCTTACAGCCACAAATGGAGCTGCAGAACAAGGAAAGAAAAGGAATCTTACTGGATACGCCACCTTACAACGTTGAAACCAATCAGTTTAAACCAAGAAGTGTAGAAAAAACAGCCCGCACAGATACAATCATCTTTTTGCAACCTACACATTTTCGTTTAAATAATTCTCTAAATTTGCTTATTAGTTGCCTAATAGCCTATACTTACTACTATCAGTTTGAAATATTCAGAATATAATTTACGCTCACATAAATTTGCATAAAATAGCTGATAGCGATATGGCTTAGCGATTTCTTGGACAGTACCAAATATATTTCGGCATCCGCATCAAGTTGAAGTAAAATAGTTGAAACACACACATTTTCAAGCTTTCATACCTGCAGAAATAGTGATGTAAAGTTTTGTAACCTCAACGGTTTTTCTGTTGATTTGATTGTCTTGCCTTTGTTTTGTAATTGACTTTGAAAAAGACTCATTTAGAGTCGAAAGCGCTCAGATTAGTTAGACACTGTGATTGCACTGTTCGTTTTCAGTTTATATATATATATATATATATATATATATATATATATATATATATATATATATATATATATATATATATAGTCTTCCTTCTTTTACATCTTACCCCTCTTATGACATTATGTTTTTGTGTTCGTATGTATAATGCATAGAAGCTATGCCGCTCTTTTAGCTGGCGATTAAAGATCATTCCCACTACATGTTGATGCCATATCAAAAATTAAATGTTTTGATAGTATATCAAACGGTAGTCGGGTGATGGATGGCATATTAAAAAATTAAATTTGAACTGTAATACAACTTAAATGACACCTAGTATATCACAAAGTGGGTGCTGGATAGTAATCAGAACGTAAGCGATTAACATTATATAAAAACTGTGTCGTTGGATAGTTCTCTAAATATTTATGATGGATAGTACTAAATATGGATGTTGGACAGTACTATTAAAGTTGAATAGTTTGACTCTCATGAGCCCTACATTGTTTAATTAGTTTTTGTCTTTCAAGCATCCCTCAATATGAATTTTCTGTTACTGTAATAACAAATGTGGCAAGAAATATTGCAGCACACAAGGGATCCCAATACCGATGTATTCAAAACTTCTCCTACGTGTGCCTAGCTTGACGCTTCCCTTGCTTCCAATTGACCTCAAGCAGTCGGTGTCAGCTAAACAGATTTTAAACGCGCCAATATCACAAATAATTATACTTTAATTACCGGATGACCACAGGCTCACGAGACCCTAATTTCACATTTGTATGGTTTTTCTTGCTTCACCTTCATATGCCTTATCAATACGCTTTTCCAAACCGCAGACTGTAAATTGACGCCACTCATGACTGAACGACCATAATACCTAATACGAAGAAGTATTCTTTTCTCATAATACTGAACACGTATTCTTGAAGATATCCAGACGTATCCTTATGTTTAGAAATTGGGGTCCATTTTAACAAATTTGTGCTACCTACCATAAAGTCTCGTGAATACTGTACATCATGAGATCTGCTCCTAGTAATTGGCATATTAGTTGGTTTGACAAATATCTTTTCAACACCAACCCATAATCCAACATGAAATCTCTAAAGTCCAGCAAGGACACAAAAAGGAAACGTAAATTCAAGTAGCTCATACTCATATCCAAATTTTACAATATTTATTTTTCTAAAGTGATGTTTTCTGTTTGTGCAAGTAGTGCCTATCTTTCATGAGATATTTCCACAGTTACTAAAGATAGAAACCTTAAAAGGAATAATTGTTTAAAACTAAACAATGAAATTTGACTAGATATGATAGAAATCTTTCTCACGGAAAAAATTCTTAACGATTGTTTCAAACCAAATTTTGAAAACTTTGCAAAGGGCTTTATTAAACCCGCTCGAAAGACTTTTCCAAAATCTTTTGAAAAGAATCGTCTCAAGATACAGACAGAACAATTGCTGTCTCACCGTCATCAAAACTGGCGATCGTTGCTAAATAACCAAAAACGTTTAAAGGACGATTTCCTTTGTTGTTGTTTATTATCTTCTCAGGTAAATTGGCCAATGACTATTGCATGAATTTCACAGATTGTTAGACGTGATGAAAGCCAGCAGAGAGAATTTTGGCCTCCATTTTCTTCTTCTTATTCTTCTTGTTCTTGTTGTTGTTGTTGTTGTTGTTCTTCTTCTTCTTCTTCTTCTTATTATTATTATTATTTACAGAGAGGATATTTTAACGACGATGTGCATGAATACCATATACAAACACTTTCAGAACAAATTATTACGAAGTTCACACTGTTGAACAACAGCAACAATATTTTGCTGGCGAGAGGGCTTAGGACGTCATCACTTGAAATCCCGAGTATTGCAGGTACAAAGAACTTACCATAACATATTAAATTTATCACATTTGAAAGTAATATCTAAGTTGCATCTTTCAAGAATATATTGACAACATGTAGCCGACCAGACGGGTTCACCAGATAGATCGCAATATAACGTGTCCTTAGGCAATATATAAATCTTCAAATATGCGTTGATATTCGTATATTTAAATTTAGTTTGCTCATGGCTAAAAACTGTTTTGTGTTTACCTAATTGGAACTGCAATTTCATACTTGAAAAATTTACTTTAATTAACGTTTCCATGTTCATATAATTTTTCAATAAGGAAATCATTCCTCAATACCAAAATTTAAATCATTGCAGACCCGACTGACATGCAGAATTTTTCTCTCACTTATATCTACACTGCACCTGAAAGTCGCCTAAAGATTATTCTGAAATGGATAACTTAAACTCATTTTCAGTTTAATATTCATTTCTCAAAGGCGACAAAGATAACCTCAACACAGACAGACCACCTGTCGTGTATTCAGTTTACACATGGTTCTCACTTGTATGCAGCACGCTTGCTATCTTCAATTGAGTATATCAGGCAAGGATTACGTATTTGTTTAGTGTTTAGTGCCAATTAAGAATATCAACGAAATAATATCGTGCTGAGGAATACCGAATGAAGTACCTCACCCAAACATTACACTGAAAGCCCGTTTGGTCAGGGCAGTGTTCGAAATGTACCGATCTGTTTGCGAGTCCACCAACCTCAGTACGGATGGTTCAGAGAGAGAGAGAGAGAGAGAGAGAGAGTACTTGAAGAACATACACAAGGAATTAATATTGTCAAGAATAAGGGAAAAAGGAACCTCAAAGCTGTGTCGAATATTCATTTCCTTTCTTTTCCTGTAGATTATTTCGATTCAGTAGACAGTGGATCAGAATGGACAGAAGACATTTCAGGCCCAAGACAGTCACACAGGGCCACGACTATACCATCCATAGAAGTTGAAACTGCAGTCTACACCGACCAGCTGATGACATTGATCTTGGAAAATGGTGGGGCCACGTCGATGGAGGGGAAGATAGAGAGAATGCTGGTTCAGTGGAATGGGCTATATGGATCGGCTGTGCAAGCGAATACATTATTTGGTTTCATAAAATACCGATGTTTATTTAAATGACATCGTCCGAAATATCAATGGGTTGTACAATTTTTTTCATGTATAAAAAAGTAATAGCTTTGAAGACATTTTAAAATAAAATTAGGGTCAGGATATCGAAAATTCTAGAAAGATGTGATAGTAAATAATGATTCTAATAATATTAATACTAATACTACTAATACGAATGATGATAATATAAATAATGAAATACCGGTGTATGTATTCAACACAAACTACGTCAGACATAGTTACTTCAGGGAAAGAAGAGAGGTTAAAAAGTTATAATGGTATAGCGAACGGTCCAAAATGTTCGTAGACAAACGTTGGATCAGAAATAGATGTAGACATTAGATGTGTCCGAAATGCCTGTAGACATAAGATAAACTTTGATAGCTGAGGCATTACACGTAGTTTAAGCATGCATGCTTTATAACATATATGTTATGCATTTCCAGCAAGGAGAAGTATGAAGAGCAATCCTCGGGGACATATATGTATGCAACAAAGGATTAGCATTATTTGTAAAATGCACCATCTTAGTAAAGAGAGTACAATTGTCACGTTTTTCGCTTGTCATCTGTCAGATATTATTACTGTGTGTATTTCTGTTGAAGGTCCAGAGCGAGTGGAGTAAACGCAATCAACTCGGCTATGATGTGAAAATTATAATCAAACGGATGGTATTACGCAAGACCCAGTAAGTGTGTGCATAGTTTCTGTATTTATATTTTTTATATTAATTTTATGACGGTACTCAAAACGATTTGGTTAAATATATATTTTTCTTTTACAAATTCGTTTCACACCATGAATCCTCAAAAATCTTAAATACCCTGTCATTTGAAGTAAATGAAGTAGCTTTGCGTATGCCTAAGACACATTTCACCAATGCATTGAGGAACATAAATTTATAAAGGTTATTTTACTTCCTGTAACTTGAAAACCAGACAAATGCCATTTGGTTGCTATCTGTATCTAATAGTTCATATCCCCCAAATTGTTTAAATTGTCTGTCCAATTACCTTGCTGCACCTTCTTCCTGGATTCCATAAATGTTCTGATGCAAATAGCACCCAGAGACAATGAAAACGATAACAGTAGCGCACCAAAACTAGGCAATTAAGAATATAGCGTCAAGAGAATCCAACAAGAGAATTAACCATAGATAAGGTGCAAGATGAAATCTTGTGATAATAATATAACTAAGCAAATATTAGCCACAATATAACAACCAGTGATTGTGATAATATATATAAGCATGAATTAACAGGAGGATAACATCACGTTAGTAGTGAAGGGGGTAGGATTAGCCTCAATGGGAATTAGCATTAAAAACACCCTTGGGTCAGTTGTTGTTGTTGTTGTGGGGTTTAACGCCATTTTTCAGCACGATAGGCTATACATGGCGGCCAGTATTAATGGTGGAGGAAGAACCCGGAAAACCCCGGAAAGAACCACCGACCCACGAGAAGCTACTGGCAAGCTTTCTCACATGCCCACATTGGCTGAATCTTAGACTCGAACCGCCGCAGACAGAGGTGAGATGGCAATGATCCGTAACGAAGAGCGCTTTAGACCACTCGGCCACTCGGGGCCCCCCCTTGGATCAGATTAGCCTCAATGGAAATTTAACATGGAGAAAAATCGTGGGTAGGATTAGCCTCAAGGGAAATTAACATGGAGAAAATTGTGGGTCAGATTAGCCTCAAGGGAAATTTAACATGAAGAAAAATTGTGGGTCAGATTAGCCTCAAGGGAAATTTAACATGAGAATAAATTGTGGGTTAATATACGTACAAGGGGAATTGAACATGGGATTTTTTTTTTTTTAAATTTTGAAAAAAGGGGTAGGCAATTGAAAGGCTATCTCTTTTCGAGATATATGGCTGGCCCTGAAAAGGGCCTTTGGGTTTATGTTAATGTATTCATTAACATAAATGGCACCGCATTGGTCTTCTTCTTGTCCTTAGGCTACGTCTCACTGTTGGTCCGTAAATCAGCACTCTTTTCAGGCATCCTTGTCTTTCAACGTAGATCCTACGTATCCACAGGCTGGTGTTTGTCCTGTGGACAACGGTCCACTTCGATCGGACATACATGAGCAAGTCTGTCCGAAACATCATGGAAGACACAAGGGTGGATGACTCAACTGTTGTCCACATCTTGAAGCGACGAGAACAGGTGAATCAATGCAGTGAACGGCGCTTATTTATAGGCAGAGGTAGGATTGAAACGGATTGAGTTCATTCACCAATCCAAACACGCGTTACGAAATTCAGTCAGCCCGCATCCAATCCGAAGAGAGCAGTCTGTGACGTCACGTAGTCAATATAGATTCGCTAGCGCTTGTGTGCAGTCAATCTATGCGACAGTGATTCAACATGACGGAAACTCAGAAAACGGTCCAATGGGGTGCACCAGTAGGGGAGACCGCCCAAGGGAACCCGGACTTACTTTCAGAAGAGGTGAATTGGGATTTTGTGGATTTTCTCTCCTCGCAAGAATTTGTTCCGGAACCTTCGTTACCTTCTTCATTACCGCAAGTGGAGAATTTTAGACAGAGACAGAAAGAAGAATTGGAGAAATTTATACAACGACAAAAGGAAGCGGAACAGGCTTTTCTCCTACAGCAACAGCAGCAAGAAGAAGAGGTAAGAAAAAAAGAACAGCAGCAACAGCAAGAAGAAGTAGCAGCAAAGAAACAAGAGGGTGAAAATCAAACGGTCACGGTACTGTTGGACATTTTAGCGGAGTTAAGAAGTCTGAAACAAATGTATCAGACTTCTTTATTACGACCGAAGAGAATACGACCTTCCCGAGCTAAACACGTCAACCCTGTGACTAAGCCTACCGTACCACCCTTAGTGATTTCAACCCAATCATTATCGTCATCATCAACATTACGTAGTCCAGAAGTAGGCCTTGGCCGTGGCAAAGGCTTAAGGCAGTTAAAGTTGATTGCTTAAACTCACCCCTTCACCATGAAGAAAAAGGCCCTTTTCAGGGCCACCCACATTTCTCGAAAAGAAATACAATTTCAATTTGCCAATAACTCAAAAAAAAAACTCACCCATTTTACCCTTATAGTACGTGTCTGTTTATGAGTGCGTGAGTGTAGCTTCTTATTTTAAAATCAAAACTCAAAGACACTTACCTTATATCATTCATTTATTCTTTTCTCCATTTTTTTACAATCCAATTCACAATTCACAACATAACACTTTAATTAAAAAGTTCATTGACTTCTTCTGTCTCCTTGTTTACTCTCTCTGTTTTTTGAATTTTTTCACCGTCACACTCTTTTCCTCTTCTTCTTCCTCCTCGCTTTCTTCCCTTTTTCTTTTTTTCTCCTGTTTATTTTTCTTCACTTGTCTTCTTTCTTCCTCAGAAGAATCCCTCTCTTCCTCTGAAGAATCCCTCTCTTCTTCTGAAGAATTCCTCTTTTCTTCTGATTCCTCTTGTTTCTTTTTTGGGCAATCTGGAGACCAATGTCCTTTTTCTTTACAATAATAACAGGTATCTTGACTTTTGTCTTTTTTTGTCCCTGTTTTTGTTCTTTTTTGACGGTCTGGACACTCTGAAGACCAATGCCCTTTCTTCTGACAGATATAGCAAGGATCTTGACTTTTATCTCGAAAAGAAGGAGAGTAGTCCGTAGGCTGGTCTGAAGAGAATTTTCTAATGACCCCTCGCAAAGCTCTGACGAAACGTTCGATTTGGTTAGTCTGTTCCATCGTTGTGCTCGGCTTGAGAGTGAAATGAATAGTGAAAGAACAAGACACACACCCTTTTATATACGCTAGTCTGCCATGACTATAAATTAGTCTATGGTGTTTGAACTTGAGTCATTTGACGTTTTTCACTCAAGATGAAACGATCCTATTCATTTGAGAAGAAAGAAGAAGAAAGTAAGAGGCAGAAACGTGATCTATCGCCTCGTACCAGGGCTGAAATCTTGGCACAAATTCATGCCAGTGATTTTGAAGAGGACATGAGTGAACCAGAATCCGAACCCTCTAAACCAAGTTCACCACCCTTAGTCAACCCTGAAAAGTACTATTCCATTCGAGAGACGGAAAAGCGCTCCTCTAGGAAATTTAGAACCACGGCTTACAAATACACGGTGAAGTTTAAAGATTTCAAGGCTGAAGTGCCGTTAGAGAAAGCAGAAGGGTTTATCACTGGGGTGTGGGATTCTTTACTCACTGCACTCAAGCGACAATGTCAACCCAAAGAAGACGATCACTTGAGACTTTCCATACAACACGACGGTTTGAAATCCCCTGTTTGGATCGAGTTTAGCACCCCTGCAGAATTGACCGCTTCCAAAGTCATGGACAAGATTCAACACGTACAACAATCTAATGACCAGTTTGACATCACCGATGGAAAAGCCACACTGGACATGACCCACGTCTCTCCTCCTCAAGGGACCGGACAACGCAATAAGGTGTTATTGGTGAACGAACTTCGCAGTACCAAAAAGAGCCTCGTCCAAATTCACAACCCTCAAGACCAGATGTGTTTAGCCCGTGCCATCGTGGTGGGACGAACCTATGCCAACAAGAACGACACGGTAGAATGGAAAAGAGCCTGGAAAACTATTCGACAATCGGACCGAGCCAAACAACGAAACGAAGCAGAACTCCTGTTGCAACAAGCTGGTCTGTCCAAAGACACACCCTGTGGCATTCCTGAAATGCAAAAATTGCAAGATGTCCTAGCTCTACGATACACCTTCAAAGTGCACCCTCAAGAAGTGCGCGGACCTCTGTTGTTTCGAGGGCAAGATTTTAAGGACGGAAAATACATTCACCTTTATCATCACGATGAACATTTCGATACCATTACCAGTATCACCGGATTCCTGGGATATGTTTATTATTGTGAGAAATGTGACCATGGTTATAACAATCGAGAGCAACACAAGCATTGTGGATTGAAATGCTCAGGATGTTTGGCCTCTTCACCCTGTCTGAGCGAAGAACCAGTGCCTTGTTCAACTTGTCTGCGCACGTTTGTCAGCCCTACCTGTTACCAACAACATCTGAAAAGGCAAGGTTCACAGAAGAAATGTGCTTGTCAACTGCTGAGATTGTGCCCTACGTGTGAACAAGTCATACGTACCAATAATACCAAGGCACACGTATGTTTGGGAAAGAAAAAATGTCACATTTGTCACCACATCGTGGACTTGGAACACCAATGTTACGTGCAAAAATACCAACCCCCACCAGAGAAAGAGGACGGTCACAAGAAGAAAGGCAATTTCATCTTTTTCGATTTCGAATGCATGCAAGAGACTGGCATTCACATTCCTAATTTCTGCGTGGCTCATCGAGCGTGCGAGAAGTGCATTCAAGAACCTATCTTCAGTCATTGCCCTCACTGCAGCAAGATTCCCGGAGGGCGTGAAAAAATCTTTCGAGGACCGAACACGTTAGCCGATTTTGCCCAATGGGTCTTAGACCCCGTCGACAAGACGTGGAGCCAAGAGGACATCGAACGTTACGGAGATTGTCATCGTCATGCCACGGTGATGGCTTACAATTTCTCCGGATACGATGGACAGTTTCTTTTGAGGTACTATACGGAACAAGGCACCGAGCGTCCTAAAGTGACTTTGAACGGAGCCAAAATCATTTTCATGCAAGTGGGACAAGTACAGTTTAAAGATTCGATGAGTTACTTGGCCATGCCTTTGAGTCGAATGCCTAAAACGTTTGGAATGACAGAAATGGCTAAAGGGTACTTTCCACACTTTTTCAATACGGAAGCCAATCAACACGCCGTTCTACCCCATTTACCTGAAGCTCACTATTACGACCCCGACAACATGCGTACCGAACAACGAGAAGCTTTCTACGCTTGGTACCAGGCTCATGCTTCGGACCCTTTCGACTTTCAGGAAGAAATGCTAAAGTATTGTCGTTCCGACGTGGACATTTTACGGCGTTGCTGTGGAAAATTTCGAGAACGGTTCATGGAACAGGGAGGGGTCGATCCTTTGAAAGAAGCTTGCACCATTGCCAAAGCGTGTTCCTTAGTGTATCGACAACGATTCATGCCTGAAAAGACCGTGGCTGTCATCAGTCCTCAAACGACCCACTATGTCAAACGTCAATACTCGGTCAAAGCCCTACGTTGGTTACATTACTTGTGTGACAAGGAAGACAAGTGGATTCAACATGCCCGCAACGGAGGGGGCGAAAAGACCATCGGAACGTATTCGTTCGATGGCTGGGACTTAGAAAACCCCAAGATCGTGTACGAGTTTAACGGCTGCTTATTTCAGGGATGTCCCGTCTGTTACCCTGACCGTGGCACTAAAAATCAGTTTTTGCAACGAACCATGGAAGACTTGTACCAGGACACTTGTCAGCGGCGCCTAAAGTTAGAACAGCAAGGATACCAAGTGGTGGAAATGTGGGAACACGAGTACGATCACCGTATGAAAACCGATCCCGAGTTTAAACGCCTCGTGGAAAGTTACCAGTTCATGGACCCGCTGAACCCGAGGGATAGTTTGTACGGAGGAAGGACCAATGCCACCTGTTTGTTGTACCAAGCCGACGAAGAGAAAGGAGAAGAAATCAAATACTTGGACGTGTGTTCGCTGTATCCCTACGTGTGCAAATATTGTCGCTTTCCTGTAGGGCACCCACAATTGCTGACGGAACACATCGACCTGGTCAACATTCGACAATACGAAGGCTTGATCAAGTGCAAAGTTTTGCCTCCCACGAACCTATACCATCCCGTCTTACCTCACCATTGTCAAGGCAAACTGATGTTTCCCTTGTGCCGTACTTGTGCCGAAACGTGCAACCAAGACCAACCTTGTCAGCACAGCCAGGAAGAACGGGCTTTGACGGGAACCTGGGTCAGCGTAGAATTGTTCAAAGCTCTGGACATGGGATACCAACTGTTAGAAGTGTACGAAATTTGCCACTTTCCCAAGACACAACAGTACCGCAAGGGTGATCCAAGTCAGAAAGGTATTTTCGCTGACTACGTGGATGCCTTTTTGAAACATAAGCAAGAAGCCAGCGGCTATCCGTCCTGGTGTCACACTCCCGAAGACCAAATACAATTCAAAGAGAAATACTATGAACAAGAAGGCATCACTTTAGACCACATCGAGAAAAACGAAGGCAGGCAATCGTTTGCCAAAGTGATATTAAATTGCTTGTGGGGTAAAATGGCACAACGACCGTGTTTACCAAAGACGGAATATTTGACAGAACCTTCCCGCTACTTCCAGATGATTCACGACAAAACCAAATACATGAAACACGTGGACGTCGTTCGAGAGAATTTGATCTTGGTCAATTACGAAGAAGATTTAGACTTTGTACAAGACGACCCTTTTGGAAATGTCATCATTGCGGCTTACGTAACAGCTCATGCTCGCTTAAAATTGTACGAAGCTTTAGAACTGTTAGAAGAACGCGTCCTGTACTTTGACACGGACAGTTGCATTTACATCCATCACCCGATTCAACATCACCCTAACATCGAAGGAGACCGTTTAGGAGCCTGGACAGACGAGCATCCCAACGACAAGATTCTAAGTTTCGTCAGTGGCGGTCCCAAAAATTACGGCTACGAATACCGGGACAAACAAGGAGAAGTGCACACGACGTGCAAAGTGAAAGGACTGACTCTGAATTATCGTACCAGTCGAGTGGTCAACTTTGGGGTATTGAAAGAAGCCTTACAATCGGGAGAGGATGGAAACTTTAAAGTGACCACCTATCAACCGAATAAAATTGTACGTTTACCCACTCACCACATCGTCAGTCAGCCCTTGGAAAAAGTCTATCAAATCGTGTACCAGAAGCGAGTGAGACTTCCCAATCACTTTACGTTGCCGTACGGTCACGTCTGTATTGGTCTGTATATAAAAAAGGAACCCTAGGCAAGATCGATAGTTCATTGGGACTACCAAGACCGAGCGAACAAGATGAATACTTTCAGAGAAACACAGAACAAGTTGTTTAGAAAGGCACAATTCAAGTGTGAGGCTTCGGAAGTGGAATGCGATTGTGAGCCTTGCGATGGGTACGATGCTGTACCTTGTGACCTGAGCGATGCCGTAAAGCATCATGGGAACTTTAGTGTCCCTACCCCTATCATGGAAAGTGATGCTGTGCGTGTCAAACCTGTGGGATGCGAAAGTGATGCCGCTCGTCCTCTTGGACATTTTACTGGGTTTCGTTTTAAAGGGGAATGTTCACCTTCACGTCTACCCCCCTACGGATGTCATCTAGCTCTGAGCAAACTCCTACCCATGTCACTCAACCCTCATCGAAACGAACCTGTGAAAGACGAATATTCGTTCCCTGTGCGTTTGTCGGAATACTGCGACTTTGAAAATCGTCTTCAATCGTTCAAAGGAAAATGGCCAAAGTATCTGGGAGGACCGACCCCCGAAGAATTAGCCAGAGCCGGATTTTTCTACTTGGGCGAAGGAGATAAAGTCAAGTGCTTCAGTTGCGGTGTGTCACTTCACCACTGGGAACCGCAAGATTCGGCCTACGTAGAACATGCTCGATGGTCACCGAATTGTCATTACTTACCCTTAGTGGGACCGAGACATTGAAGTAACTTCTTACCATAATAATCTGTTCATGGATACTTTACAAGAGAACATTCGTGCTTTGCCTGTGGAGTTGAGAGAACGCATTTATCGAGAACTGGTTAAAATACAAGTGAAACGTAAAGAACAATTGCATCCGTTACGTCACCGGTGTTTGAACCACTGGTACCTGAAGGCTATACAAGGATTGATTCAATTGAAAGTGTTCCATCGGACAGACATTGATCAACGATCCTCTAGTTTTCAAAAGGATTGGTTTGGTATGGACGATTCTACCTACATCATTGTAAACGTACTGCATCGAATTCCAGAGGAAGAGTTAACGAATTACCAACATCTTGAACGCAATGTCAACTTGGTGAAAGAGGAAACTTCTGAACGAATTGTAATGTGTAGATTAGTGACTCAACGATTTAAATTCGACACTGAAGTAAAACCATGTTTGTGCAAAGAGTACATTTCTTGTGTCAGACCAAAGAGGATTTAGTATGGCCTATTCATGGATACTTTGCTAGAGAACATTCGTGTTTTGCCTGTGGAATTGAGAGAACGCATTTACCGAGAACTGATCAAAATACAAGTGAAACGCAAACTCAGAGTGATTCGTCCGTTTTTAAATTATGCTATGTTCCAAAGTACAAGAAGACTGATTATGAGTGGATATTACATTAGGCACAAAGGTAAACGAGGCTATTGGCCACCATCCAACGATTCCAAAAACAGTGTATATACTTATGGATACTTTACAAGAGAACATTTTGGGCTTGCAATAGGAGTTGAGATAAAGGATTTACCGAGAGCTGGTGAAAATACAAGTGAAACGTAAAGAACAATTGCATCCGTTACGTCACCAGATCTTTAACCACTGGTACCTGAATGGTATAAGAGAACTGATTAGTCAGAAATTGTTTCAATGGTCAGACCTTGTTCAATACTTCCAGGCCCCCGATGATTCACGTGTTGATCATTTTGGTTACTTCGAGATTCACCTAGAGCAACCCCTTGAGGAAGACGAGGTAAAGGATTACCAACATTTGTTACGTGGAATCTACTTAGCGGAAGAGGAAACTTCTAAACGAACTCTGACGTTTCGGTTACAGTATGCAAGATTTACTTTCCCAACAGGAGAACGAAGATCACTCGCTAGAAAGTACGTGTATTCTTTTCGAAACAAAGAGACTATAAAAACAGGCTGCTATGCCACGACTTATGTCGTATGTAATCCAACAGATTCCGTGGAAGGAACTCAATGACCATATTCAAACTGTGGATCATTACCATCGATTATTACAAGAACTGTATCCATTCAATTTGGGACGACAAGTGGTGTGTGTCTTAGTGACTTGTTTTCTGGGATTTCGTTTACCAGCCGATTCTTTGTGGACTCTTTACGATCAGTACTTACCACCTCAATGGCCTTAAATGGTCACGAAAAACTCCTTTTGCTCAAAGCCTTGCGGTTTCATCTGGATACTTCTCGACCTCAACAGGAAAAAAAGATTCGTCAACTTTCAGCTACCCAAGACGTGTATGACGATGTGTGTGTAGCTTGTGACTTACATCCCCATTGGACAGATGTCCGTGCCTGGAAAGAATGGGGTTTTGAGGCTTGGACCCAAGAAGTGGCCCAGTATGCACGAGAGTTGTTCAAGGAAAAAAGTTACTTTTCAACCCGTGTTAGTGACGGTGCCAGAAGAACCCGTCACCCAGGACAGGACTGTCGTGGACAGGCCTGAAAGACCCTTTCGGGAGGACACTTCTGTGACCTTACCCCCTACTATAGAACTGGTTAGAACATTACCCAAAACATGTTGTACAGACACTTGTGTTTATTCCACGTTCATAGTTATCATGTGCCTTTTATCCTTGTACTTAAGCCTTTGGCTTTTATGTATTTTTGTCTTTCGTATTCATGTTTGAAACATTCAATAAAAGTGTTCTGAAAAAGTATATAAACTCTTGTCTTGTTTCTTTTCGTGTCACAAGTGACATTTCTCACACCATGGCTACCTCTGCTGTCTCTGCTCCCTCTTCCTCCGCTGTCAAAGTCATCGACGAACACTTAGATCGTGCCAGTTGGGAGGCTTTGTATCTTCGCCATCCCTTTAACATGCTCATTGCTGGACCTAGCGGTTCAGGCAAAACCGAATTCGTCAAACGTTTGATCGAACATAAACATCATTTGATCGATCGACCCCCTCAACGAATCGTGTGGTGTTACAAAGAGTGGCAATCGGCGTACAGCCTCTTGCGAGAAAGTCAAGGTGATTCCATCGTGTTTGTGGAAGGCATTCCTAAAGAAGACGACGGCATCGTCTCTGACTCCCGTCAAACCCATTTGGTCATTTTCGACGACATGTTAGGAGAAGACGAAGAAGAAATTAAATTGTGGTTCACGCGCAAAGGGCATCACCGTAATGCCAGTGTCGTTTACATCACCCAAAATTTGTTTCAACAAAGTAAAGCCCATCGCACCATCAGTCTCAATGCGCATTACGTGGTCTTGTTTAAAAGCCCTCGAGATAAATCGCAAGTGCAAGTCTTAGCCAAACAGTTAGGAACGCCTTGGCTGACTCAGGCGTACGACGATGCCACTCAAACTCCACACGCCTATTTCCTCGTCGATTTGAAACCTACGACCCCCGAGGATTTGCGATTTCGTACCCACTTGTTTCACCACTGGTGCCAAGACGGAGGGCCTGTCCTGTACACGTCTCCGTCCTCGACTTCATTTCACTCCCCATAAAAAAAAATCTATAAAAACCTCAGACCCTTTCTCGTCTGTCTCACTCTCAGTGCGAACATGACGTCCCTTCAGTCGCATCTTCCCGTCAAATTGATTCGTGCCTTGTATGGCATCAGTCGAGAAAAAGATCCACAAACACGAGCTCGTGTCTTAGAAGCTAGTCTCAAAGAAGTCTTACGATGGTTCACGGTGACGGCACGTCAAATACTCCAAGGAATCATTCAGATTCCTCATCAAACCCAACGCCTTTTCGATCGAAACAAAGTCGCTTTGGTCCAACTGGCCGATCCCCGCATCGACACTCAAACCAAAAAACAAATCATTTTGAAACCTGGAGGGAGCGGTACTCTAGGAGGGGTCATCATTCGCTCACTCTTAAGATGGGATCCTAATGCCCCCAAAGTTATCCCCAAGACAAAAGTCCAACGAAGTCCCAAGAAGAAAAAGAAAAAGACCAGGTCCCCAAAGAGAAGAACTTCTCCAGTGGCAGGACCCTCCTCTTACCAGACACCACCACCCCGGAAAAAGAAAAGAAGCCTCCAGAAAAAGAAACAGAGAAAAAGTCCCCAGAAAAAGAAAAGTCCACAGAAGAAAACTAGTCGCAAGAGAGGCACTTCGGCCAGGACGCAACCTTACACTCGCAAACCACGACCTGCCACAGCGGTGACTGCGTCTCCGGCTGCCTCACGTTTGTCCACTTCTCCGTTAATGACACCCAGAACTGAAGAGTACTTGGAGACGTTGATCACACCAAGAACTTCTCCGTTGATGACCCCCAAAAGAACTTCCCCAGTGGCAGGACCTTCCAATTTAGTGGCAGTGGCTGCTGCTCACAAAGTACCTTCTCCCAAAATCAAAGTCCATGAAAGATCGGGCATGTTACAAAGTTTACTGGATTTGTCCAAGCAAGAACTGGCTCGATTTAGTCCGTTGCGTACCCCTGCACGACGTGTCATGCCTGTCCTCAAACTGATACGACGTCAAGACAATCAGTGGCGACGCGTTCCAGTATAAAAAAGGCGTGTGACCAAGTCGTGGTATCAGTGTTTTTTGGTGCTCCTGAAGACTCAAAGATGTCACCCTCCAGAAAACCCCAAGGAAAGAAAAGGAAAGGACTGCCACCACGTTTAGCCAAACATGGGGACCTGTTATCTGTCCTGTCCAAAGCTTCTCCACCCCTACGAAAAAAACTCATTCAAACGGCCTCCAAAGAGGTCATCGATACCGTGTGCGAATGTTGTTTGAACGTTTTGAAAGGCACGATCCCTTTGTCCAAACACCAGAAACAATGCTTAGGCAAACATCGTCACGTTCTTCGCCAAATGGTTCAAAAGAAAATTCCCATTCGTCAAAAAAAGAAGATGTTGGTCCAACGTGGAGGCATTTTGCCTCTCTTGTTAGGCCCCATACTGAAAGGAGTCTTGGGAACCATGTTGGGAGGACTGGTGGGAGCAAGATAAAAAGACCCTCGGAAGTCCCAAGATCTCAGAATTCACCCCTGACAACCGCATGGAAGGACGAAAACTAGCTTTAGTGCCTTACAAACGATGGATGGAATACCATCGGTGGCAAGAACAACGCACCCCGCATTTACCTCCCAATCCCAATTTGAGCGAGATGTCCCAGTTACAACACGAATTGCAATCCTTGATGGATCGCCAAGATTTGTCCGAAACAGAAAAATCGCAAAAGTACGGTCAACTCTTGCAAAGACTGCAACTCTTTCACCAGAAAGCTTTAGAGGAAACAGCTTTACCCACTCTGAAAGATTTTAAGACCTTGATGAAAAGTCCAGCACCATCACCAGTACCAGTACCAGTACCACCAGTACCCGTGACCAAGACAGAAAAAGGAGAAGAAGAGGAAGGGTTTCAAACTCCACCAGAAAAAGTACGCAAGTTAACAACACCACCTACCTCCAGAATTGGATGGATTAAAAAGATGATGGCCACCCCTTCTTCCTCACAAGAGAAAAAGAAAGTGAAGACAGAAGTGAAGACAGAAGTGAAACAAGAACCGATATCCCCCGCTCTGACATCCTTCTCCTCTTCGACACCTATTGCTGGCCGCACACGCAAAGCATTGCAATCCAAGAAAATACCCCAAGAGAAAAAGAGTAGCATCCTCCAAGGGTGGGTGCCTTATTAACACACCAACCAAAACAAAAAAATGGAAAAAGTCTTAGCCAGCATTTACTACGATCCCTCCCATCCTGCAGGTTACGCAGGAGTTCAAAAATTGTATCGTGCTGCCAAAACGCGACTGAAAAGTCTCCGTTTACCTCAAGTGCAACGATGGTTACAAGAACAAGCTACCTACACTTTACATAAACCCATTCGACGCAAGTTTGCCAGAAGTCGTACCCGAGTGGAAGGCATCGATCATCAATGGCAAGCCGATTTAGCCGATGTCTCTCATTTGGCCAGCTACAATCGTGGCTACAAATATTTGTTTTGTGTCATCGACGTCTTTTCCAAATTTGCCTGGGTCGTGCCCTTGAGTTCCAAATCGAGTAGCGAGTTAGTGCGAGCCTTACAACGGGTGTTGAAACAAAGCGGTCGTCACCCTCTTCGATGGCAAACGGACAAAGGCACCGAATTTCTGAACCAAGCTTTCCAAAAAGAATTAAAGAAACGTGACATTCATTTTTTTACCACCGAGAATCCCGAAACCAAAGCCAGCATCGTGGAACGTTTTCAACGCACTTTGAAAGAGCGCATGTGGAAATATTTTACGCATCACCACACTCTGAAGTACATCGACATCTTACCGCACCTGGTGCAAGCGTACAACCAATCTTACCATCGAAGCATCGGACGTGCCCCGCAAGACGTGACTCCCGACAACGAAGTGCTGGTGTTTGAGCGTCTGTTCGGTACGTCCCCGACGAGGGCTGTCCCCAAGAAAAGTGGAGAGTTGACCGTAGGAGATTGGGTGCGCATTGGCAAAACCAAACGCACTTTTGACAAAGGTTACTTACCTAACTGGACGACCGAATTGTTTCGCGTCACTGGACGAGTGCATGGCCGTCATCCTGCCGTCTATAAATTGGAAGATATGAACGGAGAAGTACTCAAAGGAACGTTTTATTTGCCCGAGTTACAACGTGTCACCAAAAAAGAAGACGACGTGTACGACATCGAAAGCATTCTCGAACGCAGAACCCGTAAAGTGGGCAAACGACGTGTCAAAGAAGTCAAAGTACGTTGGAAAGGATATCCACCCAGTTTCGATTCTTTGATCGACGCTTCGCAAGTCATCGACTATAAAAAGAAGAAGTGACCATCATGCCCTTTCACACAGCAGACGCAGCTACGTCGACCACTCCCCCTTCACCCAGTTCTTCTGTGCAAGATTTACAAAAACAACCCTTGTGGGTGTGGTGTGGAGAACGTGTGCCTAAAACGCAAATCGTCTTTTTCTGTCAAATCTTCGTGGTGTATTGTGTCATCGGGGCAGCCATTGCCAATTTGAGTTTGCAACAAGGAGACAAACAATTGTGGACCATTTTATTGAGCAGTTGCATCGGTTACCTGCTTCCTAATCCATCCCTGAAATTCTCATCGAACGGGAACCTTGTGTCCAGTGCCAGTGTCAGTCACCAGTCCAACCACAACCAGAACCCCATTTTGGGCGGAGACACGCCTCTGACATCCAGTAATATCCCCTCGGACAGCCACAGAACTCTGGAATTATGAGTCACCAAAACCAATTCTACTTAGCCTTACCCAGTGACAGTTCCATGGAGGTGTTTCCCCACAACATGTTGTGCTGTTACAAGGCCAAATTACCTCAGGCCATCCCCTTAGATCACGAAGCCCATTGGGAAGTGGCTTTAGTGGAAATGATTCACCCGACCCAAGTCCTCAATGTCCTTCCCAATCAAAATAAATTTGATGTGGAAGTTTATGACGAGCAATTGCAACAGTGGATGGATACCCATAGCAAATATGAGAAGAAAACCCGTACACCAAATGTAAAGTACACCACCTATCACTTGTTCATTCCCCCAGGCTATTATTTTAGTGGTCAACATTTTGTCAACACCATAGCCACCAGGTTTAATGGTGTGTTTTTGAAAGCTTTGGAGAGTGTCAAAAAGAGTGTCACCCTGGAGTACCACAAAACAGCTCGTCGCTTCCTGATGAAATTTCCTGAGGGGAATAAAATCATAGGTTTCTATTTTTATGATAAATTGTTTGACATGTTGGGCGGTGACATAAACATGAGGAAGAAAGTAGAACAACAAAAAAAAACCCCGAATTATCAATCATTTACAACAACGAGTCTTTTGGCCAGTATTTTTGTACCCCGGTAGAACTGAACCAAGGACTGAATTTGATGTTCGTGTATTCCGATGTGGTGGAGTATAACGTGGTGGGACACACTTCCGTACCGTTACTGCGTGTCATTCCTTTCAAAGTGGATTCTGCCGCAGACGCTGACGAGGAAGGTGGAAACACTTACCACGTCCACCGCGAATTTGTCCATCCTCACTATTTGCCCGTCAGCAAGTCGTATTTGGACACGGTCAACATTACTATAAAAGGAGAGTTGGGACAAAATATTCCATTCACCAAAGGAAAAGTCACGGTGAAACTCCATTTTCGAAAACGGTTTTCTCACGACTCGTAAATAAGTCATGTATCCAGTGTACCGAGGGGTTGCACGACAGCGAGGACACGGTTTAGGAGACATGTTAAAATCGGCCTTTCGTTCGGTGGCCCCGGTGTTGAAACCGATGGTGACACGCGGATTGCACGCCTTGAAAGATGCGGCACTGACGCAAGGCAAAGAATTTCTCCAAAATGTCATCATCGACAAACAAAACCCTAAAGAAGCCCTCATGAGGGCAGGCAAAAATGTCTTGCTGCAAACGGGCAAAGACATTTTGGGCCGACGAGACACACCTATAAATGCCCTGCACGCTACCGAGTCAGGCATTCAGCAAGGACAAGGCAGAAAGAGACGACGAAGAAAACACCCTTTCACCAGACTTCAAGCGATAAAGGCCAAGAAAAGAAGAACCGTTCGAGACTTAGACGTTTTCGATTATTGAAACACAGAAAAAAAAAATGATGCACCGAGAGTCTTGCGCTTGTTCCAAGACGGAACTGGATCTGTTTGCCATGCCCCCCACCATGATGACGATGCAAGAATCCCAGTGGGTGGAATTTCACCCGGTCTCCTCATTGACCGATTCCGCTCCCATCGAGTTTGAAATCAAAGGACAACCCGAAGATTACATCGATCTGAATAGCAGTTACCTGTACTTGAAAGTGAAAGTGATCGAGCCACCCAACGATAACATACTCGGTGATGAAGCAGTAGCTCCCGTCAATAATTTAATGCATTCCTTGTTCAGCGAAGTGGACTTGTACTTGAATAACAAACTGGTCAGCAGCAGCATGGATACTTACCCTTATCGAGCGTACCTGGAAAATCTCTTGACGTATGGAAAAGAAGCCAAGAACACTCATCTGGATGCTTGCGTGGTATGGAAACCTGACCTAGCGACTAAGTTCAACGGCGTTGTACTTGCTGGGGATGCTTCAAATCCAACGGGATTTGTAGAACGACAAAAGAAAATTGCTGGAAGTCGTAGTTTAGAACTGATGGATCGCTTGCATTTGGACATGTGGTTAAAAGAAAAGTATTTGTTGAACGGGGTGGATATCCGCCTGAGACTAAATCGCAGTAGTACTGCTTTCCATTTGATGGCTCCTATTGTTCCTGATCCCCCTTCTTACAAAACCATCATCCAAGAAGCCAGGCTCTACGTGCGTCGTGTGGAAGTGTTACCTAAAGTGGGAAACGACATCAGTCAGACGTTGAGCAGAACGACCGCCAAGTATCCCATACGACGCGTAGAAGTGAAAACCTTCACCATTCCTGCTGGACAGCGATCCATGATCCAAGATCATCTGTTCCAAGGACAGTTACCCAAGCGTTTGATCGTTGGTATCGTCAGGAATTCAGCCTTCAACGGAGTCTACAACGAAAATCCTTTTGAGTTTAAGCATTACAATGTGTCCAAGATCGAAGTCAGTCGCGATGGCAAGACCTTGTGTACCCGACCTTTCGAGCCTAACGTTGCCAACAAAAATTACTTGAGATCGTACTTGTCCCTGTACGAAGCTACCGGACAGTTAGGAACCAACACCAGTCACGGCATTACGTACGACGATTACGCAGGAGGCTATGCTTTGTTGGCTTTTGATTTCACTCCTGACCAAGGCAGCGACGAGGGACATTTCCACCCTATAAAATCCGGTCAGATTCGTGTGGAAATTCAGTTTGCGGGTCCACTGGATGCAGGGAACACAGTGAACGTCATCCTGTATGCAGAATTCGACAATACGATAGAAATCAACAGTTTAAGAGAAGTCATTCTAGACTATTAGAAGCCATGGAAGACTGTTATCCCTCTTTACCTAGTGGAGAAACTTTGGACATGGAATGTGAGGAGACTGTGGAAGAAGAAGAAGAAGTGATCATGATGAAGTCAAGATGGCCAGAACAAGAAGCCCATTTAATCTCCTGTTTTGCCAAACACTTGGTCGATAAAATGACGGAATTGATCAAGAAAAATTGTTATGGATGTCAAAACGATCATCCCAGTCAAATTCAACACGATAAATGCCTGATGTTGAGTCAAGAAGAAAAATTGGACGAGTATCTGGACGAAGCTTGGAGTCTCATCTCGAACAAAGACGTGTTGCACCAGTGGTATAAAGACTTGCGTGAACATTCTTGTCCACCATTAACCACTCAAGAGATCCATCGTATCGAAGCTCTCCTGAATCAGAGTGAGGAAACAAAACGAATAACCATTTATTCATCAGACATTTTCAAGCAAAAAGTCAGGATCGAATTGACGACTTATTATTACCTGTGAAGAAGAACAAAACATGGATACCTGGGAACTTTATTACCTTTTGAACCACAGTTCGTATACGGTTTCTTGGAATCCTGTCGTCTGTGCTAAAGATGAACTCCCTCATCGCAAACCTAAAGACCATCAAGCTTACGTGATCAACACGGACGACAGTCATCTCCCAGGAACCCACTGGGTAGCCGTTTACTTTCCTCAAGAAGGATGTGTGGAATATTTCGATTCGTACGGATTGCCCCCTTTGGAAGACGATATCATCGACTTCATGAGACGAAATGCTCAAACCACCCGATTCAATAACGTGAAATTACAAGGCACATATTTCTTGGTGTGTGGACAGTACTGTGTGTATTTTCTGCATCATCGCAGCCTGGTCTATTCCTTAGAACATTTAGTGACTCATTTTGATCCTCGTTCTTCTACTAGAAACGATGTGAAAGTAGATCGATGGTTTTGTGACCATTATGCTTATCTTTTGTCTCAAGCTAGGAAACGTAGTGTCCATCAATGGCCTAATGATTTCCAACAGTGGAAATCACAATTTCATTCACAACGTTGTCAGCCCTGTTTAAAGTAGATTGTCCATTGAGAAAAAATTGTTTGATGTTATAGTGTTGGATTATTGTTAAAAATGTTAGAGTTGTTGTTTAGTGTTAAGTGATTTTTGAATAAAAAATGTTGTATTTTGAAAAAAATGCCTTTGTCTTTTGTTTAGCTATAAGAATGTTGGATTGATGCTCTTTCATTTCTTACTATCCGTCTCATGACACTCACTGAACGTTGCGGCTCGAAAACCGTGTGGGGATGTTTTCCTTCACGTCCGCGCTTTGACTTTAAGAACCGGGGTTGTTTCCAGTCTAACCATCCATTGTCAACTCATCCTCCTAAGAAGATGTGTTCCAAACTAGCTAAGCTCAACGAAGCCTACGTGAATTTGCATAGGGTCAGACACAGTATGATACCAAAGCCAGAAGAAATAGAGAATGTGAGAATGTTAAAAATCACTGAAGACCTGATAGAAGAGCTCTTCAGAGAAGAAATGAACCGGGAAAAAGAAGAATGGACAGAGAAGTACAGACTTCAGAGACAGCAGCAACAGCAGCAACAGCAGCAACAACAGCAACAACAGCAGCAGCAACCTGAAGCTGACAGTGGTTTTGTCGATTGTCGTAGCAAACAAATAAAAACAGCCCTTTTCAGGGCTACCCAATACTCTAGAAAAGAAATAACGATCAATTTGCCAATGTGTGTAGGTAGAGTAGTGTGAAAATAAACACTAACTCTTGCTTTAAAAAGTGTGAGGGTATGTGTTTGTGTTTGTAAGCGCTCACATAAGTTGGTGTGGATAGTAGATTAAAATCATGTTTTTTTGGTGTTTGAGGTGTATATTTGGAGTTAGATTGAATTGCTTTGCGTATGTGGATAGTCTATTGAAGTGATTGATAAAAAAATTTAAAATAGTGATGGGTAGAATAAAAAAGTGAGTGAGTGTTTCTTTTAGGTCCGCACGTTGTTGTTTTTTTTTTTTGTTGGTCATGATCTAGGTAAGATGAATTTTATGTTTTTAGGGGTATGTTTTCCTTCACGTCCGCGCTTTCAGTATAAATTGAAACTCGCTCGGCAGTCTAGCTGCCCTTGTTGATTGATCAACACAAGAATGAATAGTAGCAGAATAAGCAAACTTCTTGAACTCCAGATACATCTGGAATATGTCAGGCGCCTGGTAAATGAATTGGCTGCGGAGGCTATAATAGAAGAAGAAAGAATAAAGAAGGAAGAGGAGGAGAGAAGACAGAGGGAAGAGGAGGAAAAGAAAAGAGAAGAGATGATGTCGTTCAATATTCCCGAGACAGAGGATTGGGGTGCTGAAGCGAATCATCCTCCCTCTTCGCTCCCCAGAAGAAAGGTGAAAGGAGACTGGGGAAGAAGATGCGTGTGCGGCGCCAGGCCAGGAAGGTGCAATCATTAGATAGTTGCATCTGGAGTTCAAAAAAACAGCCCTTTTCAGGGCTACCCAATACTCTAGAAAAGAAATAACTATCCATTTGCCAATGTGTGTAGGTAGAGTAGTGTGAATATAAACACTAACTCTTTTTTAAAAAAATGTGAGGGTATGTGTTGGTGTGTTAGTGTTTATAAGAGCTCTGGTATGTTTGTGTGAATAGTAGATTATGGGTTTATTTATTGTTTCTTAGCGTATGTGAAGAGTATAGTTAGGGTTTTATTATATGAAATGAGAAAGTAGGGGATGTTTTCCTTCACATCCGCGCATTGTTGGGTCATGATCTAGGTAAGATCAATTTTATGTTTTAGGGGGATGTTTTCCTTCACGTCCGCGCTTTCAGTATAAGAACCCACCATGTTCGTCGTTGGAACCATTCTACGGAATAACTGAGACAAACTGACTCAAGTATCAGTTCTATTCAATCTACTGAGAGACATCTATTTCTGGATAATGGATGTAGAATATGTTTTAGGAAGAATAGAAGAGGAGTGG
Organism: Sinohyriopsis cumingii; assembly: GCA_028554795.2. Lineage (NCBI taxonomy): Eukaryota > Metazoa > Mollusca > Bivalvia > Unionida > Unionidae > Sinohyriopsis > Sinohyriopsis cumingii. Next base: position 51,744,674 of record CM068828.1, read on the forward strand.
AGGCATGGAGATATGAAAGACTTTGCAACGAGTCAAGTTCAAGGCCTAAAGACAGCAAGAGATATCATAGCAGGGATGATTGAAGAAGTCAATAAGTCAAGAGGTTTCATTAACCCACCTTACTTCAGAGTGGGAAGTTTGAAGGAAGCACTGGATAATGTCATCCAAGTCCGGTGCTTCCTAGAAAAAATATTGTACTGGACAGAGTGGAGAAATGTAAAATGGGGATTGGAAAAGGTGAAGAAAGGGGAAGATCTGATGAGAAAAGTAATGGAGGAAGAAGTAGAGAAGATTAAAGTGAAATGGAGGGAAGAAAGAAAAGATGTGGAAAACAAGAAGAAACAGGCAGAGTTTGAGAGGTTGAATGAGAATTGGATAAAAGTTCAGGAAAAGTTTAGAGCTCTAGGTCATCCTGACTGGATGCCGGAAAAGGAGAAAAAGAAGACAGGAATAGTGACAAAAGTGAGAAGATGGTTGAAGAAGTGGAAGTGTTAGAAGAAACCCAAAGGCCCTTTTCAGGGCCAGCCATATATCTCGAAAAGAGATAGCCTTTCAATTGCCTACCCCTTTTTTCAAAATTTAAAAAAAAAAATCCCATGTTCAATTCCCCTTGTACGTATATTAACCCACAATTTATTCCCATGTTAAATTTCCCTTGAGGCTAATCTGACCCACAATTTTTCTTCATGTTAAATTTCCCTTGAGGCTAATCTGACCCACAATTTTCTCCATGTTAATTTCCCTTGAGGCTAATCCTACCCACGATTTTTCTCCATGTTAAATTTCCATTGAGGCTAATCTGACCCAAGGGTGTTTTTAATGCTAATTCCCATTGAGGCTAATCCTACCCCCTTCACTACTCACGTTATTGTGTAACATAATTATGGATTAGCCGCAAGATAGCATCCAGTGATTGTGACAACATAGGTAATCGTGGATTACCTGCAAATTAATATCACGTGATTATTGTAACACAACCAACCATGGATTGACCACAAGATTACGTCATGAGAGTGTAGTATCATTACTAATGTCATATTGGCAACAACATAACACCCTTTGGTTGTGAAAACGGCAACAAGATATAGATTAGTGGTAAGAAAACCAACATAATTAATAATGGAGTAAAAGCAGTTATGTCGTATACCAACATATTTGACTATTACTTACATCAAGGTTCTTTTCTGAACAAGGCAAAACATTTTCCGCGAAGATATACCACCACTGAAGTAAACAAACATGCATGCCCTTGTCATTGCTGTTGTCATTATTGATTTTGCTATTATTATTATTATTATTATTGCAGAGCTGGTACAATGCGTCTACACAGTTGGGAGACACTGTGCGTTTCTTCTGTCAAGGAACCAAGCATGAACCAGCCTATGATCATATGCATATGCATACAGGGTATTATTTCGATTGAATTTGTAGAAATAGCAGAATATTCGCTAAGAAACCCACAAAATAGCAATAAAGTTACTTGAAAGATTACGCATCATGTTTCAACACAGATTGGATAAAACATACAGGTTCTTTCAAAATAGAAATCTGTTTGACAACAAAACAAATGATCTTCTGGCGAAAGAATAGTCAACTTTTCAGTGTGGCGCAGGTGTTTTCGTGGTGTTCTACAGTTTCGTATTTTGCATGAAGTTAGAATTTTAAAGAAAAAAAATCTCCCCCGGTTTTCCTTACTATGACACTGGTTATTTAAAAAAGTACTTGTATATCTTAGGTATTTTTCATAGAATTTTTAATTCGCCTTATTATGGTGTATGATTGATGGGTGAAATATGGGTTAAAGAGTTTAGAGCTTGGATTTACCTCAGATGTGCATATGTAAAACCTGATAGCTCTACTTGATCAGTTTTACATCCTGTACTTGGAATGAACTTGTTAAATACAAGAGTCGATAACTGTTGTTTTTAATATTTTATATATTTGGTAATTCATTGATTACACTTTTAGAAGCTGGCATTGTTTAGTCTGGCATAAAATCGTTTCTCTATTGTAATAACTGTTAATGATTGGTACTCTATACTAATTCGGGCTGATTTTGAGTATATGGAGTACTCGTTATGGTTAAATGTGTGCTTAGATAAGTAGAGTTTTCACAAGTACAATATCCAAAGAAATTTCAGTCACAGTATATAAAAGTAACGCAGAGTTATGCCAACATTCTCTCAATTGTGTATGTTGCAAATGCAAACAACTTAAACTTACAACTGTCACTCTCTCAGATGTTCATACTATATGTAGAGCTCATCCTGTAGATACAAAACGCACTATTATTTCAACGTGTATTATATATTTTGGAGTGTGTTCTGTGAAATAAAATTTTGTAATTATAGGTTACCGCATTCGTATGGGAAAATATGAACGAGTTTTTTGAATGGAAATACTGTACGACCTTGGGAGTGAAGTATATCCATCCGACAAAACGAGGTCATATTTTCCCATACAAATGCTGTACCCATTTTATTTTATGCTATTTTTTTTATTCTACCTAATGCTTAATTATATTAACAAAATACACTACACGAAACAAGGTAACTGAATGTATGCCGCATTCCAAACTAAATATACAAGCGCATATTCATCATTACACAACAACAACATTATTACTGCACACTTAACTCCACCAAGATAAATTTGAACTTAGTCGCGCGCTCGACATAACTTTCGAAAGAAAATGGTGTGTCTAGTTGAAATTGAAAATTGGAGTCCTATTGTGAATGAATGCTCATTGCAAAAACTTTTCCATTTGGAATGAATGATTTTTGTATTTATTTCGATTCTACGAAATGTCGTGACTATGGACTGGATTATATATGACAATTCCACATGAAATACATGGGATTGACGAAGCGAGGGAAAAGCGTGTTGACATCTGTTAATGTGTTTCTGTTTCTGTCACTGAATGTTTGAAATCATAACGTGAGAAAAAATATGAAGTCTTTCAATTGCAATTATCAAAACACGCTATGGAATTTAATGCTTATTTCATTTTGAGTGCAATAGGGAGGATGTAACTGCACTTATCATCCAAATTACAGTACAATTTCGAAATGTGCAATCAAGATTGAGAACCTGTGACATGGCTCATGGAATTCGGATTTGCAGAACTAAGAAAGTACATTTTGAGGAAATTCAGGATGTAAAACTGTAAGTATATTGTTTTGCGATTCTTATCATCAACTAAAGAAGACAGTATATATGACTTGTCACTTGTATGTTGTTTGTAAGGACCTTTCTTGCACCTGTTGTATACTGTAGCTAGCCTAAATACGCAACATTGTATCAACAAATTTAACGCGGGATGTGCCAAAGCAAACATCTCTTTTAGTTCATTCAGAAACAAATTTAGACAACCACAACGTAAAGCGCCTCTTGCGCGAGTGTGCATGATTTGTTTACAAATCAAAAGTGCTGGCGTCTGCGTCCATTGTTTGTTTACAATGGAAAGTAGTTCCTTTATGCACGTGAATGCAATATATTTATTTGCACGCGAATTCAGTATCAGGTAATATTGAACGATTCTGACAATCAGGTAATATTGAACGATTCTGACAATGTAAAGTTAACGGAGAAAAAAATGAGAATATAATAATGTGACAGTACTAAATTATTGTTTACATACCTTTTTGAAACTGGTTCCCTATCGATATAAATACTGACTCGTCCATGTTCATATATAATAGTGAATCGTCAGATCGTTTTGAACCTATAACCGACGGCGAATTATTGGTGTACTTTGTTGGAATCCCTCTAAGGCACAGTAGAGAGAATGTTTGGTTTGATAAGACCCTATTGCATTTCGTTCCTTAAGGCATCGCCAACAGTGTGCAAAAAGAATATTCAGCTCAGAATGCAACGCAAAATGGCAACTTCTTTATGTAATAGCGTTGTTATTTTTTTGTATTTTGTTCTTGTTGTTATCAGTACTATAAAGATGGATATCAGATGGTGCAATGAGAAATGAACGAGTGTAAATATAAAACAAAACACCGTACTTTGTCTCCACCATATACAGTTTCATGCTTTATGCAGGCATCGAAACAATGACGTTTCTGGAATGGCGTATCAAAACGGCGCTTGCAAGAGTAGTACCCGGTGCGCGGTGTTAGCCGAGAAACTCATCCCCAGCTTTTACATTCCTGCTCATGAACTTGGACACACGTAAGTTGAAAGAGACAATGACCACGCAGCACACCATAATCTCTCATTCGCATGAGAATGGGATATAATTTGCAAATGCTGCAAAGCCTCTTGGGATATATGGAATCAACAGGTGTACATGATAGCGTGAAATTGACATGGTGTTGCCTTTGTCTCCGATATTATCCGTTTGATTTGCAGCTTTGTTGCAGCGTATCAAGAGTTATGAATTTGAGGATATTCTTTAGATTAGGAATGTAACAAAAATGATGGTTTGCATTAGGATAGTGAAATCCCAACATCAGAGTCGAAAGTTTGAGGGCAGGAATACAGTACAATTTCGGTTCTGCTTCCAAAATCTTATCCTCTCGTGGGAGTGTCCACCGAATGTGCATATAATGTTCTATAATACTTTTGTTATCAACTCGTGTCTTACAAACGAAACTCGTTCATTTATAGATGAATAAACATTTTTTCTTGAGATTTGGGTTTTATAATAATAATAATAATAATAGTACTACTACTACTACTAATAATAATAATAATAATAGCTACATCATTTAAAGCCCAAATGTTGCCGTTTTTTATAATTTGCACCAATCTTACAATGTAATTAAGGTCGGAAAGAAGGACATGATTTGTAACGAAAAACTATCTAATATTAACCGTTCATTGAAATAATCAAGCTGTTTGATTTAAACAGCATATAAGTATAAAATTTGAAATTAAGAGGTGCCATCAATTAATTCAGTCCTCGAAATTGCTTCCGTTCGTTTTAGGGATTGCTCCAAAAAGTGTTGATGTGATACATCTGACACATTCCGTTAGGAATTAATCTAATTACAACAACCCTCTCACGTTACGGACAAATTGATTCGAGGTCGAATGAAGAGAGTTAGGCACGCTTCTTAAACGGATCTGAGGAAAAAAGCGTATCGTTAGATTCAAATTAGACTCGTTTGATTATTAGTGATCAGCTGGGGTTTTGGAATACTTTGAAGGCCAACCATGGGTTGACGAAAATCCCAGCTGTTGGTGGTATCCATAATAACTGGTAAGCCTACGGCACGCATTTGCAAAAAAATAAGGTACGTCCGTTGTGCCTTTGTAGAATAATATTCCTAATGCTACCGTATCCGACATAGCGTGGTGTTCGCTTCTTATGTTTACAACGGTGACTTCATCAAATATTTTAAACCTGCCTATATTTGCATTTATGTGAAAGGTTCCATTTTTGAAAATGCATAGCAAGCTAACACTGTATGCAGAGTTCAAACTCTATAGTATTGACAAATCAGAGTGTTTCTCATCTCCTTATAGAACCGTAATCTATCCAGTGAATTTAACAATCCCTTTAATTCTTGTAGAAAACACAATTAATACTATTAATAATAAGAATTTGCAATGGTAATTTTAGTATTTAAGCTTTATAGATGGATGCATATATGTTTGATGAACTAATTTACATATATTCAGTCAATTACAATTAATTGATCTTGATTTCAATATTGATTAGGACAGTGATGATGAAAAAGATGATGATTTCTAATGTTAATATGACGATGACGAAAATGTTAACTATAAGAATGTATGGTGAAATTTTCTGATTCTGCGTGCATTTATAAGCGTTGTCCCTTCATTCTCCATCTTCTTCATTTTCTTCTTCATTTGTTTTTGTCGTTGCTACGATTGTCATATTAGTACATGTATTCGTTTTAGATTTAGTTAATACACAGTATATAAACATTAAAAAATAAATACATAAAATAAGCAACGAGGGCGTGACTTTGGGGAGTTTAGCAATAATTCAAATATCTGAAATAATGACTATAAATGTATTGAGTTAAACTGCCAGGTTGTTGAATTCCTGCTCCGTAGCTTGGACTAAGAACCAGAGAAGTAGGTCACTGACTCTTCACAATCTAAAACGTATGTAATATTTAATTCTGTAATAAATACCTGAGAACGGAGTATTATCTTAGAATTTTATATAAATATTTGGACCCATTTGTTTAATTTATTTATCCTCTATAAATTATCCGTCTTCATATGATGATAATTATAATGATGATGATTTTAGTTTAGGACTGAGGCATGATGGTGACAGTGGTTGCTTCCCGCCCAATGACGGAACGATGGGCAAGAGGACAACCGATTGGAGTAACTGCAGTATAACCCAACGGAATTCCTTCCTACAGTACGAGTTTATTTTTTTTAATCTATCTTACATTGCATTTATCTATCTCCTAGTATGTTTGTATATTACTTTGTATGCCTATTGCTAGGATAATATATTTAATATTTCCTTTCATTTAACAAACTCCTATAATTATTCCTTGCCTTAATGATTAATTATTTGCAAACTAGGCGAATTGCGAGACACAACACGGTCAAGATATAAAATATTCCCAATACGGTGTGCACTTTTCGCCACTGAATGAACCATTATATTATTAACTTAATTCTAAATTGGTTCATATTTTATCACATTTAAACAATACAGAATTACAATTTTATATATTTGGAAAATATTTTTTTATTGCGGTTTATATATATATGCTCAATAGATCAGCTGGAGCCAGATGTCTATTTGAGACGAACATTATGGCTACTGACATTCCCGTAGAAATGCGCTCAATTGTATTGAAGCCAATGATGCCAGGTATGCAAAAACATCCTTTCTTTCTGTTTCTCTCTTATGTGATATGTAACAGAAATTACTGTATACTGTACTCTTTATACTCTCAAATGTTGTTAATGTTTAAGGGAAATCGTTTGTTCGAGAGAACTGATACAAGAAAGAAACTGATAAAGCACAATGTAACTGCGCTGCTCATCCGTAAAACATTTGGTAAATGATATTGATCATTATAGGAGATTACGTTTAATACTGGTATTCACTTTAGATCAAGAATAAGAACGTAAATCTGTTAAATACATATCATTTACTGCAATGGACTTGATATTTAGTGACTACAGTAAAGTGCAAAATCCGTGAATAAAAGAAACACCCAACTGATTCAATCGATCAGTTTAAGAAATGACAATAGACCCTTCCGACCTTTGCGCCGAGTGGCTCCCACATTGAACTGCATAGGAAAATCTTCTCAAATGTATAAGAAATTATAAAGTCTTTCAGACTGAAGAATTACCGTAAAAGTACGAGAACTATCAACGATCAGCAAAATGAAAGCAGTAATCTCTGGATTGTTTTATCTATATTTTACAGTAATATTGCTAAAGGATTACACTCACTAATTCATTACACAGTATTGTACAACTACTTACAACATGTCTTAATTTATTACCATCTGTTGATAAGAAGGTGTTAAGTAAAGTTGACTGACATATCGCAAATACTTATACAGTTTGTACCAGGCTATGAAACACTCATTTTTATTGCTCAAAATCGTATGATGTAACATAGAAAACTTGAAGTTATTAGTTTGTATCACCAGAAAAAAAAATAGAACTGCTTATGTATTTAAGAACCTTTCCGTTGTGGTTGAAGAAACATTTGTAAACAGTGGTCAAAATATAGCCAATGATATGTTGCTTCCCTACGGCCGTTAGCGCCGTGTGTAACCTATTTTCGAGCTTCTTTTTGTCATGATCCAGAACATTATTATGAATTACATTCTAAATTGCTTTGTTGTGATGATGGTGGCGATGGCAGAAGGGCCTGTTGAAAGACACTGGATATATATTTAAGTTACATTTGACATATCCCTTTACTGCATTTTCTATAGGTATGTTGTACACTGAAGACGAGATATGTGAATTAACGAATGGAAAGGGCTGGAGGCACAGGTCACTTCCTTGGTGGGTAAGCACGACAACCAATAATTTATATTTATTTCCTCAATGACATTCAGACAGCCAAAATCCGTTTTGTGGATTAGCGTGTTAATTTTAAGAGGGAATTTAGGTGTGCATTCTCTTTTATTGATTTACCTTTTTCTAAAAAAATATAGTTTGTTTTTATTGTATGAAATATGCTTTCTAAAAAACTGTTAACATATATTCCAAGGACTCTACAAAAGGAATTGTAAGTGATTATAAGATTTAAATATTAAAAAACGTTTGACAGGATGAACCGTTTGACCGGAGAAAACCGATCTACCGTTCGTATATTAACATCATGGTATGGTTTGCATGCGTTCTTATGCGTTGCATAATTCTTTATGTAATAGGGCGCTTCCTCGTACCTTGTTATCAAAAGTAATATTGAGTTCTTTTTTTCTTCGTAAATTACGTGTGGAAAACAAACATTCATGTCCTTTGTTCAACCTCATTTCCAAACAGTGCATGCAACATTCTGATATAAGTTTCATTTCGTTTTATATTCTTAAATTATAGTTCATTACAAGTTTCAATTTTTTGGGGATCTCTTTGGCCATATTCTCGAAACTGTCTGAATAAGTTAGTTCAAAGTTAGTAAATTTCGGCATTCAATAACTTCAATTAGACTAAATTAGATATTAATTAGATATAGAAATTAATTTAGATATTTATTTGACTAAAGTGGAAATCATGAAATTTTCACTAGCCTTTGTACTTTAGTTATTCATCTGACGTAAACCAGCTTTGATCATCATATCTAACTTTGGGTTTTAAACTAGAGTTTGAGTTTCGTTTCAAGAACGTTTCTGCAACATGTGGCCTGATAACATTTTTGTCAAAATCGAGCCGTGTAATTAAGCTGTTGTGATGATGTTTTATGTGGCCAGATACTTATTTTGTGTAATGAAGTTATATGTGGTGAGATAATATGTTTGTGAAATCGAACCGTGTCATCAAGTTCTGTGTGGCCAAATAATAGTACTGTTTAATCGTACTGTGTCATGAAATTCTGTGCGGCCAGATAATAGTACTGTCAAATCGATCTGTGTCATAAGGTTCCGTGTGGCCAGATAATAATAATGACAAATCGAGCTGTCATGAAGTTCTGTGTGACCAAAAATATAGTACTGTCAAAAAATCGAACTTCATCACGAGGTTCTGTGTGGCCAGATAATAATATTGTCGAATCGAAAAGTTTCATGAGGTTCTGTGAGGCCAGATACTAGTACTGTCAAATCGAGCTGTGCGGCCAGGTAATTGACCTGTAAAATCGAGCTGTGTCATGATACTACTACTGTTAAATCGAGCTGTGTTATGATATTCTGTGTGACCAAATCATATCATATCGAGCTGTGTCATGAGGTTTTGTGTGACCAGATTATACTACTGTTAAACTGAGCTGTCATGAAGGTTCTTTATTACCAAATTATAGTACTGTCAATTCAAGCTTTGTCATGAGTTTCATTGTATCCAGATAATTATATTGTCAAATCGAGCTGTGTAATGACGCTCTGTGTGACCAGATAAAAGTATTGTCAAATTGAGGTGCGATATGACGTTCTTTGTGGCCAGATAATAGTACTGTTAATTCCAGCTGTGTCGTGAAGTTATATGTGGCTAGGTAATAGTACTGTCAAATCAAGCCAGATAACATTGTTGTGTCACCAAACCGAGTAAATAAAATTATATGTGGCTGGATAATATTATTGTCACACCGAAATGTGTAATGAAGGTCTATGTGGTGATATACCATTATTGTCAAACGGAGCTTTTCAGTGGAGTTCAGATAGTCGTAAAGCTGACAAAATTGAAACTGGAAGCTGTCGTGAATAGTTTGCGAGATTGAATATCTCATGAAAGCAGGCCACTAATAAAAGTATCTCGAGCAAATTAAGTGCATGATTCAGAATGCAAGTATATAGTAGTCAGAACTGTATTATCTAGTAATGATCTGATAGGTCTTTGGTACTCCTGTCTTGTATCATTAAAAAATAACTTTCATATTTGTGCAACAGTTGTTCTATAAGCATAGGTAGTGATACGTTAACTTAGTGTCCTTTTCATAATGCTGTTTTATTTCAAAGAGTACAAATTTGGAGATGGACCGATCCTCCTAAGTGGTTAGAGGGTCAACAACGGATGTAGAAGGTCGCTGGCTCGAACCAAGCAAATTATAAATTATTGTATTGAAAGTTGGGAGAAAGCTTGCCAAAACAATTCATCCACTCCTTGGTATATCAGTTAGTATGGTTTAGCTCCACTCCTTGCTACATCAATCAGTATGGCTTAGCTCAACTCCTTGTTAGATCAATCACTAGGGTTTAGCTCCACTCCTTGCTACATCAGTCAGTATGGATTGGCTCCACTTCTTGCTACATCAATCAGTATGGGTCGGCTCCACTACTTGCTACATCAATCAGTATGGTTTAGGTCCACTCCTTACTACATCAGTCAGTATGGGTTGGCAGATCTGGTTATGCCCATGTTTACAAACACTACAAGTTCATCTTAGCAAAATTAGTGACTGTGAGGCCTTTGACATACCGTAGTTTTAATAAAATATGATTTGATTCTATCATTGAAAACCATTGAGGCAATTGTTGCGTATCACATAAAGTATGGGAATGCAATTATGCTTTCACTTAACAATATTATAATCGCCTAACTTCTACCATAAACTAACTTCACTTTAAAAAACAAATAAATTCACTGAAACACATTTAGCCCTTTGATGAAACTTTACCGGAAATCAGGTGAAACTAGCAAAGAAATAACGATTTAATTTGGTATATGTTTTATAACGTAATCTAGGTCTCTGAACCCATTCTGCCTGTTTTTATCAGGTACTCAACAATTTCTCTATATACAAATGTTCACGCAATGCTTCACATGTGGCTCGCAGTCTAATTGGTTAACGATCTATTTCTGTCGCCAAATTACGCACATGATCTACAGTTATCGATCTATCAATTTTATGATGCACTAGTTTAATCCCAAGATAAACACAAATAACGCACTCGGTAGCTACTAGAGAAAGTGAAAGAACGAAAGTTAAAATGAAAGAAAAAGAAATATGTACGATGTTTTCTTTGCATATTTTACAGGCACCATGTAATTGGAGAAGCTGTATCGATATGAATATTGGGTCCCTCACCTATGGGCAAATGGAAAACTACGGAACCGGGATAAGTGGCCAGTACTGTGGGGAAGGAAAGGTCTGCCACGTGGGTAACTGTAAGACCTGGGCGGAGACAGGGCTTGACACATCCCTGTTTATTGTGGTACCTGGGGGGATGGGGCAGATGGCAAATGTGGACAGCTTGTTCTCAGACATGCGGCAGAAGCGTGCGATTCCGGAGAAGAAGCTGTGACAATCCCAAGTACCTTTTTGTCCATCTTTCTTTCTATCTTTTTATATGTATATTTGTTTGACAGACTGGCTTTTTAACTATCTGATTATCTAATCGTCGGCCTTTTAACACAGACAAACACAAGGGGTTCATTACCTGTCGTGTTTTGTACTTTAATATATAAGCAGTCTATTGCATAGGTATGTATCCGACATATTTACTATAAAAAGGGAAACGCTTGATCCAGTCGCTCAAAAAGGGAAAGCAAAACACCATGTGACGGTTAATTTAGACATCTACTATCTGCATTGCTATATTACATTACTGCACTCTTCACTCTACATTGCTTTGATACACTCTTCATTCCAATTGGTATGCTACACTCTTCACTCTACATTGCTATATTACATTGCTACACCCTTCATTATATATTGCTATACTACATTGCTAAATACGTCACTCTCATTGCTATATTACCTTGCGACACTTTTTAACTCAACTCTTCGCTGTATATTGCTGTATTACATTACTACACTCAACTCTATATTTCTATATTACATTGTTGCACTTTTACATTGCTACTCTACCCTCTACATTGCCATACTACACTCTTTACTCTATATTGATACATGGCATTGCTACAATCTTAACTTTATATTGCTACATTACATTGCGACACTCTTCATTCTGCATTGCACTCCTCACCATACATTGCTACAATCCTCCTTCTACATTGCTCTAATTGTATTAATAGTCGTGGAGTTTTTCTACTGTTATATAACTGTGATCATCATAAGCACATCAGACTGGCTATATTTTGTAATCATAATTAAACATTACACGTAATTCATACGGTCTTTCAGAATATGTATGTGGCACATTTCGGCCAGAACAGTCGTATATTTGTTAAACAATGAAAGAAAACCAGGAATTATTATTTTTAGATTATAAATTAAAACTCTCGAAATGCATTCGCGGTCGAAGTACATAAGTGAAATGTAATCTCTTAAATGAAACATATTTATGCATTATTCTACGTCCTTGTGACGAAAACATAATCGTTCATAGATTACTCGACTTAGGCATGTCAAACATAAAAATGTTATGAAGATAATAATATTACCGATGTCCGTTTTATAGACCAAGGAACTCTCCGCCATGTGAGGGGGAAGAATATCAAGCAATATTCTGCAACATGCAGGTAATTATATTGCGTGATGATAATTTCTTACTTGCCAAGTATTTTCAGTTTTAGATTATCGCAATGCATACAATGTAGTCAGTGAATCTAATCATGTTTCTTACATTGACATCCGTGGCGGTTTATAATTGTATGGATGACATCATCAAACTGGAGAGTCTGCAACAGTGTAACATGCATGATCGAAATTGCTTGTATGCCAAACTATAACTACAAACTATATATTTCATTAGAATAATAAGCACTACAACAGACCCGTTATAATTTTTGGGATGGTCATTGCAATTTTAATTTTTAATTTTGTTATTTTGTTTTCATTGGGGCGGGTACATATATATATATAAAGAAAGAGAAATAAATAAATCAAAAGTTTAATATTGTTATTCCAGCCATGCATTAATGACAGCTCTGATACCTCAGTTCTGATCACGCAAAGGGCTAGGAAGTTTGTACTGGTCTCATAGCATATGGTACTTTCAGAGCTGACCTGTACGATGGTTCTGGAAATCGCTTCCACTACATGGGTAAAAACCTCGTCAACAGGTTATGTTATGATTCAAGTAATAGTAACAATTACCCGTATTTGCGTTGGATACAAAGTAATACCTTCAGAACGCATATATGCAAGTATTTGTCATAACTATTAATGAAAAATCAAAGACAAATACACAAATTGCAAACATTAACACATACATGCTTAGGTCGCGTTAGAATTCCTACAGGTGCAATGACTTTGCATAAAAGATATATAGTAGAGAGACTAAATGCCGAACGTGAAGTTTGGTTTGTATTTCAATTACTAGCAGTTTTGAAACCCATTCAGATGACCAGAGATAGGGAGATTGTTTAAAGAGAATGGAAACTAATAGGTTCACGAACATATTTGTCCAAATACCTTGTTTTCTTAAGTACTTCGCTGAAGAACTTCGTGCGATTGTCAGAAATTTCTACAGTTGAGTAGGTTGTGGCCAATCATTTTCATCAAAAACCAACAGTGCAGTTTCAGCTCGATATAATGGCACACTCCTTAGATGTAAGGAAGAGTTTATTCGACAAAAATGGATGTGGTTTCATTTTCCGACGCAGCATATTGGAAGCATGCTGACAGTAAATATTGATATTCCCACGGTAAAACAATTTGGGTTCAGTAGCATATTTGCTCAGACATCAAATATCATTCAGAAAATACTCTTTGAGACAGAGTTAATCAAAGAAACTAAAACCATTTTTGTGCAATTATACATGAAGCACATGATCTGTCATCATGTCTTGAGCGCACTTTTGACGTATCTCTTTCCAACAGAATATGCGACCTCGAAGTGACATGCACTCCCAAGAATAACTACAACCCCGGCACCTACCAGCGGTATGGTCTGATGCCTGACCGGATCCCCTGTACCACGAAAAGTTTGGAGCCCACTTATGAAGAGAGCATTGGAGCACCCGGGTCGACTGGGAAGGTTGCCGCCTGCCTTCAAGGGTATTGTAAGGTGATATGCTAAGCTTTGAGTAAATCAGTACTACTACTACTGCTACTACTACTACTACTACTGCTACTACTACTACTACTACTAATAATAATAATAATGAATATTTAAACACTTTTTTATAGCAACTTTATTATTTTGTACCAAGTTTTGAGTTTTGACATCCTTCTCAGAACCTCGAACGTTTTGATAGTTTGAACCATGTGAATTAGAATTTTTAAATATTTCATTTAAATTTGGTTTGGAGAATTGTATTCCAAGACCTTTTGTAATTTTCTTTCAATAATTTAATTTGATGTAATCATTGCTTCTTTTCCATTATTATTTTGATTCCAAGGGCTAATCACGCATATTAAGAAATTACGATTTTCGTTCAATTACAGCTTATACATTATAATAATTATGATCTGTCCAACATATACACTTACTATACTAAAGACCTTATCAAAGTTTAGTTTTCACAGGGCAGGATAAACCACTTCACATATGTAGCACCTTTTTCATTCAATGCAGAATAGCTGAAAGTAAGTTTCGAAACATCTGTATTTATTCCATATAAATTACAATGATGATAACTAGTTTTGCTTCGTTTATCGGTGTCTCTAAATGAGTAAACGAAGATCTGCTTTTAGATTTTATAAAATTTAGTCTCAGAACCCAATGTTTCGAAATTGTTAATAAGCATTTAGTTTTGGGCCGCGTGTGGTGCACTTAGTTCAGTTTTCGTAGCACTCATTTACAAATGTTTAAAATTTTTAGTTTATTTATTGACTGAGAGAGTAAATAACATGCGTGGAAGATTTGTTTTGTTGTTTGGAGTTGACTGGCAGAGGGTATTTGAAGACTGACTTTATGTGGACATTGTGCTATTATATACTTTAAATGCACGTAAGGTTTCGTCAGATATTAAAATTATTTACCTCTTTAAAGAAAACAAAACTAACATCTTTTATATGACGCAAGCATTTTTGAATCAATACATTTCAGGTGTTTGGTTGTGATGGGACATTGAGTAATAAAGTGCGAGACAAGTGCGGTGTTTGTGGGGGAGATAACTCTACGTGTTACGTAAATGAAGGTTTTATTCTTGGTTAATACAACTATGGGTAAGTTGTCTGTTACAAATCTATGGTCATAAACTAAGTAACAGAAAGAAGCAAAAAAAAAAAAAAAAATAAATAAATAAATAAATAAAAAAAAAACAAAAAAAAAACACAACAACAATATATTTAAAACTTAAATAATTAATTGTTTATTGTTACAAATGAAAATGTGAGAGGAACTTAAGGTTTATGAAGGAAACTAAAATAATCCTGAAAAAATTTGTATGAAACCCAAATAAATGAAAAGTTCCATATACATTTAAAAACTGTAAATGTACAGGTACGCCAGGACTCGAGATGTTGTCAAGATGGCGTCGTTTAGAAGTTTTCCTCTCGAATAATATCTAAAGAGAACATAAAACACGACTGCAGACTTTCAACAGGAAGACAAGAAATGAGGATGACTCCAAAATCGGAATGAACCTGATCGCACAGTTCTTTCCATATATACACTTTCTATTGTCACTATATTTCACAATATACCCCATGTGACGGATTTTACTACTCATTTTGCCTCGAACCTGCTTATTCATGTGACCTATTCCAACAAATGGGAAGTTACTGAATTATTCTAGTATTACCTAAACCCATGAGCCAATTAAATTAGTCCAATGGCGTCATTAAGTCTTATTATTAAGATTTTTAGTAGTCATTGTTAATTCATACGTCAAAATCTATTTATATATCCTGTGTAATTTTATGCTCTTAACAGACCCGAGTCACATCTAAGTAAAGATATTCTCGTACAATTGACAGTCATTAATAAAATCACAAAATTTAAATAAATATCATGTAACAGGAGTTACAAAAGTGTAGATAACCATGACAAATCGTTTTCGTGTTTTGCACTCCATTTCATGTTCCTATGACTGCTTTAAAGCCTGCTGTTTGGTTTCACATGTAATGTCCGACTGGGTTGCTGCACCGCTTTGATTAACTGAATATTCAAATATTTCTTTTCACAAACGTTTGTGCGACATACATTTCTTAAAAGACAGCTACCGAAATGAGAAAAAATGGTGTAAATATGTTCAGGAAATGTAATGACAAACATATCATTCATATCTTTAATAATATAATATTGAAGAACTAATTTATTTCAGCTCTCACGACGTGTTCGGCATTTATGGTCTCTTTTATTTTGATGTCCATTTTTCCTTTGATAACCCACTGATTTTCGATTATTATTGCATTGTTGTAAAGATTACTATGTGGTATTGTCACTTTCCTTATTAAGTCATGCTGACTATTTGGAGTAATAATGTGTTATATCAAGCAAGGATGGTTGATAACAATATCTGCTAGTAACATTTCGAGTTCAGGGGAACTCTGATAGCGATTGGAGAAGGAGGAGGAGCAGGAGTGGTGCATTTCAGCGTATACGCTGTATCTTTTCTTCTAATCATTATATGTAGCATATTTCGTCACACATCTGAGTCTTGTTTTCACTGTTCTTATCATAAGCAGAGGTGTCTAAAGGTCTTTAGAGTTATGGATATTCAGTGTGCAGATAGAACAGATGCGGTCCAGTTGGGACCTGGAATTCCATTAATGATAATCAGGAAATATTTGCCTTTGTGAAACTTGATTGTGTTTTGTTTACTTTATACGTTTATCTTTTTCACATTTGCAATAAAGAAATATAATATTTGCTCATGTAATTACTTTTTAGGAATCAGAGTTTGATATGATTGAAAGTCTTGGGGTAGTTGTTAAGAGTTCACGGGATGCACAGTCTGACAGTCTGGGGTTTCAAGACTTGTATTTCAATGTTTGGGATACGATTGAAACGCATACAGGGAACTAAGATAATTATGCTGTGTACTAAGGTCACACAATGGTTTACGTTCAACATTCTTTCCATGTGACTTTAAAGATCTATGTAGCATCTATGAGACAACTCGTATGTGGGGAATACCCACATATGTTCATTTCTTTTTTTCTTTCTTTGTAAGGCAACTTTGCTGAAATATATCTTCATGGTTGGACTTCTTTATTGGAATCTAAAACAGCCTAAGAACCATAGGATGTTATTATTTTCCTTACTTCCCTTCGTCTCCGATTGTTTTAATTGTAATAATAAGGTTGCAACTGAACTCTTATTCCCCAGGTCATTGATGCAGTTACTTGTTTCACAAATCCATCTTGCACTGTATCATTTTGTGAAACCTTCCACCTCATGATTTTTCACTCATATCCTAATCACACACATAAACCAGATAAACTACGGAACTCACACATATGAAGCATCACTCCAGAACAATCCGATGAAAATCAAATTTCCACATTCTGCGTTAAGATCGGACAGACACCGAAAAACGTATATGTTTAGTCACCTATGGAACTCTATGTTCGCTTATGTTTTAGTAGCCTATCAGATAAAGCGTTGCGAATGCATGTTGACAGAGTTATCATTGGTAACTTTATGTTCCGAATGAAGCTCGTCACTTTAAAAATTGAAAGCTTTGAGTTGATTTGTGAACTTGACATGACCACTTATTTTTGTCCATCGGATCAGAGCTGTCATTAATGCATGGCTGGAATAACAATATTAAACTTTTGATTTATTTATTTCTCTTTATATATATATATATATATATATATATATATATATATATATATATATATATATATATATACCCGCCCCAATGAAAACAAAATCAGGTTTCATTCTAGAGTTTTGGGAAGCATTCCACAAAATATTTGTTTTCACTCATGGAAGAAAACGAAATAAATTATGAAACTCAAACATGTGAAGTAGAACGTTACATGTTACGTGACGCTACCATTGAATATTATGTAGGAGGAATGGTCAGACAACTAAAGTTGGCTTTCGAGCATCATATGACCAACATGTCACTTGCCGATGGTAGACAGTATACAAGAAAATTGTACTTTGTTCACCTATATCACGTCCTGACCTTCACATCAGAAGGCCACATCATCAAGTGTCGGGTCGTGTAAGCTCATGAAATATCAAGAATATCAAGTACACATCATCAAGTGGCGGGTCGTGTAAGCTCATGAAATATCAAGAATATCAAGTACACATCATCAAGTGGCGGGTCGTGTAAGCTCATGAAATATCAAGAATATCAATTACTCATCATCAAGTGGCGGGTCATGTAAGCTCATGAAATATCAAGAATATCAAGTACTCATCATCAAGTGGCGGGTCATGTAAGCTCATGAAATATTAAGAATATCAGGTACTCATCATCAAGTGGCGGGTCATGTAAGCTCATGAAATATCAAGAATATCAAGTACACATCATCAAGTGGCGGGTCGTGTAAGCTCATGAAATATCAAGAATATCAATTACTCATCATCAAGTGGCGGGTCATGTAAGCTCATGAAATATCAAGAATATCAAGTACTCATCATCAAGTGGCTGGTCATGTAAGCTCATGAAATATCAAGAATATCAAGTACTCATCATCAAGTGGCGGGTCGTGTAAGCTCATGAAATATCAAGAATATCAAGTACACATCATCAAGTGGCGGGTCGTGTAAGCTCATGAAATATCAAGAATATCAAGTACACATCATCAAGTGGCGGGTCGTGTAAGCTAATGAAATATCAAGAATATCAAGTACTCATCATCAAGTGGCGGGTCATGTAAGCTCATGAAATATCAAGAATATCAATTACTCATCATCAAGTGGCGGGTCATGTAAGCTCATGAAATGTCAAGAATATCAATTACTCATCATCAAGTGGCGGGTCGTGTAAGCTCATGAAATATGAAGAATATCAATTACTCATCATCAAGTGGCGAGTCGTGTAAGCTCATGAAATATCAAGAATATCAATTACTCATCATCAAGTGGCGAGTCGTGTAAGCTCATGAAATATCAAGAATATCAATTACTCATCATCAAGTGGCGGGTCATGTAAGCTCATGAAATATCAAGAATATCAAGTACTCATCATCAAGTGGCGGGTCGTGTAAGCTCATGAAATATCAAGAATATCAATTACTCATCATCAAGTGGCGGGTCATGTAAGCTCATGAAATATCAAGAATATCAAGTACTCATCATCAAGTGGCGGGTCGTGTAAGCTCATGAAATATCAAGAATATCAAGTACTCATCATCAAGTGGCGGGTCGTGTAAGCTCATGAAATATCAAGAATATCAAGTACTCATCATCAAGTGGCGGGTCATGTAAGCTCATGAAATATCAAGAATATCAAGTACACATCATCAAGTGGCGGGTCGTGTAAGCTCATGAAATATCAAGAATATCAAGTACTCATCATCAAGTGGCGGGTCATGTAAGCTCATGAAATATCAAGAATATCAAGTACTCATCATCAAGTGGCGGGTCATGTAAGCTCATGAAATATCAAGAATATCAAGTACTCATCATCAAGTGGCGGGTCGTGTAAGCTCATGAAATATCAAGAATATCAAGTACTCATCATCAAGTGGCGGGTCATGTAAGCTCATGAAATATCAAGAATATCAATTACTCATCATCAAGTGGCGGGTCGTGTAAGCTCATGAAATATCAAGAATGTCAAGTACACATCGTGACTAGGATTAACATAGTTGTACTGATGAAGTATAGGTCAACTGGACGAGTTATGATACTATGCTACGGATTACATAACACTTGAATCAACAATATTGCGTACATATTGTACTGTGTTATTTCCTTGTAATTTGTTTAAGATCCAATAGATTGAATCTGCTCCCCCCCCCCCGTTCTGTCTTTTGCTTGGATTGAATAATTGGTCCATCTGCTTTGTCCCTTGATACCACATTTGGTCAAAAAAAGTGATATCAAAACATGTTCGGTTTCTACTCCTAGGTGAGAGGGTTGTCGTGGCAACGCTTCCGAAAGGTACCTACAAGATCCTCTTTTACTTCAGATGGGGAGATATGAGACAAAATTACCTTGGTAAATCTTTATTTATGTTATTTTCAATGGTCATTATTATTTCACATTACGTTTTAATGACCTAGTCAGGGTTTGAGATGATCAAAAGAGTGCGCTGAATATAAGTCCTAATAAGGTGTCCTGGTTATGAAGTTAATTTTTCCTTATATAAAATTATGGCACGCAATCTACGAAAACAGGGAAATCATGTACTACGTGACTTATACGTTGTTTTTACATACCATGCTTATGCATCTTAATATGTGGATTAATGTTTTGAAATTTGATCGTACTTACTGCATTTTCCATTATTTTATGTGCATACGCATTTCTTTGTGTAAAAAGTCAGTACTCGAATTGTACAGTTCGACACATTGACCTCCTAGCTGGGCTTATTTTCTGTTTTACAAAACACACTTGTAATAATTTAACGTATGCCAAAAAGTACTTAGAAAATAAAATACATTATTTATATACAATGTACGGTTGCATGGATAAATGAATGAATTAAAAATATCGATAAAATCTTGTGTGCTCATGAATCTTCGGAGACTCAGACAGACACTAACAAATATATAGAGAGAACAAGACAGCGAAAGAAGATACTCCACGTTCAAATGCATTATACACATATGTACCTGGGTGTTTTAGAGTTGTTAAATCTTCATTTAGTTTGCACATGCTTGGTTTCTGCCAATAATACGAATCAATGTAAGACTTTCTAAGCGAGAGGTATGGAGGACAGGTCATGACAAAATGATGGACATATTTGATCTCATTATTTATACAAAGTTCACATGACCTTACATATCTTTCTTTTACTATAAGTCTACCAGTCTTGATATGTAAAGAGTGCGATAAAACCCTTAATTTACTAAATCTGTTCTTGGCTGCTATTAACAATTATTCTAAGATAAGAAGTGGTTTCGATCATAACTTGTATATCGTTATACCTGTAAGAAAATTTCGAGACAACTGTTGAACGGCAGTCAGAATGAAATATGTATTTTGGTATGTGGTTAAAAAACGATAAAAAACAACAACAAGATATATGGACTGAAATAAGGTAATACCGGACTTTTCCAAAATCTGTGCGTAATAGTATAGTTCTCACATTAAAAACCCAGTTTTTATAATTGTTACTTTCGCAATAAGTTACCATTAATTAGTATATTTTTGAAGAATATAATTACTGTTAATTAGCAGTTTGAACCAGTATTAAATGATACTCACATATCTATTTAAATAAAATGGATACCTGCCCAATTCACCATGTACAAACATATTGTTGGTACAAAATTCTACATCTAGCAATATCTTCAAATATTGTCTATGTACCCTTTATATATTGTCTGCTTTCAACAGCTTTACATTTCGCAGTCATAATACAAACTTGAGATGCAAACGAATTTAATAAATCAGTTTATATCCACTGAACATTGTAGACTGTTAGGATTATTCAGAATTTTTCATTGCTTTGACACCTTTTCTAGCAAAAGTGTCTGTAGCATATCGAAGCGACCCTCTGCTGGCAAAACCTAGTCCTAAATAATTAAAATTATCTACAATGTCCAGAAATACGTCTACATATTTAATTGAAACGTCAATTCCTCTGAGTCTTTTGTTAACAATCATAACCTTTCTTTTATTAATGTTTACATATTTTACCCTCTTATACAGTGTGCATGTAACTTATCTAAGCATACATTCAGACCATAGGTTATTTATGAAAATATTACTATCATCAGCAATAATAAAAGTTTTTGAGATATTTCTTCTACAATGTCACCCTGCTGCTATACTTGATTGTAAGGCAATTTCCAGATCATTGCTATAAAAAGAACACAGAAGTGGAAAAGGCTGTCTTCTTGACGAAGGCCAAGTGAATAATCGAAATGCCTGAGTATTTAACTGCTTTGCGCATGACGTAAATGCAAATGTATTATTGTTAACGATTTCCCACTCAATCAGCATTTTACTACTTTATGTCATAGACTGATCTTTTCCATATGATCAAACGTTTTTTTTAAAAGGTCAGTGAAGCACAGGAAAGCATTTTCTTTTCTTCTGCTAGCTTTATAATAGCTTTATAATCAAATAATTTAATATAAAAATGGCATCTACTATACTATTATTCTTCTGAAAACCAAATTGTGCTTCAATAATAATATCATTTTTAATTGCCCATCGGACATTGTTTGATTTTATCTGCAAACAAACACGTTTGCTATACACATAAGCAATGGTATCCTTCCATAATTATTTGCATCCGAATGACCACCGTTTTAAAACATAAGTACAGTAAGACTTTTGCTCCCATTTGATGGAAAAATACCACTTCTAAAGATCTCGCTGAAACGTTTTAGCATGTGATTTGATAAAAGTGGAAATGACTCAAAAATGTATTCATTCAAAACTGTCTCAAGAACAAGTGCTTTGTTTAATTTTTACATTTTTCACAGGTCTTCTTCAGTTATAATTGGAGCATCCGTCTCTGCAAGTATTGTTATACTTGAATTCTCAGTAATTGAGTAACGCGTTAAGCAGAACATGTTATATTCTGTTTTCTTTCATTATGTAATGCATTGTCTTTACGGTGGATGTGAATGAATTTAATTAATGAAATTACTTTCATATAGTTGCCTTGTTTCTATACGTCTACCATTAAACCAAGGAGCATTATGTTTAATAAAGACATCAACATTTCCCATTATGCAAACGCACCGTTCTCTTCAAATATCGATTGGCATTTTCGAAAACAAAATAGCGTGAATGCTTTGGCTTTCTCATCGATGTATGTTTGGTCTCTGATTCCAGTAGTACTACTATTTAAGTCTTCTTCCGATTCAGTAAGGAACCGGGTTTTAAAATCTTGATTTAATTTATGTTGTAACAGTGTAAATTTCATGCAGTTGAGATAATTACTTGCGGTTTTTAATGAGAATAACAATGGAATATGATTTGAAAATTCTGTAAAATATAATAAGAAGCTTTAAATGAAGAAGAAATTAATCTCAGCAAGCAAGCATAATAGGCAACGGCAATATAATATTGTATGGATATTAAGAAGAAAATGCCTATTCAATGCATTTGTTTGTTAGGAAAATTGGATCATATAATTACATTTTCACGGTCATTCCAGCATGTTTTCTATTTGTTTAGACATTTTTGAAACTTTAACTCTAGTTTTCCTTTTCCCAAACAGTTGCTAATACAATGAAGCTGCAACCGGTAGACTAATGAAATGTGGCATTCTTGTTTGTTTGTACACGTAAACAGTCTGATTAGATTTTCCTGCCGTTGTAGAAATTTCATAACATGCAACATAAGTAGTCATGATCGAAGCCGTCAGGAATTAGCGAATTCATAGGACTCTATGGACAAAATATTAATTTATACTATGTGCAGTCAATAATATGTTTTGCTGAAAGACTAAAACATACAATTCGCATAATCCTTCTCAGATAATTAATTACATTCCTTTAATAATCATCTATTCTAAAGAATAATTTTAAGGTTTTGAATACAGCCTGAAATATGTTTAGTCGTCTGATTTTGGTCTTCCTTCTACGTACGGAAAAAGAATACCCAACACGAACGCCGGTGTCTATCTAGCAAGGAGCTACGTATTAATTCAGCCCGTGAAAGAATTTCATATTTGAGCAAATTTTGATTCTAGATATAACAAATAGATATAACATACAAGCATAATCATCATTATTTGATATCCCGTAATAGCACTGAAATATGAGAGTAAGCGATATTGGCGCGAGAAAGCCCATTTCCTTTCTACTCTTCCCTGCTGTTTTCTTATACATCAGAATGTTTTTTAACTATCTTAGTACGTCATGTAGTGTAAGATAACTATTGATATAGGTGGTTTTGGGAATAGGTAACTGAAATTCACATCATCATTGTTTGATCAGCTTAAACTTCACTGAGCTGCAAAAGTGTCAAATTTTGTGGTTATCATTTTTAATGTGATGAATTATTATTTCATGAAACGGGATGGTTGTATCTATTAAACAGTACTAGACTAGACTGGAATATGAATTTGAAAATTATAGATTGGTAATTCGCCTACATAAATATTGTCCATCTGAAAGTGTTTTAAAAATCACGGTTATACTGCAAAACAAATATTAAATTCCTGTTTTCGTTTGTTAAGAAAAGTGTTTCTAGTTTCTTCCTAACAGATAAACATATATCTTTAATTATTATGAATTTGGTTTTGATATATTTGTTGGCCAAATTAGTATTTCTCAAATGTTTATACTTATGAATCACGTTGTAATGCGGTGGACACCCAGTGAGAACTAACTGTTCTACATTGTTATTGGTTGGAACACGTAATGTGGAAACCCCCGAGGACAATAGCATATATTAAAATCACCTTGATTGGTCATTGTATTCTTATCCTTGTCATCAGTATTTAAACCAACAGGGAATATTTAAGAAATGATGGATTTAGTCCACCAGAAATTCAATATGTCACGCCAAATTTACCTAATGTAAGAATGTAAGACGAAAAGCAATTGTAATTCATATTGTATGAACTAATTAGCGTAAATCAGCCGTTTGTGTTTGATAATCTGGCTAATGTTAAGTATTGAAAACTTGTGCATGATTTTATCATTTAGTAAGAAAATCATAATGTGCTGTTAATGCTATGGAATAAATATTAACACAGACAATTATTCTTCACAAACAAATGGATCATTGATCTATCCCACCAAATATGCACGAGCTGTATTTTTGATTGTCAGTGACATACATTATTGTACAGCTTCATGTTCATTCAATTAGTTTCTGAAATCCTATCTCCAGTTTCAGATATTTTGAAATGTTTCATTGCAGTGCTATTTCATCGTTCTTATCCCTTTTGTCTTATGTTTCTCTCAAAGAATTATGGTCTGATGATGTAAAAAGAGAAGCCAATTATTGCGTCCATGATCGCCGGTACCTCCTCAGTATATGATAACAGGCAAAACCCACGTCAATTTGCTGGAACGCAATGGACGTATTTCTTTGCTGCACAATATTTGTTTGCTGAGGGACCAACAAGTAAAAACAGTTAAAATAAAATGTCCAACAACTAGGAGTCTAATAGAGAATAACACATACATACACATCACACCGCCACTGGAGTAATCTTTATTGTCGCCTTCAGTAATAATAATAATAATAATAATAATCTTGTTCTTCTTAATATTATTACAAGAAAATCCAAGCTGAAGATCAAATTGTCACATCACAGTCTTTAAACTGCACCGATAATCCTTGCTAGGAAGAGAAGAACTTCAAATGTACGTTTTAAAATGATTTATGTTATTCAGTAAACAATTAATATGACCATACCCTCTGTGATATATATATATATATATATATATATATATATATATATATATATATATATATATATATATATATATATATATATATATATATATATAATGAAATTTATTTTCTATTTATTCCTCACTGCACTCATTGTTGTGTATTTTGTTTTGTTTGGTTTTGTTTTGTTTATACACTTACATATGGAAATTATGCTGGCAGATCATTGATAGTTTGCATATACATTTCAGCTGTATCAAAAATCAACATTTCCAAATACTGGTGTAAATTATGCATATTCTATACCTCGACCACAACCCAAAACTACCACTGGTAATTTCTCTCTCTCTCTCTCTCTCTCTCTCTCTCACACACACACACGCACAAACACAAACACGCACACTCACTATTGCAGATAATGGGACAAATAGTGCAGCTAGGAATGATTGTTCACAGCCAGTGTCAGTGTATACATTTCACATCTTACAGCTATTCCGCAAAATGGGCGTAGATTAAAGCACCTTTTGTCTCAGCAGCATGAGAATTTTCAAAAGCCGATGTATAAATAGGTAAATTAGACTTCATGCTTATTAAACAGGTTTACACTTTCTCCACACACAAAAGTTGTCATGACCAGTTTTCTCATAATTGGGTTATAAATGGGTTGGAAAAGCCATAAAAGTTGCTTATGTTTAGCAAAATAAATGCCTTTTCTAAACCATATTTAGAACTAAATTCGCTTCTGTTAACAATCATTTCATTCGAACGCCAAGATAAGTCAAAATGTTATGTATACCTTATACCGCTCCAACATACTAATATAATTTATTGGTTTTCGATTGAAGTGTTGTCAAAAGTGCATTTTAAAGTGTTCATATGAGCTTATCAGAGTTGTAGTCTAAGCTTCGAAGTCAAGAAGATTAAAATTTATTATTATATGCTGGAGATAAGGGATTTTAACATCAGATTCGTTCTCAATTGACGACGGAGTTAAAAAAAAGCTCCCAGTTTTTATAACTTTGGTCAGTACGTGAATTTTGTCACTGAGCAGTATCTACTTGTATAGACAATTTTAGCGAGGTCAGTAGACACATCAGCTCCAAATATACTGCTTGCAAACATTCCACATTTTCTGTACAAAAAAATAATAAAGTGAAACTTCATAGTTTGTGCACATGACGAAAACGTAAATTAATACTTGTGCTACAGGTATGGCCCCTGTAGTTTTGTAGCACATTTACTTATTTGGCAAATGTCTATAACTGATACTATTTAACCTGCAATACGATGCAGTTCACTTTGATGTTAGCGTTTTCTTAATATCTTCTTTAAACTGAACCAGTTAAAAACAAACGTTTATACCTTTCGAGTTGATTTTACAATATCTCTGATGAATATCAACCCAGGTGGTTGTTTGCCATTGCAATCCAGGTCACCGTGTATGTTCCTTAGTTAAAACTCGCAATTACTTCAAAGATTGCATGTATTACCGAGAATTATTTCTGCACCAAGATTATCTCGTTGAAAATATTTATTCAGTATAGCAGCATACATTGCACAATAAGTATACATCACAGTTCTTTGCTTTATTATTTTACGTGCTACACTATGATTCAGTTTGGTGATAATGGACAAAAGTCACAAGCTGTATTGTTTTTAAATGTAGTTATATATATATATATATATATATATATATATATATATATATATATATATATATATATATATATATATATATATATATATATATATGGGTATATATGGGTATATAAACCTTGAAGACTAATATGTCTTGTAATAACCGTGATGTGGGTACAACTTTATAATTATATAAAACAGTCAGTGGTATTTTACAAACATAACATAAATAAAACAACAACCAAATAGCATACATAAGCAATAACTTTATTATTCGACTAAATTGGATTTATGTACGATCATTGATATGTCTCCTTTTCATTAATTGTGATAGCTACTCGTAGTTCTAAACCCGTGACAGACTCTCAACCCACGTCTACTGCGTATTCAGTACCAACAGCAACTTCACCAACCACAACTGTAAGTATGTAATACAAATATATATGCCTACATGGATAGCCTTTCTCTACGGTTTGGTTTGCTGGGACACTTTTCATCAATCTACTTAATTTCCTAACATTTCCTACCTCGACTGATGCTTCATACTTATAATCTTATTAATTCAGGCACAACATTCTGAAGCATTGTAGAAGCTATTTTATTTAATATTTTGATACTAATGTAGCCTAAATTCTTATTGTCAGATGTTATATTCCACCTTGACAGATAACGGCTAGGTAAACACTGCTTTGGAAATATACAGTTCAGAAAATATACAGACGGCATTGTTTGCATGAGATATCTTCTCAACCAATGGTAAACCAGTTATTTTGTGGGTATCAATGTTCCAGCTTTGGCGAAAGATCACATTTTTATAGACAATTAAATGTTTGTATTTAGGATGAGGTCCTACTGCGTCCGCAGAATGATTGTTGTTCTTTGTTCCTTTACATTGGTGGCTTACAAACAGCATAATATACACAAAGATTGGTACCCACGAAAACTGGTGGGTGAAAAATGATTGGGTTCGGGAAGATAATGTGCTAACATATTTATCCAGTTGCTCATCGTATTTATAATCATGCCTATGGATTGTTATAGCTAGTTTACATTGATATGTTGCTTTGCCATTTATTGCATACGTACAGACTTTGTAAGCAGTGTATAAATAGTTATATACACACAAGCCTGTAAAACGTTTGAAACGCCTGATTCGTTCCCAGGACAGAATACACGAACGTCAACTGACAGGATGCCTAAAGTTGCAAAAAGTAGCAATAAACCTGTCAGATTCTGAGTACCACTTGGAACTTGGTTCTCATAAAACTCTGCTTCGTAATATACTAATGACATGAAAGTACCTTTGACTTTTGTCTCAAAGATGTCTGCAAATGACCCATTCGTGCAATCTAGAACAACTAAGATCCATGACAAATTCAAAACGATCTGTCTGAGATGGTTCTGTAGAATATATAGCCTGCAAAGTATCTATCTACATAACTTCACATTACGGCCTTAAGATCAGCAGAGAACGAAACATTGTAATTTTAAAATTGCAACATATTAAGCTATCAGCTGTAAGCATTTAATATTTACCTCTACCATATAGAATCTCAGAAAATTAATTTGCAATACTTCGTAGACAAACTCACATCACACGATAAAAAATCAGTTATGAAAATAAAGTCTGTGGCAAAATGTTTCGGAAAACTTACGGCATATATGCCACAAATCCGGTACCAATGACCGCTCCGTTGACTTAGTGGTTAGAGCGTCCGCTTCGGTTGCGAGAGGTCGTAGGTTGGAACCCCGGCCGAGTCATACCAAGGACTTATAAAAATGGTGCTAACAGCTGCTTCGCTAGACGCTCAGCATTAAGAGGTTAGTGTTAGGACTTGTCGGCCTGGTGTCAGGATAATCTGACTGGGTGGGACATCATGCAACATGTCTGCGGCATGATTCCCCAGTGCTAGACATCACTTTAAACTGCCACACTGCAGACATCGTAGCGATATGACTGGAAAATTGTTGAAGCTACGTTAAAAACCCTGTGAGTGAAATTAACTTGAATAAAAGTTAATTCATTTCACATGCTAAGTTTTGGTTTTAGCACGCCTACTATACAAAAAGGGAAGGAACAGTTTCTCGGTCACTCTAGTAGCAAAACAATTCTAGCGTTTGTTGTTAAAAGTAGGCCACAAAGGTGCCGTCAGTGTCACAATTCTGAGAACTACTGGCACACGCCTGCTGAATTATGACCGGTATGCTCCAAACCATGCAGCAAACGTTCGATATCTGCTGGAGTACGAGAGATATGTGCATGAGCGTAGTGTACACTTGGACAGCCGCATTTAAGTAAGCAAAAGATTCATATAAACAAGACAAACATCAACCGAATAAAACTGATGTATAAATGTACACTGTAAACGAGAACTGTCAGTGAAAACAAACAATTGCTTCCGTTACCATATTATCAAACATACAAATTTCGATGATTCTCGTTCTGCTAACGTTTAGATGGAAAGGAGACAACTTGCAGCTTGGGCTTTGGCAAGCGACTTAATGACCGGAAAATGAAGTTTCATGAGTCTTGACATGTTATGTTTTCAACATGAATAAACGGCTACACTGTCAGTTTCGTTCCACAACGTTTCCAGACGGTCATACAAGTTTGATTCACATTTCGAGCAATAAATATTATTCCAGACTTAGAAATTGGAAACAAAATGTAATCTTCAATTTGTCAGAACATTATAATATGGTATGGAGTCGCATAAGTGTTTGTCATGGAGGGATCTAGTGGCTGAAATAGTCTCCCAGACAGCTCCATTGTAGCACTTTTACATAATGTTTTAAGGTGTTGGTGGCGGAAAGTGGAGGGGGATGTCTAGAAATATTTGACTTTAGCCTATATATGCCGGTTGTCCCATATGTCGTTTAGGAAATCCAGTCTTATGCTCATTGTACATGGTTGTTGGTGTATTCAGCGTATCTGCATTCTACACACTGGTGTAAATTAGAAGCATGCGAATACTTTTTGTTAATAAACAGATAACACAATCTTTGTGGATGAGAAAATCCATCATCCTTCAAACGACTTGTCAACTCATCATCTAGTCATGATCTCTGTATGAGGGTTGTTACGACTCTCTAGTCCTGAAAATGAAACAGGAAAAAGCGAAAACCAACAAGTTTTGGGCGATTAAAATATTATTTATTTCCCTAAAATACTAAGGTAAAGAATAAAACATAACTTGCATTTTGGCAACTGAAATCCTAAAGTCTTAATTGTTATATCAATTTCAAAAATGTCGAGAAATCAGAATGAGTTTCAAAGGTATTCTGAATATCATGAGTAATATACTGAAGTATCAACAGTACAGAAGAATCACTATGATATAGTCCCAAAATGTTTTTAAATGAATTTTCAGTAATTCGGTGAAAGCTATTGACCCAGGTAGTCTTTAAATGAATCACAGTAAATCCGTACATGTATGACTCCAAACAGTCTGAACTACTTCGAGCACTGTAATTCTCACGAATGTTTAAATAAACTAATTCCTCTGACTATAACTGAATAACTTTCAAGACTGGCGGTACTACTAAGAAGTTCTAATTCTACGTAATAATTCTCATATATATATATATATATATATATATATATATATATATATATATATATATATATATATATATATATATATATATATAAACGCAATAGAGACAAGACAATAAGAAGCTTCAATGAATCCTTTTGGCATTTTGAAATCACTTTGCAGTAAACACATTAGCTGTTTAACAGCAACTAATCCAGAATTAGGGCAGCTTGGCTTTTCGTTAGAACTCATGTCATGCAATACATCACGTAATATTTGCTTCAACAAAAGTTCAGCTCAGCATTGAAAGTTTGTTAATGAAAATATGCAATTGGTACATGATAATACACATAATATAGGTATGAATAAGAAGGTAATGAGGTGATCTACTGCTACAAAACTATTTAAACAACAGTTTTACCAACTTCCTTCGTGAACGCCAGCATGACAAAGCTCAACCACCACTGTAAGTTATTCCTACGTCGTACCATCGTACATCAAGGATACTATAGGTTTCCACGGTCGCTAGTGTATCCTTGGTCATTGAAATATTAAGTAAAATTTAAATACATGGTATGTTTACAAGCCTACACTAACCACCAAAATGAAAGACATCAATACTATATAAAATTTTAAATATTACTTCCTGCCTGATTTTTCCAAAACGTTAACATACTATTAACCTTTTTCATCTGCATGTTTTGTATGATTATTTCGCCATGTTGAAAACGTAAAACGTTTCCTTTTTTGTTGGACATGGGTCATGTTGGCTTATAAAAGTTTAGCAACAAATTCATTTTGATTGATTAAATGAATTTTAAAAATGACTAGTGTCTTTCCTTTTGAGGAGGTGGGGTTCATTTATTTACCTGCTGGTATACCTTAAATTCATTAATTTATTAAATCATAATGACTAACCACTTTGACTCACTAGCGTCATTTAAAAATTAGATTTTCATTTACTGCTAACGTTTTGTAACTGCTTTCTGCTTATTTTGTTGTGACTGTGTTTGTTTTACAGTGCATTTTATGCATTTTGTTCTGTTGGTTCTCAACATATGCACCTGCTATTAAACCACTTTCAGCATTTCCATTAACTGCATATATGCCCTAACGGTACAAGCGTATTTGTTTTGTTAAAATATATTACATAAAATGGTGTCTTTTATGATCTTAGGACAAATTAAACACTGGGGTATCTCATTTGAAATTACTTTAAATTTTTCTTTATTATTAATTCAATATATTGTGATGCGTAAATATGACCTGAACATTATATAACAGTCTGATGTGCATGAACTGAATGGCTATACCAACTGATGTTTTACAACTAATTGCGTG
The DNA here is from genome assembly GCA_028554795.2 of Sinohyriopsis cumingii. Classification (NCBI taxonomy): domain Eukaryota; kingdom Metazoa; phylum Mollusca; class Bivalvia; order Unionida; family Unionidae; genus Sinohyriopsis; species Sinohyriopsis cumingii. Next base: position 51,776,556 of record CM068828.1, read on the forward strand.
AAGAGCACGCCATTTACAAAATAAAATAATAATTCGATATCTGGAAGTGTCGGAATGTGGACATGTGATGATGATAGGAGTTGGAGATGACTATGGAAGCTAAGACTGTTGGTAACTAAAGTAAGGAAAATTGTATTTTTCGCAGAGATGTACTTCATTAAACGAATGCTCTTTCCCCGTTATTTGAGATTTTGTATTAACATTTTCTCATATCCCGGTTTTCGTTTACGAGTCATGTTTTGATTGAAAGTTAACGTTATTAAGCATGGTTTCTAATGGTTACGTGGTAAACAGCATCTAGCTTTACACTTTATATTCATGACCTCCTATGTTTTTATTTGTATAGGCCCGACTTCCACTTACATCAGAAAAATTCCATGCTTTGTGTTAAATTTCAGTTTTAATAGTGGCCCACCTGCATTATGTGAATTTTAATTTGCAAGATTTGCATTTTTAACTATGCAGAATGCTTCGATTTTACTTATTGATATAATCATGTAAACAAAAGAGGACTGTCGTTTTGTCCAAACATTATTGCAAGTATATAGTTGTAATAAAATTATCTGCAAGGTAAATGATATCATTAGGATTAGCAGAAGGCGGTTTGATTGTTAAGTTTTGGAACATTAGCATTAGAAACACTTTTAAAAGTACACAAACAAATACGATTTGTTAAAACCTCAGATGCCTGTAGATTTGTTCAGGATGTTTGTGGGAATTTCTAATATACGCTCGTTGTATGGATCATTTTGCCATCTGTATAAATAAAACATCAACAAACGTTTGTGTTGCTCAGCCATAGCTGTGAAACAATCAAAAATAAAACCGTGGCAATATCAATTATGTTAAAAGCCCTCAGTAGTCCTTTATAAACATGCACATGTAATCTGTTGCTAATGATCACCCTATTATGTAATCACTTCAGTGCAAAGTGTCATGTCGAGACGACAAATGCCACAAACGATGTGAACGAGACGATGCGGTCATCTCCTCAGCAGGTAATAAAGACAGCAGATGCCACATGTCCTTCAAAGTATGGTGGATGTTCTTAAATGTACCCAGTATGTCATGTTTTAGATACCACTCGCTACTCGAGGTCATCAGTGTAATCACGTTACACTCAGTTCAAATAAAGGGCATATAATTGGATAGGAATTGGTAGCAGTGGGTAATTTTGATATGCCAATGAGGTGAAATAGACGGTATTGGCTTGGATATACAACATTCTCATCAGCAACATATATACATTATCTTGACTGCCCATTATCGGATCGAGAACGACACAAACGTGGCACAATAACCATGCACGTTTTTATTTGGCATACCACGAAAATATTTTGATTTTATTTATGATACTTATTTCATATATCCTTGTGTAAAAGCAATGTTAATCAATACAGTTAGAGCGCCACACTTAAATTATAATAAACGTGTTTGAAATTGTTTATTGAACCATGAAATGAAAATATATCCGAACTAATATGTACTTGCTTTTATTTCAGAATTTGTCTATCCCCCTTTGTTGGTGTTGATGTTGTGCGTCTTAATTGTGATGGCGGCACGGATATAGTAATAAGGACAATGTAGTGGAATTTTGTGTCAAATAAAACATGGCACAAAGATGGCTGGATTTACTATGTTCTCGTTGTCTTTCTAAACTATATGCAAAATATGCATGCAATGGCGAAGAAAGTCTACGAAAAATCATGGCGTATTCACCGTATAAGATCAAAATCTGAACAAGAACAAATATTAGTTAGATAAGATAAAACTATATGTCTTGTTTTCATAATAGTAAAAGTCATAAATTGTAGTTACGTGAAATTACTTTCGCACAATCAACATATTTTTGAGAAGTTCAGAAGAAGCTGTTAATCATTCTCAGAAAACAATGAAACGTTTTATTTCGATGCATAATTTAACGTTAAATTTCATGTGAACAGATTACTAATTATGCGCTTAATGTACTCTGATACGTTGACACTATATTTAACGTCATAATCTTTTTCTGCATGCCTACAGCTGAAATATCACTTTCCAAAATGATGCGACGTATATTAACTTTCCCATTGTTTTGTTTTTAGATAGGCTCAGTCTGCTTGACGTTAAAAATAAATGAACGTCCATTCAGAAACGGTTACTTGTGTGACAAAGAATGAAATATATACTTTTTATGATTCTGTTAAACAGAGAAGATTGAAATTTATTTTATTATCCATTGGAAAACATACTAACTATTCGAATACAGTGATCTTCGTATATTCCGTTCTTGTGAAGAAGCAAACTACTGACCTTAAGGATTAAGTCTACTAACAGAACTTGGGGTTCCAAGAAAAATCATCGAAAGCTTTGTTACAAATCCAGAACTACAGAAAATGATAATGTGGTCTACCTTTCCTAGACTGCGTGTTCCATAATCCTCAAGATCCAGTGGCAGACACCGTGATTGCTCAAGTTTAGAAAGAGTTCAGATTTAACTTCGAGATCTCCTAATACGATGCTAGTGAATGGGCAAACTGGGAAAAAAACAGAAGCAATAAATTATGTTATTTAATTGGCACCTGTAACTAGTTTCACGGATTAGAACCAATTTAACAAGACGAAAAATATGAAATCATTCTTAGATCGCTTTTTAAGCTCAACACAGGATATGAGTTTTTCCTGTGTTTTTTGTTAGCCATCCACTAGGAAACCCACAAATGAACAGGTTGTTATATCTTTGTCACACGTGATATATGTATATTTGTTAAGTTATTAATGAATTAATAACGAATAATTTACTTTAGATAGCAAACAAATTATTTGTTTAGGTTTAATTTTTTATTAGGTCTTATCCTAAGACGTGCACTCCTTGGATTAGATGAGTTCATTTTTAGTTATTATCTAGAAATTTTGCTCTGTAGAGAAGAGAGAAAAACTCTGAAGTTATCATCGATAGAATAAAACAGGAAGTTGTTAGAAATCTGAGCACATTGTTCGGTCTTAAAACTCGTCTTACCTTTTGGCGCACATTTAAACGCATGACTTTGAATGTGATTTTATGAGGCATGGAACATAAACTGCATATGAAGTTCTCAAATTAGGAATAAAAAATATCTTACACATTATTATTCTACCCAAGATCAAATTGGCAAAATGTTACCTTTGTGATCTTCATGTTATAGTCATACAGCACGATACCAACTGTAAAATGTTTGGCTTACCTATATACCAATACGTTGCCGTTTCAATACAGATAATTGATTTTAAGTTAACTTTAAAACTGTGAAGTACATTAACTGAACAAAATTTGTCTAAATCCCTCAAGGACAGAATTTTGAAGACCTCCGTTTCAGGCACACAATCTTATGGTCTTAACTATCTCTACTACTCATAGGAAAACTTATGTGATGCCTCTTGTTTGTCGTTCGTCCTTCTGACTGTTGCCCGTCCTTCAGCACAAGATTGTGATAGCTAATTCCACTAAACGTTACTGAAGATTGCTGTGAATCTTTGCACATACATCCATCCCTAGTCTTCTTGTCTTCTATGGAATTGGACATCCAGCTCCACAGCAACCATCTAAATTATAAACAGATGGATAGACCTGTGATTTCACAAATATACATCTTATATCTTGGTTCTAAATTTAAATTCTATTGATCATATCTCCAAACGAAAGCCATGGTCGCCATCTTGACAAGTGTTGTCGCTTTTCATTTTGAAATCATGGTTGTATCGACATGTTGTTTTCAAAAAGTATTTTTCACTCTATGTAACGTGTCCTAAATTAAAATGACGTTGACGTGACATACCAAAATGTGTAAAACTTCGTTATATTTGCTTCTTCTGGACATTGAGCCATATCAGCATGTTGAGATGGAGTTTACATTTTCTTGTATGCTATATATCGGCGTTCCCATATTACCGTGATCCTGATCTAAACTACAAAATGGCTATCTTGACAGCCAACTTGAACATCCTTATGGCTATTAGTCGTCTTGAACTGAAGATCGTATCGACATGGGGTTTTACTGTACAAATATGTATCTGGTTGTGAATGAAAATGCTGCTCGTTTGACCTCCAAGATTACGGCTGATGGGGCAGCTCCCAAATAGTGTTATCGGGACTCGTTCAGCATGAAATATGGCGTAGACATGGGGTTTTCATTTTAATGCAAGACCAGCACACATACATAACGATACATGCAAAATAATGACTCCTACCCTTTTCTAGACTAAACTTATTACAGTATTGATGACGATACTGAGAGAGTATAAATATATAAAAATTCAATTTTTTAAAAATAATTATTCATTAAAGTTCTTGTTGATTCTGTCCAATGTAATCTTATGTTACGTGTTTAAACTCGACTAAACAGTAACACTAGAAAGAGTGAAAACATCAAGCTTTGAAAAATATAATAATTTATTTCCCTGGAAAAATTCTGTAAAAATTAAAAATAATATATGAACTTATGGTGTAATAATCAAATCCAAATTAAATTCAAGAATAATCCAGGAATAAAATTTTAGAAGTCATAATAACAAAATGTTCTAATGATTTCAAGTTCGAGAGTCGACGAAGAATCCAAGATGGAAGACGATGACGTATGCTGTAACATGTAGTGTTGAAGTCTTCAGTTCCTTGTAGAAACAAGAAATATCACTCCGGTTTTGGAAATCCAAATAAATGTTTATAAGAGATGTCTTTGTTCAAGAATTTCATATGAGCACACGTATTTTCAAGGAATAAAGAATTAATCTTTTGGAATCCAAGTAATTTGAAATAACCCCAAATGACACAACACCTTCCAGTTTAAAGGAAAAAGCACAAATGTGTTTACTTCTCTAATACGATGGTTCAAAACTTGAATTTTATGTCCCGGATAAGGGTCAAGTGGTCATGTTTACATATTTAAAAAATCTCGTAGCCCCTGTATGTCCTTGATAAGACCATTCATTTTACTCTAAGAAATAAAATATAAAACCAATTGTTTAAATCTTAAATCAGTAGTCCCAGCATGACCTCGACAAAAAACAATTATTTAAAAAATGAAGATAGAATTTATTTACATGGCTGCTACTAATTTTGAATCAAGGTTAGGATCTAAGTCAACACCTGGTGTTTACTAAAACGAACAGTCAAGTTTAAACTATTTTCGTGAAAAACTCATCTTCAGTGAATAAATTGACATTACAATAGCATGCAATAAAAATAAAAAATAAAATAAAACTGAAAAACAAACAATTAAATTCAAATAGATATATATTAAATCAGATATAATTAAAGCAAATACACATGAAAATAATATTTAGACATATTCATATATGCAGAATAAAAAGGTAGAAGTTTGGTAGATTCTGTTTTCTATGGGATATATATGGATGATCAAGTACTGGAATTTATATCCATAAGATTATCGAATATTATTATCACTCACCACTGGAGTTAACTATATATATATATATATATATATATATATATATATATATATATATATATATATATATATATATATATATATATATATATATATTGCATGATATTATATTTTGAAATACTAGATGTCTATTCGGGCAAATCCATGCAACCAGTGCCAAAACTATGCAAATAGCTTTGTAAAACAAACTTAAAGAATGATGGCTTTTGTTTTCTTGTTTTCTTTAAAATAATACTGTAGTTTTGGTATTGAAAGTATTGACGCTGCTGCAACTTAAAATTGCACTACTATATTGCATAGATATACATTTCCCTTGCTTCAACTTGTATTACCAAACTGCATAAATAGGTCTACCTTGCCTCAGCTTGTACTAATACATTACATTGATAGAGATATCTATCTTATAATGTTCTAAATAGAAATAAACCTGACTGTTTTTACGAGATTGTAGTGTTGAAAACCAGAATGTTCAGGTCATTAATGAAACGTGTGATTTAAGCGTCAATATTAATCCAGCATACAGAAAGCTACATTCCAATGCCAAACAATGATTTCCACATATTAGATGCAAATATAAACGGAAGATCAAGACAACATTGTAGAGATATTCAAGAAACCCCCAAATCAAATTATGGGGGATATTGTTTTGCTATTAGAATTTTTACAGTCATTTAAAAATATACGAACACCACTGTAAATTATACAGAAGCTGAAGATATCGTTATTAATTTTGACCGTTTTCACGATGTGAAAGTCGAAGCTATATTTTATATATTGATTGCACATTTAATAAAAACTTAGTACTCACAGTCATTCAAAATGTTAATATCAACAGACAATTTACTTCAAATGAATACTTATTATATGGGAAAGATATATTATCACCTTTACAAACATTATTGTTTAATTCTAATTTTAATATTGGTTGTTTTCTATTAAACAAAAGCTGGAGAGAACGAATCATCAAACTAACTTGTAAATCAGAAGACACTGATTCCGACACAAATTACACTGAGATTTCACTGGAGGTTTTGCCTACACTATTTAGCAACTTTTTATCACAGATAAAATGATAAAAAGCATGATATCCGGTTTAGTTTCTGCGATTGAGTAGGAACTGTTAATGTCATTTGTAGTCATATAATCTTGTAAATTAGTACTTCAGGACAATGTACAGTGACTATTTCAGTAATGAGTACTTAAGTACAAAGTACAATGAATATTGCAGCACAATGTACAGTTATTACTCAAGTACAAAGTACAATGAGCACTTACACAAAAAGTTCAATGAGTACTTAAGTTCAAAGTACAATGAGTACTTCGGTACAAATTATTATGAGTACTTCTTCACAAAGTACAATGAGTATTTCAGTACATAGAACAGTGAGTACTTCAGTACAAAGTAAAATTATTACTTAAGCACAAAACACATTCAGTGTTTAAGTTCAAAGTCACAATGAGTACTTCGGTATAAGGTATAATGAATACATCTGCACAAAGTACAATGAGAGTTCAGTACAAAGTATAATGAATGCTTCAGTACAAAATTACAATGAGTATTTTTGCACAATGTACAATGCGTACTTCAGTATAATGTGAAATGATTACTTAAGAATAAATGCTTTTATTTGTTATTAGTAGATTTTTTACATTTTGTCTAGATATTTAAAAAATGTTTTACTTTAAAACAGTCACTATTTTGCGTTATATTTAAAAGGTAAATATGTCGTGCAATTGTACATACTGTTTGTTATTAGGATCTTTTCAATAATTACTTCAGTGCAAAGTACAAAGAGTACTTCTGCAGAAAGTTCAACGAGAACTTCTGCGCAAAGTACAATGAGTACTTCTGCGTAAAGAACAACGAGTACTTCTGCACAAAGTACAACGAGTATTTCTGCGCAAAGTACGAGCACTTAAGCACAAAGTACAATGAGTACTTCAGTACAAAGTAAAATGATTAGTTACGGACAAATGCTTTATGACATACTCGTAGATTTGTTGACTTTAGGTCAAGATAATTTGAAATAAGTATTAATTGAAAATAGTCACTTTTGTGCGTTTTATGTTACAGGTAATTATGCAATTTTACATATTGTTTGTTATTCTGATCTTTTTATTTGTACTTTGTGTATGAAGATTAACTTCGGTTTTTCGTAAATAAAGATATAGCGGCACTGACAAAACTCTGGGCTAGATCTGACTCTCTGAGAATTGACACCGGAAGATTTAGCAGTACGCTGAGAGACATATGTGTGCATCTGTTTGATGAAAGGTATGTTGAGAACAACAATAACTTTTTATTATTTGTAATAAGTATTATTAGTTCAGAAAATCTAAATATTACGCAGACACCCTGCTGTGATAAAATGTGTAGAGCTGATGATGGTACTCACAATAAAATGATATGCAATTCAGTAACAGGTGTGTATTTAGAATTTGAAATGAGGAAGAAAAGTTATGTTATCAGATCCCATCTTCATCCTGTAATCTCAATTGACCTTTATGTGAAAATATGTTTCATAATTGAAGAATTATTTATATAACTGTCGCATTCACAAAGATTATATTAGCCCTAAAAGTATATACTTACGTACACATACACACTTCCCATGTGTAGTCATATATTCTTATTTTCATCAACATATTATGTACATGCGCACATACCGGTATAGTTTCATTTTTGCGTTCTGATAACTTCCGTTTTGAGATATGGAGATCATGTCCGAAGTCCTTGTAACCTCTAGGACGGAAGACATGGTTGACTTAATAATAGTTTCCATGGTTTATAATAATGAGTCTGCACAAGCTTGAAATATAAAAACACACCGTATAAGAAAGTAGATCCCCCTCCCCGCTTATTGGCAACGTGCGTTGTCGTCGGACATATTAAGATATAGAAAAATGATGAGGCTATTTCTTCACGTAAGGAAATGAAATAAGATTCCACGTCTGCTGACAATATCTTGCTTTTACACAATCAAAGAAAAAATTCCATCAACAAAATGTATGTTTGTCTGTAGTGTCCGTGGGCATCATTTCCCTGTGATAATGTCCAATGTGAGAGCTTGGATGTTGTATGATACGGAAGCGACAAATGCAGCGATGGATCGGACGATTAAAAAGTAAACATGTTCAGGTTGTAACAGTATTACTAAAGCTGGCTTTAGGAAGATATAATACATCAGACTGTTAAAACAACGTTGATTAGGGTTTCACCGAATATATTCGTTAGTTAGTATTGTAGAAACTGGTGACGTTTGTTTTTCGATCAAATAAACGGAATGCAGCAAGAATACCACTTAGGTCAGGACTTGGGTTTTGCTCTAATTTGACACGCTTAATAGCTTTGCTGCAACACGATAAGCAATATGTTCAAGTCGTATCACGAAGAAGTGCTCAGATTATTTCATAATAATTTGTAAACGTTCTTCGGCTTATGATTCGATATTGATATTTTAAGCTGTCACGCGAACACATGTTAAGCATATAAGCGAATAACTTGTTGATTTTTGTATGTTACGTTATAAATTGATCCGATCTTAAAATAGTTTAACTAGTTCAGGTTGTAAGACAATACCATGCTGAAGTAGTAACATGGATTATTAGGTTCTATCTAGATATCCAGTTGTAATTTTCATTTTTGCAAGCTTTGACGTGAAAAAGATAAAGTTAATCGACAATTTTCGTAAATTTTATCTAAAATGATCAGAAATGTTAAAGATTATATCTATCAAATAATGAAAATTACTGATTTTATTTGAAATAAATGTAGAGTGTAGTAGTGATATGATTGTAAAATAAGTTGGGATTACGCCCTCTTTCTGATCACGTAATGTCTGCAAAAATACTTTCTTCTTTATTTTTATAGCAATATGTTAAAAGATAGCTGACACTAGAACTAATTCGATGCTTCCCGATTGCAAGCGAAATTTGATCAATGAAGTTTTCTGCCAAATCATCATTGTGTAACAGGTAAATACCGGTTCTTGCTTCCGTCGAAATATTAAGATACATAAATGCATAAATGTTATCTGACTACATTCAAAGTAATTGTAAATATAAAGCAATAAGATACAGGTGATTAGTGAGTGCGTTAAATAAATCACGAAATGATATTGAATAATCAGGTGTGATGGCAAGTGCGAGAATAAGAAACGTGTTTGTCTTGTGTACTTGTTCCAGACAAATTGGTTAAAACGAAATATCAAATTGACATACCAATACATCTAACAATACCAAATTTGGTCTTGGCTAAAATAGGTATCATATTTTCGTTCGTATCGACTTGTTTATTTGACTTTCTTGGATCAGAGGGCAAATTGTCTACTGCACATAAGCATAGATGGAACGTTATTTGATGTATTTACATATTTTTCTTTAGTTCTCGAGTTTAAATGTAAAACGCCGTTAAACATCGTCAATAAATATCGAAACTTCAAATGATTTAACAATATTGTTTGGAATAATGTCGATGCTTGTAGGAGAAAATTCTTACTCAAGCTACTCGAATGATCTTTAATTCTAATTGATTAGCTCATTTAGAAAGTGGGATTTTGTGTAGCTCAGATGGTAGAGCGTCGGACTTGTAGTCCAAATGGTACGTGTTCGATACATTCCCAAGCCAGTCATTGTCTGCTGCCTCGCTGAGTCTTTGGAAAGTTATACCGAAGCACTGCAACATTTGTTTATCAACCGCTTTGATCTGCTTTCGATTGCATTTAGGAAACATCAAGTTAGTCATTAAGAGCTTTTTTCAGACGTCAGGTTCCTTTTCACACGTTACTGATAATCAGCAAACATCTGTATTAAGATGGAAATGCCTCCTTGTATCCAAAAAAAGGAAATTAAGAACCATATTGGAAATTATCAGATGTGATAAATTGTATAAAAGGGAAAACAATCCGATTTCCTAACCGATAAGTGATAAATACAGACATAAAATATATTTCGTTTACGACCGAATCACAAGAGAGAAGATCTTCCCGAGAGGAGATGATATATGCCAACATACCTTCTTGTTATACATGGTCTTTTCTTCATTTATACTGTACACCTAGTTGTATGCCTTGTGTAGATTCATTTCCTGGTGATCCTCCCTATCACTAAATAAAGTCTCCTTTATACATCTAGAACTTCTTAAAAATTCTTTCTGATAATACATAGTTTGATTTGCATATATGCTGTTTTGATTTTCCGCTATCTTTCAGATTGCCAATGATATTGTACAGATATGCGATACCAGACAAGTTCACCTTTTGGATTGCCAATAGCATTATAAAGAGATGTGATACCAAACAAGTATTAATTTTGGACTGTAAATAGTGTTATAAAATATTCCTTTTTGACTGTAAATAGTGTTATAAAGATATTTGATACCATACAAGTCATATTTTTGGATTGCCAGTAGTGTTATAAAGACATGTCATAAGTAACAATTTGACCTTTTGATAGTCATTAGTGTTATAAAGAGATGAGATACAAACAATCTGTCCATTATATTGGCAGTAGTATTATAGATTGTCAGTAGTATTATAAAGATATGTGATACCAAACAACTTATTTTGTTTATTACCACTTGTATTATAAAGAAAGGTTATTTGCTTAAAACGAGTGAATAATGGATCAATTTAAGAAGGTCGGGGAAAATACTTTTCAAACACAAGATGAAATAGAATCTGTTATTTTGTACTGTATCCCACTCGATAATGTCAGCTGTTTAGCGTTATGGTATGCTATGCTTTATATACATTTGCACATAAAATATCGGTAAAACATGATTGTCCTCCCCAGTTCAAGGTAAAACGGCACATATAGATATGAAAGTATATAAACATTTTCGGATTTTAACTCAAATTTCTTGGTTATGCTGATTTCAAACTCTATTGACAAGACAGCAAAAGCTATTCCTGATAATCCACTCCAGTGAATTATGGTAATTATTTTGCTTGGAATATCCGGTAGTTATATTTTCTTTTATTAATGTAGATTGTCATTTTCACAATGACAATATTTACTTTTTCACCTTGTCATCAGCCACATGCATTATTCAATACTTTAAACCTACCGTTATCACCGGACGTTTGCCGACTTCACTCACAAACGCAATTATAATTCTATGTTTCATGCAGACGTCTTGAAATGATCGGTATATGTAATATAATATCTCAATATATATATATATATATATATATATATATATATATATATATATATATATTATATATATATATATATATATATATATATATATATATATATATATACTTATAAAATGAAAACCATATCGCTACCATCCGGAATTTAACCAGATTTCGCTTCATCCCATTTTATTGGAATATATTGATTTACAATTTATCACTCAGTCACATGCTATAAGATTTTATTTACGTCATCTAGCTCCCTTTTAAAGAAACATACAAATGTTCCTTCATTATTCGTGTTGAATTCTTGGTTGGCTTTAGCTTGATTATGATGTGTCGTACTAATTCTGTCATAGATTTTGCTTTCAGTCAGCAATACCGCAATTAATAAACCATCAATATTAGGTATGAATGATAAAAACCAAATGACAAGAGATGTTCCAATTCCATAATTGTCCAACAATTTACCCGCTGAGGCTCAGCGATCTACCAGATGCAAACGATTTTGTAGTTGGGAAAGTGGTCAAAAATATCCTGTCTGGAACTTGGTTGTGGTAATTAATATTACAAAATCATGAATCGAAAAACACGTCAAAAGTTCTAATTTAACACATACTAGTTTCAAGCAAGCTCGACGTCCATGCAAAATCCATGCAATAATGATACAAATTATTTCTATTTTTATCCGTGGGCCAGCACTATCATTGCGAAAACTACTTCCATGTTTCAGGTACTGCAGGCGAAATGTCATAATTAGGTGGGGTTTTTAACTAGTAGGTAAGCACGAAAGACAAAGTGTTAATAAAATAATGATTTTTAGCGTTAATCAAGTGACGATATACGGAGTAAAATTACGAATCTTAATATAGCTGATTTTCCTGTTTCCGTCTATGTTTTTCTTAATAACATTCGTATGTGTTGTATAACGCGGTTACAACGAACGATACTACTTTTTAAGACATATTTTTCAATGTGTCGGTGTTCATGTAGTTGATTAAGCGCCAAAAGTTTTTTTTTGAGATATTTTGATGTTACGTGGATAACTGACATCATTAATTTAATGACAATGCAAAAGCAATGACCTAGTTCATTATCTCTATATCGAACATGGCGCATTTCAATGCGTCTCTCTCTCTCTCTCTCAGTATCCTTGCCTACTATAACACCAGTGTGCTTGGGAGTGTACGATCTTACATTAGTAATCATTTCAAAAGAAATTAAATTATGAGACGAGCCCTGTAATTTTTATTTTTGCAAACTTTGACAAGCCAAAAATAAAGTTAATTGACAAGTTCCATAAATTTTATCTGAAATCAGCAGAGATGTTAAAGATTATATTTATCAAATGATGAAAGTTACTGATTTTATTTGACCAAAATGCAAAGTATAGTAGTGATATGATTGTAAAATACGTTGGGATACCTGCATTTTTTTGCCCTCCATTTGCACGACTTATGTCATCATTGATGATGAGAGAAGCTTTTATTACACTTTTGAAAGGCCATGATACCATGATACGATTATATAAATCTGAGTAGTAAAGTGTTTCAAACTTGTGCGTAATACATCTTTGTGATTTAGAGCTTATATGAGAATTTTTTTGCAAGATAACAAGATTTAAAGATTATATTAGTACAACGAATTGTGTCCTATCATCACAGTTCAGATTATTGAGTGATACAGCCGAGGCAAGTTTACAATTTGAGACAAGACAGACTAGATCTGTAGTCTATTATTTGGGAATGTAGAAAATCAGATGTCTATTTCTTAAGTCTGGTTTTTATAGGATGAAATATATATCTAGACGCTTTTGAATTCGAGTTCGTGATTTGCATCATATACTGTGAATCAAAACTTCATCAAATAGATTTCAAAGAGGAAAAGTAAATTATATGCATTCTTTATATCGAATACTATACCATGGTTTTCCTATTCAGTCTTTTTTTAAAACCAGTAACACTCAAACCCAAACTATTATATGCAATCTATGAGTAAAATATATAATTTAAAAGCTGTGAAGACTAGATGTAATTTGAAGATATAAGGAAATTATGATCCAATGTAAATGAATAGAGAAGATTTATGGTACTCGATCTAATTCAGAAGTAGCGTGTTTATGTCACGCGTCACTCAGTCGACAAAATCAGTAATTAAACCTGTTTATTCTCTTCTTTGCACCATTAAGCTTTTGTGTGTGCAGTGTCGTTTTTTTTAGGACAATGTGATTTACGACTTATGTACAACAGATACGAGAGCCAAACAAATAAGTAACTGCTCATGTCAAACAGTTGCAGTTGAAAGCGCATATGAATTATATGATTCCGAAGTAAAGTTCAGTCCCAAGGGAAATAAATCTTTAGTGTGATTTGTTTTTCGCAGGATCATTCTCTCTAAAATATGAAAGCTGTAGCGTAAATAGTTGTTTGCAGTTTCATTCTTTCTAAAATATAAAAGCTGTAGCGTAACTAGTTCTCCACAAGATATGAAAGTTGTAACTAGTATCTGATATACAAAAAGGAAAATTCAATCAATCTGTATATAAGTGGTCCAAAAATTCTTGTTTCATATCATGTAATTTGTCTCATAAGTTTGGAACTATGTTTGCTCTCCTTCAATATACACGAGCACAAGCATACATTTCCAAATATCCACAGCAACTTCATCATTTCTTGAGCCTTATAGTCCGACGAATACCTCAACGGAATCATGAAAACCCCTTGGATTTTAGCTTGGTATATACGTGTATATAAAATGACTGTACATGTATCCTTATAATATCAAAAGAAAATCAATAATTGTAACTTAAAGGTATTTCAAGGGCCAATACCCGTGACGAAAGCACTAACATCCAGCTGGGGAGGAAATGAACGAGTTAAAAACTTAAAGAAGGTTTTCGTTTTTATGACGATAATTCCAAATCATTACGCGCTTATGAGATTTTTTGCCATATTTGAATAGTTTTCTTCCAAATGTAAAACGATTAAGCATGTATTTGGCTAGGATCTTATAATTCGATCTACATTGACATTTTATCTTAATAAAACAAAGCTATAATTTTATCAATCAATCTTTGTCTACGTTCATTTGTATAACTCTAAGATTGAATCACCTCTTCCAGACCAACATCAAGATGAATACATTTTATGATTAATTAAGTGTATTTTGGACATCGAAACCTACTTTCAAAATTAATTTGAATGATGGTCGATCTTCAATGAAAAAACGTAACTTGATAATTAGAGAACGAATCGTACATCATACATGAAAACCTGGAAGTAATATAATTAATAAAACTGACATTGAAACCAAAGATTAAAAAAAAAAACACCAGAATTTGTTAAAAGGAGATATCAAATAATTTAAATGGAAGCCCTGGAATTTTTAGGAATAAACAATTTTCTGCTCCCAAATAGCTTGAAAAAATAGTTTATGTCAGATTTCAGTTGAACAGAATTAATTATGTTGAAATAAAAGTAAAACGTATCACAGCTCAAAAGAAAATCTCAGAATACATCTTCGCTCGCCCCCCACCCCCCAAAAAGAACAAATTAAAAATTCGTTCCCTAAGTAGGCTGAATACAGATGATGGAAGTGGTTCCAGTTAAAGATAAATTATGTATGATCTATTTTTGGAAGTGTTGACAGTTATAGATACATTACGTATGACCTCTGTTTGGAAGTGGTGCCAGATCAACATTATTCATTAAGTAACTGGCAGACAGTTATTAAGAGGACTAACTAGAACAACTCATCCTCAATGAAATTTATAAAAGAGAGAGAGAAAGAGAGAGAGAGAGAGAGAATAGTGTGATGGTGACGATGATGGGGAACTGAGGAACGCTTCATCTCTCGCAGCGTTGTATGCATTAATCATGCGGAAATATATATATATATATATATATATATATATATATATATATATATATATATATATATATATATATATATATATATATTGTTAATGTTCAGTTATAATACGTTCATGAATAACATATTATTGTTTTAAAAAATTTGATCAAACACTTGCAATTAATTGTTGAAAGTCACCTTCCTAAGTATGTACATATTAATTAGAAATATCTTTTCATATTTGCCTTAAATTGTTTTCTTGCTATTCACGTAGGAAAAGTAAAGTGATTACTGTATGATTATTCATTGATGTAAAATGCTAATTGGTAAATGTTATATATATATATATATATATATATATATATATATATATATATATATATATATATATATATATATATATATATATATATATATATATATATATATGTTAATCTCATGTCTTGGACATAACATGTTATATTTTAAAAAAGTCATTTAGAAAATTAGAATTCTTACTATATTTGCTACCACTGTGAATCGTACAGAATTTAGTTCTACTAAAGTGGACCGCTCTGGTAGCCCAGTGGTTAGAGCAACCGCCTCGGATACGGGAGTTCGTGGGTTCAAACCCCGTGCGTGTCATACCAAAGACTTACAAAAATGGTACCAACAGCTGCCTCGCTAGGCGCTCAGTAGTAAGAGGTTAGTGTGAGGACTAGTCGGCCTGCTGATATTTTCCTCTTTATATGTATTCTAGGTAATATTGACCTCTCTTTATTTCACATAGGTAATAATGTCCTCTCTTTAATTCAGCTGGTATTATTTTCCTCTTTATATGTATTCTAGGTAATATTGACCTCTCTTTAATTTACAGGGTAATATTTTCCTCACCTTGTTTCATCTAAGGTAATATTGTTCTCTCGTTATTTCATATAATGTAATCTTGTCTTCCGTTTATTTCGTATAAGAAATATTTTCTTCTATTTCATCAAGCAATATTGAGTTCTCTTTAACCGCTCCGGTGGCCTAGTGGTTAGAGCGTCCGCCTCGGATGCGGGAAGTCGTGGGTTCGATCACCGGCCGAGTCATACGAAAGACTTACAAAAATGGTACTAACAGCAGCCTCGCTTGGCGCTCAGCATTAAGAGGTTAGTGTTAGGACTTTTCAGCCAGGATAATGTGACTGGGTGGAACATCCTGCTACATGTCTGTGGCATGATTCCCCAGTGCTAGACATCACTGTAAACTGCCACACTGCAGACATCGTAGCGATAAGACCGAAAAATTGTTAGCTACGTTAAAACTCCCAATCACACACTCTACTAAAGTAGCGAGGCGAGGTGTAGAATTAAGTTTGGCGGTGTGGCTGAAAGGTGGGAGGGCGCGGCTAGAATAGATTGCTGCGCCACTGTTCTACTCTTGAGATTTAGTGTGCATGTTTGTCGGCATACAAACATACATACATACATACATACATACATACATGCATGCATGCATGCATGCATGCATACATACATACATACATACATACATACATACATACATACACATACATACATAGATACATATGTAGTAAGAGATGGTACTTTAGTCCCGTACGAGACTCACTTTTTATAAAAAGTATAATGTTTTAAAGCTCAAACCGGGATTTAATATAGGAAAAGTTAAGGTGGAAAGGGTATTGCCTCGAAGGGTCTAAAATTTATAGGCCCGAATGGGAATTTAACATGAGAAAATGTTATGGCCGAAGAAAAATGGTAACATTGTTGGCTGAGCTCAATGGGCGTTACATTGTTAAAAGTGGTTAAGCTCAATATGTCTGGGTTCCATACCTATAGTTGATAGAACCATGACGGTGTATTGTGTGCGCCCAGAACCCGACAAGAGGGGCGGGGGGAAACCTTGGATAAATACCCGGGGCATGGTCTTGTAAATGGGCTCGGGCCAAACAACGTTTTAATTATATAGAAGAAATTGTTTGCTTGAACAAGAACTAGGAGAGGCCCGGGTGTTTCTTACCCCAGGGCCCGTGATCGCTTTCTACACCCCTTGATGTGCTTGACAGATATATGATAGTTCAAGGACTACTACCGCTGCTCTACTAAGTATTTTTCTTCCAGAAGACGATGAAATCAATCTGTCTTTAACCGATGTTGTATCGTCTCTGAAATGATTTTTGCCACCGGTAGGAACACCTTCACCTCATTCTCCATTGTTGCCAATATATGATAATTTCTGAAAGAAGCATAATGAAGAGTTGCAGCGAAGTTTCTTTCTCGCAACGTCAAGACGAACACGTATTTGTTCAGCAACAAAAAGAACAGGAAAAATGAACACCAGAAGAAGAATAAAAGTGGAAAACGTTGAACACTATACAGAAGGAAAAGACTCAAAATATAACGGTTAGTATGTTACAAGACATTCTGGCCAGTAGTTTGCCTTAGGCCGGCGGTTTTGTCAGTTGTTTCCATCTCGCTCCATTAATTATCCTGGCTGCCATGTATAGACTATCATGTGCTGAAGCACCCCTCAAAATAAACTAAGAAAAAACAATCCACACAACCCCAACCCCTCAACCAACCATTTTGTTGTTGAGTTTAATTATAGTAGCGTTCGCACAATTGTGCATGTGCCACTTTTTTTCTGACTGCATCGCAGCCTGCTAGTTGTTCCTGGGGAAGGGATGGTGCCACCTCCCCCAGGCTTTTATGGATTCAAGGAACCCTGATAGTTTGGCCTCAATCTGTGGGTCCATAAAGGTCCCTACAGTTGAATGGTTGGCTGTCATTAGTGGGAAGAAGAGCTCGGGAACGGTCCTGCTTGCTTTACATCGCTGGTTTCTTGTTGCATTTGCCTTTTTTTTTTTTTTTTTTTTTTTTTTTCGAGATTTTTTTTTCTTTTTTTATCGAGATTTTTTTTTTTCCTCTTCAAAATGTTCTAAATGGAGGGGGGATGTTCTATGCTGTTTATAGAGGTTCTTAGTAGATATCATGTATGAAGAGAGATTTTCAAGATTATTATGGTATTACTAGTCGAGGTGTTTAGGGTGTGTTTCCTACGTTATGTTATTTATAAGTTTTTAGATATTACCTCTTTAAGTTATTTATTAATTGATGTTTTTAGAGATTGAATGTTATTTATACTTTATTTAGCAAGAGACCGGAGTCCTAGCCGATTACACGGTTCGTTAAGGACATCTAGGACAGGAATCCTAGCTGATTACTAGGTTCGTTAAGGACATCTAGGACATCCGATTTTGCGGTTTCCTTAGTTTTTTATAGGTGCTTCGTAAGTGAATTATTTATTAATACTTTTATAAAATTGAATGATATGTTATGATTTTTTATGTGGTGGCTTCTACATTTATTTAGCTAGTTACTGGGTCTTTTGGTTTTGTGGGGATAGTAATTATATTTTGTTCCTAATTCCTGCTGAGTCTATGAATTGATTTATATTTTTATATGCTGATTGTTTATTTTTATTAGAGTCCATAAGTAACTCTGGGTATGTGTGTGGTAATCCAATCTCTTTTTGGTTTTTGATAAATATTTTCCGAGCGAGTTGATATTTTGGGCATATATTGAATACGTGGTGTAGATCTTCGGTGGTGTGGCAGTTAAAGCAGTTAATAGTTGCTGGTTTGGGTCTTATATACCTTCCAAAACTGTTTGCTAGTTTAGTTTTTCCAGTTATTATCCTGTTTATGGTTTTCTGTTCTAAATAGGTACCCTTAGGTAGCTGTATGTTCCTATCTACGTTTTTTTTGGGTTTCATGGTGATTGTTCCCTTTTGTGGAGGAGTTCCAAAAATCTTGCCATGTTTGGTCTATAGATGTTTGTGCGAAGCTTATTGCTTCTGTAGAGCTATAGTTAAGCTTGATAGAGTTTTGATCTCCTAGTTTGGTTTGTGCAACTTTGTCTGCTGTTTCGTTGCCAGAGATTCCAATGTGCGACGGTATCCACATGAGCTCGACTAATTGATGTGCTGTGGTGATATTGTCGATTAATTGGCATGCTCTGTCGAGGAATTGTTCCGTAGAGTGTGTATTGCGATTTTGGATCGATTTGATAACGCTTAGGGAATCGCTTATAATGACTGCTTTAGGTATTTGATTGTCTTTGATCCATATTTCTCTTTTGAATGTTTTCACTGGCATGGGATCTTCAACTTCAGTTTCCTCTACGTGTCTAGCCTTCAAGCAATTTTTGACAGGTATGGGTTCTTCAGCATTTCTCGTCTACTTCTGAAGAATGTTTTTTCTTCTCTCCTTGCCCTCTTTTCCATTTCGACGCTCTGAAGACCAATCTTTTTTTTCTTGACGTTGACGACAAGTAACTAATTCGTCTCTCTTTACTCTTCTGTATTATTAGTCCCTTTATTTGACGTAGGCATTCGAAAGCTTCATGTCCTTTCTTTTGACAGACATAACAGGTATCTTGTCTAAGTAGTCTGAAGTCGTACTGGAAGTGTACGTCGGAATGAAACTGCAAATAGCTGACGTGCGATCTGTTGCGACTCTTCTAACTTCATAGATTGCAAACAAAATCAATATATTCTCTTCAGGTGAAGGGTTGGTTGCTCTCTATATATAGTAAGAGAGGGTGTACCCTTGCCAAAGCAAATTTTGAATCAAACTGAAAAGATCTCACCATTTTGACAAGAAACAGCTAAGCAAAGTATTAATACAAACCCCATCCACCTAAAAATAAAGACCGAGCGTGTCAGGATCGGCAACGAAAGTTGCTTGGTAGTGTCTGACAAAGTACTTACACGTTCAAGGGACCTTAAAGGCGGCTTTCAGAAAATTTACAAGTATCGCATGGACACAGCGAAATGTAAAGAAATTAAGTCTTCAGTTCAACAAGAAAAAGCAGTGCAACAGATTTATGGGAATAATTTTTCGAGACATTTAAATGACCATGCCAAGCTAAAGATGACGATCATTTGAGATTATCCATCAATAACAATGATTTGAAGTCTCCTGGATGGATCGAATTTAGTTTACGTCTTAAAATTTTTTCGATAAAATTCAACACGTACAAAAATCGAAATCCTACGTCAGAATCACTCATGGAAAAGCGACTCTATACAAGACGTATGTTTTACCTCAAAGAATCAGCGGACGGCGTCAAGTTTTATCAGTGGGTAAACTTCGCAGTACCAAACATAATATCGTCCAGATTAAACACTGTGAAGACCAGATGTACTTATATCGTGTTTATGCCGAAAAGAATTATACAGTACAATGGAAATGATCATGTAATAGCTTAAGACGATCTTCCAATAACAAAGAGAAGCAGAAGTTCTCTCTCATCTAGCGGAAATTTCCAAAGAGAATGTAAGTGGAATTCATGTAATGCAAACAGTTCAAGGCATGCTGCCACCTAGTTATACATTCAAAGTATACCTTCACGTTGTTCGTGGAGATCTTCTGTTTCGCAGACCAGAATTTCCAGATGCAAAATGCATTCATGTTTATAAACATCAAGATTATTTCGATGTCATTATAACTATCACACCATTTCTTGAATGAAGTTACTCTTACAAACAATATGAGCATGGATTTAGCCATCGGGAGTGCCATAATCGTCGTGGAGATAAATGGTTTGCTTGTTTAGCTCCCTAGCCATTCATTACTGAAGGAAAATAAAACAATCTTGCACTACTTGCAAAAGAGTCTTTGTCAGTCCCACCTGTTACAGAGAACATCCTACAAAAGAATTCCAGTAGCAGTTACAGTGAATATCACCAATGGAAATCTTGTTTGAATGCATGCCCAAAACGACACACGTTTGTCCAGGAAAGAAACAATGCCATTTCCGCGACCAAGACGAGGACTTCGAAAATCAATGTTACCTTTAAAGATATGACAATAATCTCGATTAGTTATTAAAGTACTACCAACATAGGACACAGAAACAAGACTATCGTGTGGATTTTTATTTACGTGGATTGTTCAAAAGAAGTTGAATACACAACCCTAATATTTGCGTAGCTCGTCTTTCATGTGACAAATATATCCAAATATATTGAAAATGACCGTTTAGGAGCATGCACCTATAAACATCCAGAAGAGACTATTTTGCTAGTGGTTGACCCAAAATAATTAATGTCACCGATAATAGAACCAAGAAGGAGAACTTTATACCAAAAGCAAAGTAACAAGGCTATCACTAATGTATCCTTCGAGTCAAATGGTGAACTTTGATGCTTTGAAAGAAGCTTTAAAGCCAGGACATGATCACGATTTTCGCGTGAAAACATTGGATCCACACAACAACGTACATTTGCAAAACCATCAAATCGTCAGTTGACCCATGGCAAAAGTATTTCAGATTGTCTACCAGAAACGAGATCGACTTAGAGACCACCGTGCTATAATTACTTTCCTTTGGGCTGTCCAACTATGATCCATATGTCAGATACTTTACATAAGGAGACAATTCAAAGTTTACCACCATGAGCTGAGAAACGCTTTTTCAGATTCAAGTGAAATTAATAAACAGAATACAGCTATGCATTGGTGAGTGTATTGTTTATTGTTATTTAGTTTGTGTTTGGATTGTTCTTGATTATTCATCTGATAAAATTAGGACTCAGATGTTATTATTTTATTCACATTGAACCTAGACTTTGCTTTGGAACTAGTATTAACCCTAGACCACTACAATTGTTAGATTAGACTATTGTCATAGTGCAAATAGCAGTCAAAACAACACTCTAGAATTGCAAAAAGATGTATGCCCTGTATTAATGAGTTAGGATTAGAAAGAAAAATCTACGAACTTTCTTACCTGACAGGTTTATGCCTGAAATAGTAACGTCGATGTTATGTCTGGTTTGGAAGAGTACGTTATGAATATACAGATCGAGATCGAATTTGCAAAGATGTTGTACAGATTCATGTTAAACGCAAACAACAGTTGCATCCAACATGGCATGCTTTAAAACACTGGTATTCAAATGATATAAGAAAACGGATTGTTCTGAAAATGTTAAAATCATCAGTCATCGATCAACTGCGAAGCCATTATAAGACTTGCGATGCCACGACGTCTGTCGTCATTGTTATATAAAGTTTCATAGAATGAAGTCAATGATAGTGTTCAAGGTTTAGTGAATTACCAGGTACCGTTTCGAAGAATTGATTCCACAAAAAGATATCATTACTTTTAAGGTTGGTATGAATGCATTACTATCTTTCTTGGTTTTCGATTACCATCAGATTCTTGGTGAAACAATCATGGACGGTATATGCAAAGACATCACCACCAAACGTTATCTGTATTCGAGCAACTTATTGTATTAAACGAATATTGAAAAAGCTAAGATGTGTAACCCTGTGTGCAGAAGAGATAAGTCGTACTTTATACACTCTTGATACAAAGAAAAGAGCATAGCTAGTAGTTGGTTATAGCAACGGATGGACATTCTTGCAAACGAAATTTGGGGTTGTTTCTGAAATCTTAGCATGTTTTATTGCTGTTACAGTGCCGCGATAAAAAGAAATATTTTAGTGTATAAAAAGTAAAAATGTCATGTGTCGCTTATGGAATCTCAGAAAATAATAGCATTGTTAATGCTGCATATGCATTCTCAAAGTGATTTACCAAATTTAGATCGTCAAAGATGGGAGGCAGTGTATCATCGCCATATCTCGTCTGAACCAAGTAGTTCAGGCAAACCTGATTTTGTCCAAAGTTTGATCGAAAACAAATCAAAATGTGTTATCGTGTTCCAAGAAAATCAATAAATCATTTCGCTGGTAGAAGGAAGTACTTGCAAAGACGACGGGATCCAGTCTGACTTTAGTTAAACAAATGTTGTCTGCATCGATGTCATGTTAGGAGAAGACAAAGCAGAAATAAAACTTTGGCTTACACGACAATACCATAACTCTCACTGCACATTGTTTAGTGTTATTTAAAAGTCCAAGAACAAAACGGAAGTTTCAGTGGTGGCTGAGCAGTTAGAAAGACTTTGTCTCGATTATGCCTATAACGATGCCACTCAATTGCCAACTGCATATTAACTCATCGATTTAAATCCTAGTCTCGAAGACAAGTTAAGATGGTTTACACCGTCAACACGGTTTAAACGTCAGTTACTACAAGGCAGCATTCACATGTCACATTAAACATAATGTTTGTTCAAAAACATAAAGTTGCAACTGGTTGATCCAATTATTGATAATAAAAGCAAAAGCAAACAACAAAATTGTTCTGAGACATGGTGGAAGTGAATCTTTAGGATGTCATTACTCGTTGACTTTTAAAATGGGATTCTGATGCCAAAGCTAACAAAGTCAAATCACCTAATAGACATCAGACCTAAAACAATAGAGGTGGTGGTGCAGCAAGTTCAAACTCTAACAGAAAAAACCCCAATGAAAAGTCTCGAGAGAAATAAAATAACGAAAAAAGAGATAAAGCGCTAACATACTCAAACACCTGGGTCGATGACGGTTTCTCCTGCTATTTCATCCTCTTCTTCGCTCATGAAGATACCTCCAAAACCTGGTCTGAGACCAATGTTTCCTTTTTTGATGAAAAAATGAAAACCTATTGCTAAAGAAACTACTACATTTCATTGACAACGATGTCTTGTTCTGCTTCTGCTTTAGCTACCAATGCTGCAGCCAAAAAGTGTCCTTTTAAGACAGAATAAGGATGCTGCAAAGTTTACTAGATTTGTCCACACAAGAACTAACAAGATTTAGTCTTTTGAGAAAACTAGTTTTACCCAGAGTCTAACTGAGACCATGTGCCGATAATCAGTGGAGACGAGTATATAAAATTTCAGTTTTTTTTCCTCCTGAAACAAAGATGTTACCAAAACGTTCACATCATCATCGACACAGCCAAAAGAAACTTCCAGCCAAACATGTGAACAAAATGGACACCATAGTCGTTTAGCTAAAGATTGGGATCTTTTGTCAGTACTGATCAAATCCAATCATTCAAAAAGCACCCAAAACGATCATCCATACAGTGTACAGATATTGTTGGAACGCCTCACAAGTAACGGTTACTTTTGACCAAATAAGAAATACTGATTACGAAAATAACAGTAGCACTTTCTTCGGTAAAAGGTTAACAAAATTTCAACACTTAGCTATAATAAATACTTGCGCAACGAGAAAGAGTTCTAAACATACTAACAGGACATTTTTGAAACGTGACTGCACATTTGGTAGAATGAATTACTAGACCGCATTTGGGATGAGATGATAATGAAGAAGATAAAAAGAACACCATTTCCTTTGAAGATATTACACTTGTGATTTCGATATTATTGAAAGAAGAGAATTAATTTTAAAGAAACATTGATTTTTCAGATTTTTGTGGAACGTGTTCAACGAGCATCGAAAAAGTGAATACAGATGTATTCTACATTCCAGCACTTTCAAATTCTTCGACCTTATGCCACGTAGGATCAAAGCTTACAATAAATAGTATCATCCTTATATCAGATGGTCACCAGAAGAAATGACACCTCAAAACAATGTTAAGATGATTGATCGATTGTTTGGAACTCCAACAACCAGATAAAAAAAGACATTT
The DNA here is from genome assembly GCA_028554795.2 of Sinohyriopsis cumingii. Taxonomy (NCBI): domain Eukaryota; kingdom Metazoa; phylum Mollusca; class Bivalvia; order Unionida; family Unionidae; genus Sinohyriopsis; species Sinohyriopsis cumingii. Next base: position 51,801,516 of record CM068828.1, read on the forward strand.
AATTGTATTTTTCTGCCAAATCGCTGTGGTGGATTGTATCGTAAAAGAAGCCATTGTAAATGTAATTTAATATCTCAAGGAGATACACGGGTGGTGATTATTTTACTCAGCAGTTGCATTAGTTATATTTTTCCCAGGCCATTATTGCAAATTACTTCCGACAGTAACAACAACGGTAGGTTCTCATCCAAAGCAAGCCACAACCCTTCTAATCACAGTAGGTAACAACCCTCTTCTGGAACATATCGAAAACCATCCATTGACAACGTGTGACTCCTCGGACAACAGAACCATCGAAATATGAATAAATAATTTCATCTAACATTATCTTGTGACAGTTTTGTGGATGTGTTTCTCAAATATAATCCTAGTTATTTCGAATCCAAACAACCATCACCAGCAAATCTCCAGCTTATTAATTATACCATGAAGATTCCTACTGTCATTATTTTAATGCACAACATCATCACGTCGAAACGATTTCATCTGGTGTTAACTGCCATATGGGTAAATAACTGCCAAAACCTCGCCAAATTATAATGATCGAGTACCAAAAAATTCGTCATTGTCTTATATGCATTTTCCTGACGTCAAAATACTCCCCATGGCTTTTTCTCCCAATGTGCTTGCTATTCTACATGGATACACCTCCCTCGTCATAAGAAAAACATTCACAACAACGGCCGATTCTATATGTATTTTTGCTGTCCTATCGAATCGAATGAAAGATTAAATTTGTTGTTTATGTATCCTGATGACATTGAGTACAGGTCGTGGGAAACACATCAGCTCCATTGTTGATAGTAGTTCATTTCAAAGTAGATTCTGACTTGGCTTCTTACGATCAAAGAGGAAACACGCCTCACATTCACATATAATATTTACATTCTTATTAGAAATCCTTGTTGGCAGTGTCAGTATTAGAGTGAAAGAAGATTATGGACCAAAACAAAATTCCTGAAAAGAATATTTAACATTTTCGAAAACTATTCTCCAATAAATTGTAGCAGATGCTAACCAAAGGCATAATACGAAAAAACAATAAGAAGAAAAGATGACGAGCAGTCAGAGAATTGTACTTTTTAATAACTGAGAAGAGGAAAATGATGTACGAGCATTCTTACAACTGTTCCAAGTCAGAACTCGGTGTTGCCATGCTACCTATATGATGACGTTGTAATAATCCTAATATGTAGCAATTCATTCTGTTTGGTCTATATTAGCACACACACACACACACACACACACACACACACACACACACCCGAAACTTACATCGAAACAGTTATAACAGTTTATTGTTCCTGAAAGTGAAAGTTCTCTTAACGGACAGAACAATCCAGAGGAAGGTTCTAGACTATCTCCAGTAAAGAGTCTCATGCATTCATTGTTCAACGAAATAGATTTGTATTTGTTTAACAAACTAGTCAGCAGCAGCATACCGAGAAAATATCTTGACGTACTAAAACGAAGACAAGAACACATCTTAATGCTTCTTTGGTATGTAAACCTGACATTTTAGATGCCTTCAACGACACAGAGAAGACAGGTTGGAAGAGTATCTGGAAAACACACGGTGCTCATCTCAGAAAATTGGCTTAATGACTTGTATGACCATTCCTTACCTCCAATGACTGCTTTGGAGACTAAAAGCACTGAAACTTCCTTGAACTGTGTACTGAGGCTGCCCAGTCATCCATTTATTTGATAGATATTTTCAAGCCAAATGTCAGGTGTGAACTTATAACTTATCATTACCCATGATGAAAATGAAAGGATACTTGAGACATTCATCACCGTCTAACTCACATTTGGCATACAGTTTCTTGGTGGTTTGATAAAGATGACCTTCAAGGTCGAGAACTGAAGATGTTCAAACGTATGTCATCAACGCAGACAACAGTCATCGTCCATTGAGACAATGGGTTGTTATAAATGTTCTCAAAGATCCTAGTGTGGAATATTTTGGCTACGACATGATCGATTTACGAGAAGAAATGCTGCATCTGCTCAGTCCAATAATGTGAGATAACAAAGGTTAGTTTACGTCGTGTACGGACAATATAGAGTATATTTTATTCATCAATGCTGTCTTTTATTTCAAGTAGAACATTTAGAACATTTTGGTACTGTTTCTGATAGCAAATACTCATTAAGAATGTTACAATAAAGAAATAATTTTGTGAGCATTACGTCTATCTATTTTCTTTAGCTCCCTCTTATTATTAAAATGTTCGTGGAGATCTTCTGTTTCGCATTAAAAACAATGGTGTTGAGTTGGTTTATTGTTTGCAAAAGGAGCATGTCACCGTGTTCTTTCAAATTTTCTCAGCAGATCTTTCCTGTGTGACGTTTGCTTTCACGTTCACGTATCGAGAAGGAGTGGTGTTTTTCTTCACTTCCTTCCTTCTACCATATGAAGATTAATGTTCACTGGACTTAATAGTCACGAGGAATCTAGCCGACAGAGCACATCAGCGATTAAAACTAAAGCAACCATAACAAACGAGCCTATAATGTAATGCCAACCCCTGCATTACGGGTCATTTGTGCCAAAGGAAATGCCTTAGCCACCACCAAATCGACTTTAAGAGCAGGATATAAGAGGACCACCTTATTGTTATTGTAGGACAATAAGAAGGAAGACGATGACAATAATAGGGACATGACATGGAAGGCGGTCAAGGAGCGGAAAAAACAGGCAGTTTTCGAAGACGAAGAAAGAGGCTGGACTGAGCATCATTGACCAATCTGTGTTACTCCAGGATGAACCAGCCCCAGTACTGAGAACCACAACCCTCTAAGAACCAATTTGTACTCCCTCCTCCACTAACATATGGCAGAAGGCAACAGGGGACCGTGAGGTTCAAACAGAGATCTTAGAACCGCAGGACGCAGACACCGCCTCCAAACAAGACACATCAGGACAGCAATTTGAAGAAGATATAGAGGCGGAAGAATAGGAAGAATGAGCAAGTGCCATACTAATTATGAATTCCAGTAGAGACCCCCTCTAACAATGCAGCAATCTAACATCTTTTTTGTCAGTCACTGCAAACAAACTAACCATTTATTTCGACCATACCATTTCTCCATGTTAAAGTCTCGTTTTAGCGCATAACCATTTTTAACATGGGAGTGCCATGTGGGCGTACATACATACATACATACATACATACATACAGTATATCACATCAAAAGTAGAATTGAAAAATTTACTACATTTCACACAAAGCTATCCTCAAAATAACAAGCAAATTTTTAAAGGGCACACTGCATGATATATGAAAATACTACTGGATAACGACATGTTATTAATTATGCTCTCGTAATATGAATTGAATTTATACAACTCATATTTATGCCTGTTGACATTGTTGAATAGGTGCATACTGGATATGTTTTTAAATCCAGGTTAATAATGCAATTTCATATTTATTTTACGCTCTCGATATAAAATAATATTTAAAAGTTTCAACAGAGTATTGAGTTTATACCCGAAAGCTTCATTCAAACTTTGGCGAATAAGACAAAGTATCGAAATAAAGATTTGATAGATTAAAAATATGCACATGTTGTCTTATACAAAACATAGTTAGAGTTTGTCAGGTAATTTGATCTGTAATATGGAGATAGTAATATACATACTCCAATGATATAACTTATCTGATTTCTTGTTCCATTCAAGTGTCTTTCAAAATATACAATTCTAGTGCACATGGTTTTTATCTTTATCGCTGAATGTGTAAATGTGTAAACCTCTGTATCAGATTACTGAATAAGGTGAATGTATCGGTAATAGATTTTAATCTGGAGTCTCTTATTTCGTTTGAAACATGCACATTGAATCACGCGTCAGACCGTTAATTTTCCCTTCAAAAAGAAATGAGGTAGCTTTTTGTTCGCAAATTATTACGCCTATCTAATTCTTTTGTTGTAAAACACAGCTTACGTGCGATATTTTTATCTCAGTTGGGTTGCCAATTGTTCAGAACTTATCAAATGGCTTTTTAGAGCAAGTGGAGTTACAGTGACAGAAGAAACTAGTACCTTGCAAATGTGATGTCTTAAAAGTAATACGTTCAGTCACTACACATAAAGAACGCTAGTTTATTTATCCCCTTGACTGTAGAAGGCCAAGCGCAGAAACCAAAACAAACAACGTTCATTGCATCGTTTACGTGCAACTTGCACTCATTAAAATGCACATAAAGAACGCTAGTTTACTTATCTCTCAACTTTCGAAGGATAAATGTGAAAACTTCACAGAATAACGTTGATCTTTACGCTCAACTTGCAATAGACGCTTAACGACTTGGCTACTTGGCTCTTGCTTATATCAGTAAGATCAGTAATATATCCGCGACGGGCATGTGGCTGTTAAAAGGCTTAATAATTATTTTATATTCTATGTGCAAATCCACCAGCTGAAAAAGTTAATATGAGACAACTCTCACGGCCATATAACATCTTCATATTGATGTAATACGAACTTCGTGAAAATTAGGACAACATCAATTTATATTCTTTGAAAGAAAGTATATCAAACTATTCCAACTTTTCTCTCCGTTTGTGATGTTCCTATTAAAAATTAAAAATGTTCTTAAAATGATATCAAAAGTCAAAATAATCGACGCATAGGCATATAAGGCAGATAAGATAGAATTTTTCTACGCTTTCGTTTCTACAAATATCATTTATTTATGCTTTGTACTGTAAGAAAATAATCAGTTCACATAATGGTTTTATATTTCTGAAAAGAAATATTGTATATGGCTCAAGTCAAGGTAGTATTGTTTTCTTTTTAAGAGATAGCTTTAACAATGTTTCAGTCATATCGCTACGATGTCTGCAGTGTGGCAGTTTTATGCTGATGTATAGCACTGGGGTATCATGCCGCAGACATGCAGCATGATGTCCCACCCAGTCACATTATCCTGACACCAGGCCGACCAGTCCGAACACTAACCTCTTAATGCTGAGCGCCAAGCGAGGCACCTGTTAGAACTATTTTTGTATGTCTTTGGTATGACTCGGCAGGGCTTCCAACCCACGACATCCCGCTTCCGAGGCGGACGCTCTAACCACTAGGCCACCGGTGGTCTGTTATTTCATATGATTTTAATCAAATTTGATTGACTGAATTCATTACCATTTAGCAGCACATAACCACACGGAAGGCTCTATTATGTCAAGGCAAACGGGATAAAGTTAACTATCTGGCGACAAAGATAGGCTCTCTGGGATGCAGTCGAACCCATACTATTCTGGTAGCGAGTCTGGTATACGAATTTAATTCCTGTTAGCTCAGGATAGAATACATTATTCTAATTCTTATTGTGTAATTTTATATAGATAATATAGGCTTCTTCTTGTTTTTTTTTTCCAAGCAATATTGTCCTTTCTTTATTTCAACTGGTAATATTTTCCTCTTTATACGTATTCTAGATAATATTGACCTCTCTTTAATTTACAGGGTAATATTATCCACACCTTGTTTCAACTAAGGCAATATTGTTCTCTCGTTATTTCATATAATGTAATCTTGTCCTCCCGTTATTCCATATAGGTAATATTTTCCTCTATTTCATCAAGGTAATATTGAGTTCTCTTTATTTTTCTGGTAAAGATCAACTCCATCGAAAAAGTATTCCCATAAAGGCAAATTGTCCGCTACAAGATTATATAAAATAATCTCATCAATTCAAGCTCTACGTCAAATCGTTTGAAAAGAAGTATTCATGTCACACGTAATTATGAAAGGTCGCTTAGTCGATTACATGACAAAGCATACAATTGGAGAGTGTACTTCTTTGGTCGATATTGCAAATAAAGAACTGTGTATTAATACTTTTTCGAAGCCATTACGTTACATTTTTTCAAATTGTTCTGGGTGTTCAAAAGATTTTCCTTGTAACCATGCCTAAGGAATAAAGACTAACTTAAAGATTAAATTATTTCTCCACATGTGACTGTGTCTGTACGTATGTGAGATCTTGGGCTCGTCTTTTTGTCTATATGTCAATGTCATGGACTCTTTGTATGTATCCAACAGTTAGGGCGATATATCTTAATACAAAGCCTACAATTAACTTTAATATGACCGAATGACTTATGCTTTTGGAGAATAATTACTGTAAAAGTCTGGGACAAAAATAACCACAAACGGTCTCTTGTTGGAATGTTTTGAATCTAAAGAAGATCGAAGCCTTTGCAGAGCTTCCTGATATCTGACCGTTCCAAACCTTTATCCTTCTGAAAAGTAAGAAACGGTTGTAGATTAGCAGCAGGGAAATGGGTGCCAATCCGGTAGTACAAGGAAAATGGGTGTCAATCCTGTTGCAGCAGATAAATGGGCGCCAATTCTGTTAGCACGGAAATGGGTGCTAATCCGGTGGCAGCAGGGAAATAGGTGCCAATCCGGTTGTGGCAGATAAGGTGATGACAATCAGGTAGTAGCAAAGCAATGGGGTCCAATCCAGTTGTAGCAGAGAAGTTGATGCCAATCGTGTAGTAGTAAAGCAATGGGGTCCAATCCTGTTTCAGCAGGGAAAAGGTTGCCAATCTGGTTGTAGCAACATTTCTGGTTAGCTTGAGAGCAATTAATTTCACACAACCATCTCCCCATTCACTCTTTTCACTTTCATACCCTTGTAGCAAGAGACAAACTGAGGCCTTAGTATCTACTTATAACCATATAACCATACAATTATGTTCCATAGATGACCGTAAAAAAATCAAATGAGAATGAAAATATAGAGTTTTAAATTCTGTTTCGGCATATTTCACTACGAATGGGTTTCATTTGTCGTATTTCCGTAGGTTACCAACAAATTCGTTATATGAGCTTTTGCGGGTTTAGATCAATCGTCGTGATATCTGTACTATTTTTCTCAAATTATATTTAGATTTAGGAATAGGAAACTTAGGAATAGGAAACTTAACAAATATTGCTGGGAAGAAAACATGCAACACAACTCGAGCCAAGTATTGCATAATTAAGGTAAATTAAGGTAAGGTGGCAGATAGATCGTGACCAGAATGAATTAAGCAATTACTTCAGGTACTGTTGAAAGTCCTCTTAGGACCATTATTTTTAAATTTATTACTTGGATAATCGGGGTCCTCGAATGGTTTCAAGCGAGTGGTCTCTTACCGATCACTGCTATTTTATCTGTTTACGTCCGTTCGAGACTTGGTCTCAGTCAATATGAGTAGGTAGAAACGATCGCCAGTAGCTTCCCTTGAGTTAGTGAATCTTTATCGTGGCTTTCCTGGTTTCTTCCTCCATACGATATACTGACCGCTATCTATAGCCTATTAAGCGCTAAAAAATGGCGTTAAAACCAAATCAACAACGATAACAACGTATATAATCTTACTGAAACATGAATTAATTATACACCCTTACATGCATTTAGATTATTTGACATAATTAAGAAATTAAGAAATTTTGTATTGTATTTAAGTTTGGTAAGTCCTCGTGTCTGTGCTAAACTTCATAACAAAGTTATGATTTGCATCATTTAAACGCCATGTATAGACACATGAGCATGTCGAATCTTGGAAGAGGAGGAGATGCGATATTCTGTTATGCTTGTAGAATAATGAGGTTTGACAAAATATTCTCTCTGGTTTGAATAAATGTTCTAAAATCTTATTTTTCAGGTCATCTACGTGCATTGATGCGAAATACAAACAATTATTTTCCTTACGTTTCACTGTTACCATCTATAAAGAAGTTAATGTCTTGGTTGATTTTAATTGAAATGTATCGAACCGTAAAATGCACATAAGTAAAAACTGAAGGAAGTGTTGCTAACTTATAAGTGAATACGTATAACTACACTACTATCTGAGGACAAAGGTTGATAGTTTTCACTAAGGAGACTGTAGACAAAAGACAACATATTGTTACTACTCTATGGTCTTAAACTAAGTAAGAGGAAGAAGAGAAACTAACACGTTTAGCAAAATTAACTAACAAATATTAAGTTTCTAAAAGTTAAAAAGTAAACTTTCAAGCAAACAACTTTAACAAAATTGACAAAAGTCAGGTACACATAACCCTCAGCCAAGACAGTCATGTTGGCCAAAATAGTGCACGAGGGTCGCACATTTGCAGCCACTCTCCGCTCTTTCAACATTCGTCGACAACGTATACGTGTTCGGATACCCTCGACGCAAATATATTATATACACGTAAGGCAGTGTCCTCTGTACAACCATGGATGGGGGATGTCTGCCAGCACAATTATTGACGATTTCCAGGGTATGTTCAGAAAGCCATAGCAAATTTGGCAAAGCAAAATCAAAACTGCAATATCCACCCAAACATCTATATTTAGCACACAGATGGTCTTGGTAACAACGGAGGTATTATACTAAGATTGATAATTTCTCGGATAGAATCCGAAAGAAACAAGCAAGCTCAATCTGCAAAGGAATTGCAATATAAAATCGATTATACTGCACCTGCAGTTGCTGTATTTGTGGTAAAAGTGGACGTTTCCAAAATTCTTATGTTCGTGTTTGGCAGATTTCGAACGACGACTACCTGCTATGGATATGTACTCTACTCCATAGACTGACTACACGAGCGATTTCTCTGGTGTTCTCGATCAACCGTGTCTTTTACAATAGCTACTTGGCCAACGGTTTCGAATGCAAAACAACATAACCGTGTGCGATGCAGCAGCACAATTTTGGACAATAAAAACAACGTTGGAGAGCACACTCTTTCGTATCTACGGCAATCTCCTGAAGGATGCACAGTACGATGCAAATTCTGCCACAAAAATTGTTAATAATTTCGAGGCCACAGAGATTAGCGAATTGTTCGGCGGTCATCTGGCTTCCTTCTGTGTATGCAATATATTTGCGTTGAAGGTATCAAAACACATTTACGTCGTCAATAAATATAGGAAGACTGGGGAGTGGCTGCAAATGTGTACGACCCTCGTGAGCTCGTGGAGAGTCGACATTTGAGATGTCCGGTATTAGATGTGTATGTGTTTTCTTGGAGTACATGCAGTACTAACGATGTTAGTGCACCTTGGATTGTCTATTGTTCAGACGCAGGCATCTATTGTAGTATTTTGTAGCACATTTGTGTTTTGTTCTGTTGCATCTCATTTGAGAGCGACTTTGTTTTCCATTTTGATATATACAGACTACCGTATTTCTCGACTTGTTTGTAGTAGGGCATTTTTTTTGTTGTTGTTGTTGTTGTTGTTGTTGTTTGCTTCGATGGCTTTATGTTGTATTTGCTGTGTGGATTTGGTGTCTGGGTTTAGTTTTTGGGTTTGATCTTTTGGATTTTATTCCTGTGTTTGTGTTTGGTTTCTGTGTCTTTGCCTGCAATTTCTAGTGCATTGTCTAGTGTACTGCATCGTGTCCTTGTCTGCCATTGCTAGTGTATTTCTTTATGCACATTGTTTTTGTGCCTGCCATTGCTAGTGTTTTGCTTTGTGCACACTGTTTTTGCATGGCATTGCTAGTGTATTACTTTGTGGACACTGTGTTTCTTTTTGTTTTGTTTTGTTTCGTGTGTTTGTGTTTTGGTTTTGGTTTTCGGTGTTTGGTTTTTATTCTCAGTTTATGTGTTTGGTTTTGGTGACTGTTTGATTTTTATTTTCTGTTTTTGTGTTTGTTTTTGGATTTGGTGTTTGTGTTTGGTTTTCGGTGTCGAGATACTAGTTCGTCAAAAACAACATGCTGCAAGTTGATGAACAAAACTGATAGCCCCAAGTCATTTTGTAGGTTCTGCAATATTTTGAAAACTTTTTAGGCACTTCCATCTACACGAGATTCTAGCCTAATAACTGCATCACATGTGGGGCTGCTTACATCCCTGCGGACAAAATTAAAAGTTAACACCTGGCAACGCCCGTATAGGGTGTAAAATATAATGGCGGATAGGGTCGAGGACGGTTGGAAAGACCACAAAGGTGACAAAAAGGGTAAAACGAACAGTTTCATACTTCTTCACTGATTCACGGACAAAAATCAAACACATTATATAAATTAAATATATATAACCATATAATTGTTACAAACAAGGCTGACTGTAAAAAAGACAAGGGATATCATTCGCTACCAACATAACACAGAGGTTCGACTGGATACGAGACAACTATGCCATAGCGGTAAGACTAGAAACAATTCAACAGACAGTGTTCACTGCCAAAATAATATAGGGGTTAAACTTGGCGCAAAACAACGACCAATTTTCACCGCCAAGATGTTATAGTGGTGAGAGTGGAGACAATAAAATAGACAGTTATCACTGCTAAGATAATGTAGGTGTTAGACTGGAGATAGCCATCTTCGATAGCCAAGGTCCTGATATATTTATCATATCTTCACCTTGACAGATCGATCAGATATTTCAGCACTTCGGGTCTGTGAATTTAATTGGATGTGACCGCAAGACACCGCATCCAATAACAAATCAAGTTGTTTAAATTCGAAACGTGTTTCTACATGATCGACACAAGGGGAGCACTCAGCTGGAATGGATTCATAAGTAAACGATTTTCCACTGTCGGTCCGTGTCTGTACAAATACGTCCTTTCCCTCAAATACCCATGTAAAGGCTTCTCTCTGGTACGTAGTCATAATTTCAATATTAAACGTACAGATTATCCTTTTCAAGTAAATTGCCTGCACCATTTTTGGCCGATGTACAGTGCACCGCTGTTACATGCCATTGGTTAGATGGCAGGCAACTCATGAAATCCAATAGATGTCGCTAGAACAAAGGACTGAAATATCTGATCAATCCGCCACGGTATAGATAGGGTCGACATATCGGAAACTTGGCTAACGAGGAGAAAAGATAGTGCAACGGATTGCTTTCACTACCAAGATAATGCAGGGCTACGGTCGGAGACAAGAAAAATATAGTTGTCGCTACCAATGTACTACAGAGATGCCACTCGATTGGAACATCGTTCAGCCATTTCCTTCACTCCGTGAAATAACCTCGGAAGCGAATCAAGGAATTCGAATCAATTTGATGTGTGTGATGATTCACTTCTGGCGGAGTGCACCACATATGTTACGATAGCAAATGTTGAGGTTACTCCGAGTGTGAAATTGTCTCCTTCAGCTGCCATGTTGCTCAAGAGAAGAAAAGTAGTTCAGCATATAGTTTTCAACGGTGACGAATTACATCCAAAGTTAATTTTATGACCTGACGGAAATGACTGAACGATTTTACGTTAGAGGTGCGACTATAGACAATAGAACGGCCAGCTTCAAACACCATGGTACTACAAAGGTACCAGTGAAGACAAGAGAACGGGTAGTTTTTACTACGACAGTAGTACACTTGACTGGACACAATACAAGAGATACAATGTTCATTATCAAAATCAATTTCGATCAAATTCTTGTTTTTATCTTAATGAAATTTTTTAATTCTTCGTGCACATTCAATCGTTTGTCAAAGAATTAGGGAAAGAGCCCAGATAAGAATATTAAACCTTTGCCATCACTATCACCACAGTAAATGATATTGAGATAGCAAATGGAGTTGTTTAGAGACTCGTGTTTGATGAGACCATTGTACAAGAAGATGCAATTTATTCCTCCATTCATATGTAATCATATATATATAAAAAAGCACACACACACACACACACCCCAAAAAAAAAAACAAACAGCGACTGCAATGGCTAGTCATCGGAAATCACTAATGTTTTCGCTGCATTCTCCAATTCTCTCCCTTTCAACTCTTTCAGTACGCATACGTATCAGAGACAGTGACACTTGGATCATAATGTAAACAGTGGTCAAACATATCATCCCTTTTTGTGCTATGAAGTCTGATTGGATACATTTAGAAAAAAAGTCGTTGTCATTTACAGTTTTGTATACGTGACCTTTATCCTTCACTCACCCCTATCCAACATCCCCACCGACCCTCATGTCTCTCCTATCAATGATCAATGGGAACCATGAACATATATATATATATATATATATATATATATATATATATATATATATATATATATATATATATATATATATATATATATATAGAGAGAGAGAGAGAGAGAGAGAGAGAGAGAGAGATATGACAGTTATAGCTGAAGGAATGTCTTATAAATTTAATGTATACTTGTCACACAGAGCATGTTGCGAGAGAGGTCTTGATCATGCAATAAATTGTAATCGTTACAACGTAAATAAGTTAAAAGTTGAAGTCGTTCAATCAGCAGGTATTACTTTCATTAATAATGTTTTAATTACTTTAGGAATCGAACAAGCAATAGAATGGGTATCATATCTCTAAAAAAAAGAAAAAACCTGTGCGATTAGTACTACCATGCGAGTTAATTACTGAATACTAAAATTATCGCTAAGCCCGACTTTCTCTTTGATTTACTTTTTATTTGTTCGTGGATTATAACTAGTGGACAAATGGACAAATTCATCGTAATCATCTCCTAAATACAACCCGCAATACTGTCAATACTGTCAATTTGTATATGCTATGAATAGTTATTAAGGTAAATGAAACTGACAAACTGTCATCAAAGAGGTCACGCTTTTCATGGGGATATAATGTTATCGGTTTACAACTCTAAGCTTGTTTCTAATTCGTATTGTTGAAGTTAAACTGGAGTGGAAAATTTCTGTCAATATAAATCATTTACATGACACGCTAACCGATTTGAGTGTTCTTTCTTTACATCAAGTTAATAAAAAAGGTAGCAATTAACAATCGGGAGTTGAGGCTACTTAGAATATAAACATGACTTCAAACAGGCAAAACCACTCGATAGCTCTTATATTCGACAATCAATGTATCTCCGCGCTGTATTGAGAAAGTAATATTGAGTATTGATACAGTGTGTTCCATATGGCATCTATTTTGATGTCATATCACGTGTATGTGTATGATATTCCTTACACGTGCTAACAGAATATATTTCATTTCATAATGCATTTGCTATGGGAAAATGTTGCATTGCAAAATACATTGCAGTCTCTTTCAATTTATATTGGAAGTCGTCACGAAAGGAAAATACAATTATTTTAAAATTTATTAATCTATTTTGTAAATCAAGTTTCATATTTGTGAATATTATCCCGTTCAGGTGTCGCCTTTCATATTCTCTTTGTTTTGATGATGAGGTTGGGGTTGGGGTAAGGGAAGGTTTCTTCAAGTACAAAATCGAATGCACACTCTTGTAAATGATATTTTTAAAGAAAGTGAAAATTTGGATGATTGTATTAAATAATTAACTCACGGCTAATTAATGTACCAATCGTGTACTTTAGCTGTAAAAAGGTGTATTCAACAGGTAGTATCACTTGGTAGATCGCATTAAATCGTTCCAGAAAAAAACCAAAAACATGCACGGTAAACAAATAGAAAAACAATAATATTTAAAGCAGGTTACAGAAAGCTGAACACTGGTGCGGATTTCTCCATATTAGACCTTTCTTTCGTCAGAGTTGCACATATTTTGACGGATAATCCAGAAGAGCGCATTTTTTAAAACTGAAGATCAAAAGTAAGTCGTGAACATAGGATTTTCTCTTGAATTCTTGTAAAGACAGCATTATTAATTAATTGACATTAACGTAATCTGATTGGACCATTTACATAAAAATAGCTAACTCAGATTTTACGTAAGGTCTGGTGATTTCTTTTTATGACAATGTAGATTTCCCGACTTGATTGAGGACAAAAGCATGAATTATTGCTGTATTTGCGTATTCATCCTTCTGGTAGTAATATATCCTTTTTCTGTTGGTGATGCTATTATACAAAATATAATAACAAAAAATATTAAAAACCTTAACAGTTGAATATAGAATACTAAAAGTTAATTTTGCTTAAAAATCAAAGCCTTCACTTCATTTTATGATTTTATGCGCAATTTCTGATGTATTAAGACAATATTAACAATTTCGTTTTAGAGTGTGAGAAAGAAAATAAAAACAGGGATTTAGTGAAAAATATAACACCAGAAGAAAATGCCTGTCCAGTGCACATGGATGATGACTGTAGCTAAAATTCACACTGACAGAGTAAATTCAGATCAGCTAAGCACTCAGAATCGCCTTAATATAACTAACCACTGTCAAGTATCTGCGAAGCATACTTGAAAAAACAAATAGAAGGTAAAATACAAATTTAAAAAAAAAAATGGAATAATATAGTCAAGTCAAACATAAATGAACTTTAGAAAACAATTAGATCAAAGAAATTATGCTTTATTCACAAAATAATACACTAAAAATGTAAAGGAGAGCCCTTTATGTTAATTAAGTAACTCGGTCGGACACTATGTGTATGGAATGTGTGTGTATGTGTACACTGTATACAGTCCTTGACGTCAGGTATGTGAATACTGTACACAGTCTTTGACGTTACATTTTCTGGCGTTACTAATCGGGAATGGGTATGTATATTACTGTGAAAAACTGGTTTAGAGTATATACTGTAAGCTGGGTTAAATTAACGCTACTGAAATTTTACGGTTAATTTGTTCATTGTTGGAAGGTGTCCTTTAGAGAGAGGTGACATAAGCGAGTAGACTGAGAGAAGGCCTGTATAAATATTACCCTTAATCAAAAGGTGTCCTCCGTATATGGAGTTGACCATAATCCTAGGTAAATATATCCAGGAGTAACATTTTATTAACTGACGATTATATTTTCTACTATTTGTTATTGGTGTTCTAACAATCAATTTCTTGTCTCGCCTTATGTGGAGAAAAATGCGATACATAGTGGATATGTGATCATGCATTCAATGCCAACTCAGCTTTAAACTTATTTGCAAAGTGACATCATAATAATAATAATAATAATAATAATAATAATTATAATAACAACAATAATAAATGTATATATATATATATATATATATATATATATATATATATATATATATATATATATATATATATATATATATATATATATATATATATATATATATAGAGAGAGAGAGAGAGAGAGAGAGAGAGAGAGAGAGAGCTCCGGTGGCCTAGTGGTTAGAGCGTCCGCCTCGGATGCCGAAAGTCGTGGGTTCGATCCCCAGCCGAGTCATAAAAAAGACTTGCCTAAAAATGGTACTAACAGCTGGCCTCGCTTGGCGCTCAGCATTAAGAGGTTAGTGTTAGGACTGGTCGGCCTGGTGTCACATAGATAGATAGATAGATAGATACATACATACATACATACATACATACATACATACATAATAAAAAATAATGTGTTCCCTTCAGTCTGAATGACACGGAGTTCTAATAGGAACTTTGACCCTTAAGTTTGTACTACAATGAACTTCTCATGTGTGCTTAATCTTAGTGTGCTTTTAGCGGGAATGCGAATGCGACAAACATTTAATCACAAAGTCAAGAATGTTATAATCTCACTTTGAGAAAAGTGGGAGTTTATCCAAAAATACATCTTTGATGTATTTCATAGCAAAATAGCCTGTGGTACATTTTATTGAAAGTGAAGGCTAAGTAAGTTAATATAATAGCCAGTAATTGAAGGAAAGAGTTGGGTGGATAGGCCAGTTCTTTTCATGTCTCTAATCACTTATCTGTTATTGTATCACCGAATATATTCGTTTCGAAATATTGTCCTCATTGCAAGCCTATTTCGCCATAAACTATAACCCTCCATTCTATCATCTGCAGGTTGATTATATTCTATTCTATATGCGTGAAATTGTATGAAAATCCAACAAAAGTTTGAACTGAAAGAGAATAACGAAACAGATCTAATTTGTTTTTGGAATGTGATGTTTTGACTGGGCTTGACTAGTAGAAGGGTATATACTCGAGGTTACAAAAGATAAAATCCAATCATATTTAAAATTTCAACTCACTCTTATTTTCTTACCTCAGTTAGACGATGAGAAGATGAGGTCAAAGTTACTTAACAAAGGCGCCATGAATCATGTTGAAGGTTAACTGCTGTGATATTATTATTTTCTGCACGCACATATTTAATCACGATTGAAGCAGATTTCGTAAGATTCAACTAAAAGAGATCTAATCAAAAGACAGGTCACAGAGATATAAAGGGCGACAATCTAACGCGAATGAAGAATATGTGTCCTTCACTTTTATCTCGATTTCGTTGATTTGGCCCTAACGATCTGGAGGTGGTAGGGGAGGTAAATTAAAATGAAACTTGACTATAACGGGAGTTCTTATGCACCTCTTGTCACTTCTTTCGATCTGTTTTGATCCTTCCTTGGAATGAGTGCATGGTCATGAGCGTTTAAGTATCGAAAGGAATTAAATCTCACTAGCCCTGTTTGATTATATCGGTATAATTATGTCTCATTCTTTGTCACACTCTGAAAGGTGACCCTAAATTGTTCAAACATCTCGCGCTCAAGAACAGAAAGGAGTCCAAAATATAGAACATGTCAGAGCAGTATTAGATTATAACTTAGCTTAGTTTCCACTTCTTGCAAGGATTCGTTCAGGTATACATGTCAGTGTTTCTTTCTATGTTTGTGTGCAAAGCGAATGCATAGATAAAGCTACACTATAGATAACTAAGAAACTGAGTTGTTGAGTTGACTTTATCTATTGCATGGATGAAATAACGATTGGATGAAATAATGAATGATCATTTTTAGAATAGACTGAGAATTTAAATTTTTCATAAAAGTTAATTACATAAAATTACATCGCAATGCTAACGCGTGTCTTGTGAAGTTTCCCCAAAAAATAAATAATTAATATCTAGTTAAACTATTTTTTCGTGATTTAAACACTGTCTGCACCCTAGCATTAGCATCATCCTCTCAAAATGTTAACAACTTAGTCCTCTTTACTATTTAAGGCTGATGACGTCATAAGGTGTCTTACTCCTTTATTCTCCATCATTAGAACTATCTGAGATCTTGGTCTGTTACATACACATATAGCAACGTGTAAGATATGAACATCTTAAAACTATTTGACTTCTATAAATGCATTTTCAACAAGGTGATAAGTACATGACTAGCACACGTAGGATTTCAGAGAGTAGACAGTTGGATTATATAAGCTTTCCCATCATCATATTGCAACGATGATTTTACGTTGTTCAGATATGGAAACATTCGGTGTTCCTACTAAATATTTTAGACTTTTTATAATAATAATTATTGGAAAACGAAATTGCCAGAATTGATGCAATCCTCAAGAGAGCTGATTAAGTATCTCAAATTCATCGAGTTGGTCAAACGCTACATTATTTGATTACGTGTATCTAATTTTCGTGTGACTAATATATCGATTAATCAATCAGTCAGTAAGCCAATCAATGTATGCAGAAGGAATTGGTCTCTAATCATTTCTAGATTCTTTGTCCAAGAGCTTGCAAAGGTCAGGGATTAATTATTGCTGACTAGTTATATTATTTATTACCTTTGCTAAGACCTCGAAAGATCATACTTAATTCCTGTACTTTTATGGTAAACGTAAAGTAGTTAATTAGGAAAATAGTATTTGGACAAAATGTATGCAGATATTATCCCGAATAACGACACATAATTTAAGAATTTGTAATGTTTAACCTTTATAGAAGTTCTGCAAAATGGCACATGATATAAAATGTGAAATATGGTCTTTTAATAGAGAAGAACGTGATTGAACAATGTGTAGTAATTAAAGTAATTTGTCCTCTGGCTTTTTTACAAAAGCGAGGACAAAATGGGCAAATAATACATAACACGTATTTTAGCTAATTGATGATTTTCTTTATTTCAAATATGTGGTTGACAATGCATATAATTGGAAACCTGACTGCGTGGCCATTCCTGCACAAAATGCAGCACCTAACGATGCGATGTGTGTTTATTCATGAAACTATTATTTCTTAAATTGTATCGTATATATTATTGTCGTGCTAATTGAGTAATTTGTCCAGATTACACTTGGTGTACTCTTTCTTTTATTTTCTTAATTGTTTGAAATTTATATTTGTTCCAATTCATCGACGTCATTTTCCCTGCATCTACATCCACATTGAACGATTGACTCGACTTGATTTACACGCTTAAATATATTCATTTCTCCAATACGTACACGTTAAAGTCAACAAGTAACTATAAGAGATATATATACATACACAGTCGTTATCAAGTAAGCAATAAGAGTCGTTATATATTAATTGACCGTTGCAATGCTATTTCACATGTCAATACAATAATCTAGACCCCTTTCCCCCACCCCTCTAAAAAACCAGGGACATTTCAAGGAAGGTAAAACATTTATGTACATCAATGGAGAAATGTGTTTGAAAAAAGACTCGATAGAAATATTATGATCTAGGGTGAACCAAGAAAAGGACATATCTCAATTTTCCTGTCTGGTTATGATCCATATGTTTTCCCATGATTCACTTGGACAGACAGAAATATAGATATAGGTAAAGTATTGTTGACATAGAGACAGAAGTTGAAGTATGGACTTTTAAATACGTACAAAGATACATACATTAAACATCGAATGTTTTAAAAAGGCATATAATGATTAATGCTTTCAAAACCTCCATTCGCACCCTCTCCAACCCTGTCCATTCTTAGGCATAACTACGATACACATTTGAACTGCTTATAATATCGTGAAACATGAGACGATATCAGCGAACATATTGATGTGAGTATTGTGTCCTATATTTACCCAAATCACTCTCATTATTGGGCATTATTAGGCGACCTTAGTCAGATGCGATAATGTGATGATAGTCAAAACATTTCAGGTTTTGTAAAATATCACCATGCCAGACTACGTGTAGACACTACCATGACACAGCTGACAGATTGCCTGTAGACACAACCATACCAAGAATGACATATTGCGTGTAGACACAACCATGCCAAGACTGACAGATTGCGTGTAGACACAACCATGCCAAGACTGACAGATTGTGTGTAGACACAACCATGCCAAGACTGACAGATTGCGTGTAGACACGACCATGCCAAGACTGACAGATTATGTGTGGACACGACCATGCCAAGACTGAGAGACTGCAAGTAGACATGACCATGACAATATATTGCGTATGGTCATGACCGTGCCAAGATTTTCAGATTGCGTGTAATCATTGCCATGCTAATGCGTGCAAACATGACCATGCTAAGGCGTATACATATGGCCACAACAAAGCATATTATTATGGCCATTGACGCTTGCATATTGTACGTAAACATGGCCATGCCAAGGCGTGTCAATATGGCCACATCAAATGTTGTTAATATGACCACCAAGTTTTGTAGATTGTGTGTAAACATGGCCACGCAAGCGTGTAAATATGGCCACAACAAGACATGTTAATATGGCCACCAACGTTTGCATATTGTATGTAAACATGGTCATGTCAAGGCGTATAAATATGGCCACAACAAAACATGTTAATATGACCACCAAGATTTGCAGATTGTGTGTAAACATGGCCATGTCTATGTTTGTAAATATGGCCACGCCAATGCGTATAAATATGGCCACAACAAAGCATGTTAATATGACCACCAAGGTTTGCAGATTGTTTGTAAACATGACCATGCCAATGCGTGTAAATATGGCCATACCAGTGCGTATAAATATGGCCACAACAAAGCATGTTAATATGACCACCAAGGTTTGCAGATTGTATGTAAATATGGCCATGCCAATGCTTGTAAATATGGCCACAACAAAGCATGTGAATAGGACCGCCAAGGTTTGCAGATTGTGTGTAAACATGGCCATGCCAATGCGTATAAATGTGGCCACAACAAAGCAAGCATGTTAATATGACCACTAAGGTTTGCAGATTGTGTGTAACCATGGCCATGCCAATGCCTGTAAATATGGCCACAACAAAGCATGTTAATACGACCACTAAGGCTTGCAGACTGTATGTACACATGACCCTTCCAAGGCGTGTAATTATGGCCACGAAATGGCGTGTAAACATGACCTTACCAAGACGAGTTAGGATGACCATGCTAAGGCGTGTAAACATAGCCATGCCAAGGCTTGCAAACTGAGTGTAAAAATGGTCATAACAAGGCGTGTAAACATGATCAAACCAACGATTGCCGAATGCATGTATAAGGGATATATATCTAACATAGTAAAGTAATTATTGTTCACCAAAGTTTAGTAGTTTAAAATCGTCTTGTCGTACGCTGAAATTATTATCAGATATGTGCCTTAATTGTGTAACATTTATATGACCGCAATCTTCACTGAAGCCTTTGAGTGATTTTCTCGCAAAGGTAGATGAAAATAATTTGTCAGTTCATAACAAATGTTAACCTAAGTTAGCATTTTTTCGCATTGATTAATGTGTGTGTGTGTGTGCGTGTGTGTCTGTGTGTGTGATTTGGATTTTAACGTACCGTAGCTTTAACAATTTTTCAGTTATGGATTAATTGTATTCCTCTAAAAATTCACAAGTTATGAGCATGAATTTTATTTTGCAAATTTACACACACAGAGGCCACTGATGGTAAAAGACAAAACTGGCGATTGTAAACAGGTTCACAAATTTATAATTTGAACAAATGCTACGTGCCAAATATAATAATAATAATAATAATAATAATAATAATAATTTATTATTATTGTTGTTATTATTATTATTATTACAATTTGTTATGTTCACTGTACAACAAAAGCGTAATTACGGGTATGTGTTGGTTTCTCCAAAATTTATGTTCCACACAAGAATACAGTATACTGCCCATTTTTGTTCACGCTATAAAAGCGATATATGGATTCATCGAGTCGTTCAACTGGCCAAGATCGAAAGACAGTCTGCTTATGCGAGAAGCCTGTGATGAACAGACTATCAGAGAAGCAGTGTTACTTCGGCAAAGCTGTTATTGTAAGGTATTACTAATTTAGGAGGCTATGGCAACAATAACTTGATCAACCGTACAAAGGGTCACGGCAACAACGATATGATCACTAGGTCAAGTGACTGTAATCAAAATAAGATGGACACTATACATAAGACATAGCAGTGTTATTTAAAGTAGTACATTTTATCTTATTATGGTCTCGTTAAGTTTTTTTCAAGCAAAAATATTGTTTTCATGTCCCTTGTTTACTTGAAAGTAAATTAACTGGAGGAATTAAGTGCTACAAAATACAAAATTTAAAACAAATCGAGTCTATAATTAAATTCGATCGTTTGTAACTAAAGGTATTTGCGTATTCAGATTCCTGCATTTTAAAATATATTTCAGATGGAATAAAAATGTTCTTTTGTACATGTTTCAAAAAGCGGATACATTAAAGTTTTAATCACTCTACCAAAACATTAATTTACAAGGTATAAATTGTTGACACCAAATTTACTAGTCCAAGTTTGTGTTTACTAAGATTCGATTTTAAAGAATGCATCTTTGAGAGAAAATAATTTCGTAGATCAAATATAGATTTCAAACTGGCAACATAAAACGTTGGACCAAACGCATTCTGGACTAATTACCGATTATCACCCCAATAATATTAACGGTATATTTTCAGCATTAAGTATTTCTAAAATTAACATACTTCGCAACGTTTAGAATCTCAGTTATGTATAGATGAGATAACGCTATCAGGTTCCCGGTTATATGCAGTGTCCAATCACGAGCTTCTCTATTAAAGGATCATATTCCACATGTTTTATTATATACCTTTTTGTAGAACTAGCTGACAGGTTAAACGTTATAATGCTTGAATTAAGTATCACTATTCACGATAATACATTCATATATTTTGTGCAAATACTATTTTCTTAATTAGTTATTTTATGTTTACCATAAAGGTATGGAAATTAAATATGACAAGTCTTGGTTAAAACATCTGATGCTATCATGAGTTATCAATAATCAATCCATGTTCCTTGCACTTTTATATGTGTAACTGCGCAATGTGCAGAATTATAATTATATCCTGTACACTAACTGGTTGACTGACTGATTTGTTTGTACATCTGTTAATCGAACGACTATTTGGATGCATGTGTGCTAACTGTTGTAGAGTCTGTCCAGTTAATTTTGAATTCGAGATCCTTAGTTACGTAGCTGGCTTGAGGGGTGCGTCAATTCTGACAATTTTGCTTCCACTTTCGATTATGATTTTAAAACTTGAAAATATTTGAAAGGAAAACCGAATCGCCTATCAATATTCGATATCTAGAAGAAAGTAAAATTGTTATCGAAATATGATGACCAAAAAATTATAGAATCCAACTGTCTGCTTTCTATAACCTTGAGTGTGACTGCTGCTCGTATCTTTCTGAACTTTTCGAAATTTCATTAATGGAAGTCAAACGAGTTTAGAGGCTGTTTAAATAATGCCCATTTCTGTATATGTTAGAACAGCTTAAGCTCACAGCTAGCTAATGCATGAACCACTTAATTACCGTATTGTATCGCCTGTCCGTTGCTAAACAGCACTGAATATTTAAACTTTTGGGGACATAATGCTAAGACATCTTCTTAGTCCAACACATTCAGAAATAGTTTGAATAAATCTTTAATATTTGGGAAAATATTCATCACTTCAGTGGGCAGAGCGGAATAACTTTGTATAATTAAATTTTATGATTTGATCACATTTCTTGAAATCTGTCTCAGCCCTAACAAAAACTGAAGTCAACTCAACAAGGCAGCGTTATAGTCGTGCATATCTTGGAGGATTCTATGCAAAAGCTTTATAAAAAAAAAAATAAAAGCAAAACGCATGATCGGAACGAAAAATGAACTTAATGCTTTAGCGAAGGAACGTTTTTAGTAGTGACAACTGCGTTCGATTATTATCGAATAATTTTGACGATACATTCATTTTATATTTTCGAACCCTTTATCTGTATTGACTGTAAAATTATTGTACACTTCAGGACGAAGTGTCAGATATCTCAAAGAATATGGTATACATTTGTCACGGTAGTGCAAATATATTTCGTCTCCAGTCACACGAGTATAGTCTCATTTTAGTGAAAACTATCCATTGTTTTGTCTCCAGTCACACATATATTGTGTCGAGGTAGTGAAAACTGTCTATCGTATTCTCTCTAGTGCCTCCCATACAGTGTCTTGGTAGTCAAAAAACTATCCTTCGTCTCGCGCCATCGCGGTTGTGAAAACGATCCGTTTTGTTTTCTTATCTCTAGTGGGACTCCACTGTATACAAAATAGTGACAATGATCTATCGTCTGTTTACATTCGTACCTATAAAGTACCCACAGTTAACTGCATCAGCTGTTGTGTCCACATTCGTACTTCTATAGTATCTCGGTAGTGAAAATAAGCCTTTAACTCGTCTCTAATCTTCTCCTATTAATATATAGGACGTGAAGAGCATCCATTGTCTTGGTAACAGTCGTACTTCTATAGTATCTCGGTAGTGAAAATCAGCCTTTAACTCGTCTCTAATCTTCTCCTATTAATATATAGAACGTGAAGAGTATCCATTGTCTTGTTGACAGTCGTACCGCGATATTATCTTGGTAGTGAAAACTGTCTGTTGTCTTGTCCTCAGTTGCACCTTTTTAAGTATTTGGCTAGTTCGCTGAAATTTCTACCGCCGCACATGTACAGTAGTGCAGTATTGAAAACTATCCATGGTCTTATCTCCAGTTACAGCTCAGTATTATCATAATACTGAATGTATCCTTTGCCTTGTCTTACGTGGCACCTCTATAGCGTTATGATAGTGAAAGCATTACGTTGTCTTGCCTTGTCTCAGTTCGTATCTCTATAATATCAGGATACTAAAGGCAAAGCATGGTCTTGCCTTGTCTCAGGTCGCACTTCTATAATATCACGATACTGAAGGCAAAGCATGGTCTTGCCTTGTCTCAGGTCGCACCTCTATAATATCATGGTACTGAAGGCAAAGCATGGTCTTGCCTTGTCTCAGGTCGCACCTCTATAATATCATGATACTGAAGGCAAAGCATGGTCTTGCCTTGTCTCAGGTCGCACCTCTATAATATCATGGTACTGAAAGCAAAGCATGGTCTTGCCTTGTCTCAGGTCACACCTCTATAATATCATGGTACTGAAGGCAAAGCATGGTCTTGCCTTGTCTCAGGTCGCACCTCTATAATATCATGGTACTGAAAGCCTAGCAGTTTCCAGCATTTCTCGTTGCCTTCTTTAATTACACCAGGAATAGTATGTACGTCTCAGATTCTATTATGACAATGTACGAAGCACAGGAAAATATTTTGCCTAAAACGTGTTCCTGTTTTGTTTTAAATTATGTTCTAAAATTACAGATATTTAATACTTATCAAGATCGGATACCCATCCAAGTTTAGTAAATGTGTTGTAGTTATAATGTATTACACGGAAAATGCAGTTACGCTCCCGTTTAGACATGTATGTTATCGTAGAGAAGGATGCAGCTATTCGAAAAAATTGATAATATAAACATATATCAGTCATTTGCTAATATTCTTCCTCTTTCTGTTATGGCATAACAGAGACTGAATTTATAAGATGGATAATTCTTATTTGAGTTGTGAAAACGTTGTTCACGCATCTTTCCTTTATATTATGTAGACTGCTCATCCGGTAATATGAAGAAGAACACAAAGATTTGTTTGCCAGAAGTCAATGTTGAACTTCAAACAGTTTATAGTTAGAGTTTGTCTTTCGTACACGTTCTGAATACATCCTAAGTTTCAATATTGACTTTATAGTTGAATAATACACACAGGGCCGACAAAGGGGTGGGTGGGTGGGTGGCAACCGGGGATATATCCCCGAGGCCAGGGTCGAACAAAACTTTTAATTTTATAAAAGAAACATTTTGTTTGAACAAGAACTAGGAGAGGCCTGGATGTTTCTTACCCCAGGGCCCGTGATCGCTCTCTACGGGCCTGGATACACAGAAAGGAGTAATTACGTAATAAAGTTGACCATTATACTATTATTTAATTTTAAAAAAAAGCTATATTGATTTAGGGCGACGGTGGCTGTCTTTAGTTTAGGAACATTATATATGAATTAATACATTAAATTAATCAATAATGAAAACTTTTTATATTTAAGTGGTGTATCTTGACTCACTTATTTTAATTTTGCACGGATTTAAACTAACTATATAGTTTTATGTTATTAATATGTACAGAATACGAAACATAAATTAAATAAATAAGTTAGTAACTTTCGAATGGAAAGCTCTTTTTGGGGGGTGTGGGATGGGGTGCTGACATGCAACTGCCTTACTGATGTAGACGAAAAATCTTCGACTACAGATCCAAGTAATTCTCCCTTATCGGAAGTGCTAAATGTAGCATGCCATCAAATTTATGCCAAAGGATTTAATAGAAATTCGTTTATATTGCAGGTCAAGGGAAACAACATGGTGTGCAATAATGGCAATAACTGATGTTTAACTTCCTTTTGGATCTCTTAGTCTTTCGTGTCACTTAGAGGCTATTGTAAGGGTTACATGCACGTGTATAGTTGAACCTGAATGACTTAGGGTTAGAAATCTGACTACGTCAACCCTTCTAGTTGTTAAACAAACACGTCAGATTAACAGATGGAGCGAAACAGTTTATATTGATTTTATTTCATTTAACATTTATCATCACGAGAGACAGTGTTAGTGGGAATGTTCGAATGTGTGCATGATTAGTATTATATGTCAATAAATGTAATATTATTTGTGTATTTTTTATCATCTTCGTCTCTTGAGTGACTATCGCCTGTCCCAAATATTTACCCTTTCCTATCTTAAATATTCAACTTCGTGTAGAGGTGTTCGTGATACTTTAGTACAATCAGTCGCGTATACTCTTTTAAGAGGATTATCACAAGCTAGAGGTATCAAATAGGTTTTCTCATAATTTGACACAAAGGTCAAAGGTTCAAATGTCAAAGGTCAAACACTGATGAAAATGAGCCAGTGGACAGGTAAATATTAGTTTGAATGAAATGGAATATAAATATAAAATGACTATCAGCGTTTCAAAATTGATCTCGATGTGATAATGGCTGACAAACTGGATAATATATTCCATTTGAAGATATAATATTTACTGGCTTAAAGGTTTCTTTTATAACGTTATAAGACTGGTGATTGATTTCATACTTGTAATAAAGTTTTCTTTCTCTAACGTTTAAGAGACCACTCCGGTGGCCTAGTGGCTAGAGCGTCAGGATAATGTGACTGGGTGGGACATCATGCTACATATCTGCGGCATGGTGCCCAACTGCTAGACATCACCATAAACGGCCACAATGCAGACATCGTAGCGATATGACTGAAATATTGTTAAAGCCACGTTAAAAATCCAAATCACACTTACACACTCTAGCGTTTAAACCAATGTATACAGTGGTTATGTCCCCATCTACCGCTTTAAATTAAGTACACTTTAGCAATTTCCATCATTGCGCTTGTAGCATATAACAACATTATATTACGAATTCTAACGTTTTTACTTTGCCTTACAAAATTGAATATGGACTTAGAAACCATTTGCAAGTTCCTACAGTGAGAATGAAATAAACAATTTAAATAGTTCTGCATGGAGTGTTTTCATAGAGCAACAGTCTTATGCAACAACGTAACAGACAGTCAACAAGGAATATACAACAGTATGTTATATAAATATTTTAGCGTTAGATATTTTCAGGGCGAGACTCTCAGTAGTTACAAATTGGGAAAAAGCAGGCAAATGAGTGTAGTCCCGTTAGTGCCACTCTTTTTGTTGCTGTGATAGTTCCCGAGGCTATTCCGACTCTCGTTGCTTTGTCTGTGCTTATAATTTCTGAACATTGCCTATTTTGTTTCTTTTCTATGTAACATAAAACTGAAAACCATTGAAATGCACTATGGCAACCATAGACAATTTGTTTTCCCTCCTCTGTGAAACTCAAGGTTTTTAATATTTATATTACGTCCTCCCTTAATTTGTATATCCTCTACAATTTACTCGTATATCTACTCGTAACATTACACAATGCATACCAAAATTCAGTTAATTTTTTGTCCAAAGCATCTTCCTTTATAATGTTAACTACTAACTCGTTAGGCAATATGTTCTTAGCTTCCTGTGGTATGATTCCATCGTAAAAATTTATAATTAGCTTCCTGTGGTATAATTTCATTGTCAAATTTTATAATTAGCTTCCTGTGGTATAATTTCATCGTCAAATTTTATAATTAGCTTCCTGTGGTATAATTTCATCGTCAAAGTTTATAATTAGCTTCCTGTGGTATAATTTCATTGTCAAAGTTTATAATTAGCTTCCTGTGGTATAATTTCATTGTCAAATTTTATAATTAGCTTCCTGTGGTATAATTTCATCGTCAAATTTTATAATTAGCTTCCTGTGGTATAATTTCATCGTCAAAGTTTATAATTAGCTTCCTGTGGTATAATTTCATTGTCAAAGTTTATAATTAGCTTCCTGTGGTATAATTTCATTGTCAAATTTTATAATTAGCTTCCTGTGGTATAATTTCATTGTCAAATTTTATACTAGTATCTTCTACCACATCTTGTAGTTTTAGTTGTTTTATTGTGTGTACTTTCTTTTTTTCCCCCAGTGGCAGACGAACTAGAAATAACTTATAGTCGAGCGTTATCCTGCAAGCAAGTTTTAAAATTAGGCCATAAACTGGCATTTCCAGAAAATAGTAAAATGCCTAATTTTTCCTGGTTGATTGTGTCTACGTTAAATGGATTGTGATACCCAGATACCCAAATAGTTTCTTTCAGCAACTTATTAAAGAGAGAGAGATTTGGCTACTGTTACTGCCTTAAAAGAGGGATTTGCTTTCAGTTACCTTAAAAATATACAAGTATTTCAGTCAAAAAAAGTGTATTGGTATTAGAATCCTTCTGCCACGTCCTCTGCTATTACAATGCTAATTCATTTTGCTAGTTCAGCTATTGGCAACGTATTCTGGCAACTAAATTGAAACTGTTAATGTGATAATTACAACCAAAGGAATAGCAGTACGTAGTGCAATTATAGAAGTGACTATATACAAGCGATGGCGTTTTATTGCGTCACAAAATCATTCATGATTAAAGATGGAATTATGAAGAAGTTTCGAGGAGAACATTAAACAGTCATATAAAAACAAACAAAAAACATCAAAAGAGTTGATGATTTGATTTAGTTCATGAATAATAAGGAAACTACTGTTACACACACGTATATAAAGATAATGCATGGTAAGGCAGAATGCAGTTATTAGGGAAAGGTAGATAATAAAGAAACATTTACCAGTCTCTTGGAAATTTACCTCCCCTTTAGTTTCTGCACGATTGAAAATGAGTTGGTAAAAGTAGCATTTAGCTTGTGATTGTAGTTTTTTTAAATATGTGAATTGCTTTCGTTTTATTCTGTGAATGGTTATAACTTTTGTGAACTCTTATTATTTTGTTTTATAACTGTCAGAGTACATTAGTGTTCGGTACACTTTTTAGACAATCACAGGGATGATAGGCATAAGCAGTTTCTAGAAACGTACGTATTTAAGTTGCAGGCTAGTATCAGGTTAGATAAGTTTTCGGCAGATTTCACATCAAAGGATGAAATATGAAAGTTCCATACATTTTGTTTTGAATTTTAAGCATTCTAAATTTAGCGATAGTATATCATATGTATGCGTGTTCAAGACCATCCAAACCTCTAATGATGATTTAATAGTTGTTTGATATTCAGTTAAATAATTATATTTCAACAATTTAAGAATTGTGAGTATTACAGTAAGGATAAATTGTTATGAAAGACCATCTTGATTTGAGCGAGATGCATGGTAGACGTTTGCATTCTTTTCCTTACACATTTCGTATGGTTGAAATCGCTGCATTAATCAATAATGTTTACAAGCACCTTCTTGGCCGAATTACTTAATTTGTTTTAAGGAAGTTAACAGAGTTAATAACGTTATACAATTAGCATGCAATCTGATATGTAAATAAATTCAATTGTTTGACAAGGTTAATATGCTTCAAAAATAATGCTCCTATTTTATATTATAGGGCTTATTCTGGACTGGTTTATTAATCTGGGCATAAAATGCCCCTACTGAACATTTCATTAATTTTGTCAGTGTGGGTTTCACTCCAGTATTAAACACATACAATGTTAAGTACACCGGTTCGCTTTCGTCGATTACTTATTATGAGCTTGTATATGTATTCATTCGCTTGAGCTTGTACCTAGTATGACAACAGACCTGTCAAACATAAAAAATCATATGGATAAATATATAGTTTTATGTGTTCATTTCAAATAAAATGTATGAAACTCTTCGATTAATTTAACTGTCTGTTTGCCATGACTTGCAAGATATTAAAAGTACTCGATGTAAAATCCTCTACATGCTTTTTTCATCAGCTCGGCAATGATTTTAGTCTGATACTATTTGTTCAGATAAATACTATTTGCAATTCCTCGTCTCAGCAGTAACCTTCCTTCAACAATTGGTATTTTTTGTTGGCTTTCTTCCTGCATTTTCCGTTGTAATGCTTCCTTCAACAATTGGTATTTTTTGTTGGCTTTCTTCCTGCATTTTCCGTTGTAATGCTTCCTTCAACAATTGGTATTTTTTGTTGGCTTTCTTCCTGCATTTTCCGTTGTAATGCTTCCTTCAACAATTGGTATTTTTTGTTGGCTTTCTTCCTGCATTTTCCGTTGTAATGCTTCCTTCAACAATTGGTATTTTTTGTTGGCTTTCTTCCTGCATTTTCCGTTGTAATGCTTCCTTCAACAATTGGTATTTTTTGATGGCTTTCTTCCTGCATTTTCCGTTGTAATGCTTCCTTCGTTTGAAAAACTACTTAACTAATCAATCAACTATTTTTCTGTATAACTACCTGTCTCTAAGATCATGCAGTGCAAATTACACAGTTAAAACATTATGCATGCAAGAGGCAAATTCAAATAGAATTCTCAAAGACACCACAGGAGGTCAGCGTTCGATTATCAGGCTATTAAGCAATGAAAGAATTGCACATAAAACTTGATTTATTGAACAGAAACTTTGCTTGTGCAAATTGAATTTATTAACATTCCTAACTGGTAAAATCAATAAATGTGACTCAACAAAACAATGAGGCACACAAACACATTGTATATATAAAAATAAGTCACATACATTTATTCTACTCAGCAATGACAGATCTTTAGTATCTTTTGGAGAAAAAAATTCCATAGAGAAGATAAATTCACGCTAGGATGATACTGATCTTTGGCATTTGGTTATCCTCGACAATGGTACATTTCAAATATCATGATCATCATTCTATGAATGGCTGCCCTGCTGAGCAAGAATACAGACTGGGAATTTAACGTAAACAAATCAAACACAGTAACTGAACATGAAATAGAAGCCGCTGTGCTATAATCTTGGTATATGGCTATATTACACACAACTGCGCGGGACACTATAAAATTACACGACTATCTTGTATCTTGTAGTATATTGAATCATGTCTTAAAAACTGAGCTAACAAAATATCCAATCAATAAAACTGAAAAAATCATATGAAGTTGCATCTTACTGCGACTTTCGTTGACAATAGTGAATAGTACACAAGAATTCAACAGAAAACCACAATTCAACAAAGTCACTGACTCATAAACTATAGTCATATTGAACTGCTTTTGTGGTATTCTTACAGATTTATCCCCTGAATACGTTTTGCAACCCTGCGATGATAATCGCTCAAAATATGAATTTATCCAAAATTTCTTAAGCATAAAATATAGGCTCCAATCAACTATCTTGCAATAAACAACACCGCTCACATAAATGCGCCTTCTCGTCTATTTTTGTTTTTCACTCCACCATTAAAAATAACTTTAACATCAAAATCACTCGTAGAGGTGAGCCATAAATCAATTCAAAAGCGACGAAGGATACATATGAATTTATATAAGTTCACATTTCATTGGAAATGTGCAAAAATTTCAATAACTCGTTCAAAACGTCCTCATACCTAGATTACTTAGCTGGTAAAAGGAATTATGCTGACTGTAGCATCGAACAATTCGAATCATCTGAAAACTCGAACCCCAAAGTAGTTATGTGAACAGCGATGCAAATTTCGTAACCTATACATGTATAAGTGAGCTTCCTTTTTTGATTTGCAAAGCTCACAAAATATTACAATATTGTCTAATTTAACACTCCAGTTTGAAAGGAGGGCAGGTGTACGATTAGCCTTACCACGTGTCAAAACTTAATGATTTGCTTTACAAAATGCAGTGATGAAACTGTCAAGATCATTTAAACACGACACAAGTGACGTGTCACCGTCTTGACGTCACTATGGGTGTAATACCCAAAGTAGAGCATGTGTTTGTGAAGTGTTATATCATGGCATTGCCATGAAATATCTATGTACCATGAATGATATTTTGATTCTCTATGGCCCGAATGCCTGTATAGTGAGCAATAAATTATACAAAATTATTTTTCAAAAAAAGCACGACGATTGAACAGATAACATGAATTGTAAAGTGTCGATAAGATGTCCACAGTAAAGTGTCAATAGTATGTCCCCAGTAAAGGTGTCCCCATCTGCTTCAGATAGCTCACCCTCCATAATATGCACCTAATGCATACACTGCTAATAACTGATCCTAAAAACATTTATTCGTGTAGCTTAACTTTCAATGGTTGCCATTTATCAAAATTAACGTTGTTATTATATCTTAGATGTTTGTTTTATGAAAAGTTGAAGAAAACACAGTTTTAAAATAGGCATAAATTTGAGTTTGACTGTTCACTCAAGGTGAGGAGATTTGTGCATACATGGCCTGGATGACAACGACCAAAAGAACAATGTAATATAAATGTGATATATGATGGCAAACTGAACAGTAGGACTTGTTGCCATTCGGATCCTCATCATATTTAGTTAAAATGGTCAAGTATGTTTTCTTGGTCTTTAGAAGTATTTACATATTTGTAAATATTTATTAATGACATCATAGTGGGATGGTCAATTGAAATACTTTATGTAAAGATGAAAGGATAAAATACATATATGATAGGTATATTTGGTTTCTATGAGAGATCACAAGATCTCTTCAGAAACAGTTTGAAAGGCAAGAATGCTCGCGTGAAATTAGTTAAAATTTACCACACAGTTTTAGAGATGTCATTTGAAAGTGTTTTTATTTTCATGACCGTCAGACATTTTTGCTAATGTATCTGTAAAGTTTTATGAATTTCCTTATAACGTGGGCCGATTTTGAGGTAGGATTAGCATTATTTGGCAAAATGACCGTCAGACATTTCCTTATAACGAGGGCAGTGTTTGAGGTAGGATTAACATTATTTGGCAAAAATAAAAGGCCTTAATTCCATGGTACTTTCTCTCCTATTTGATAAAATCTGAATGGTGATTTTTAAAAAAGACCTCGTTGGAAAGGTTTTGCTAAATTGAGCAACTTCAGTGTATAAACTAGCGACTCGCAATATTGATACAGTCCTGAAAGTTCGCCATGCCCGAATGTTCTTGGACAGTTGGATCATAATTTGTAAGGTGGTAGTTGGAGAAGGTGTTAGAATTAGGAAGTGAGAACGGACGACGCAAAATGCTATGCCAATCAAGAACAACACCAACAGCCCATGTGGCATTATTATCAAACCCTGTATTCTCGAAACGTTTAGGAAACAAATCGTACTCTAGAGCTGGAAATTTCAAAATGTTAATAGTCCATAATGAAATTTTTAACGTAAGCCTTATCTAATTATGATGTACATCACTGGCCTAGATAGTCAAAGTGCCATGTTCGATTCTTTCAGCAAATGTGTAGTTTTCATTTGTGAAGTTACAAGGTTTCTAAGATACGCACAGGGGTTGGATAATGATGATATAGGTTTAGGGCGATTAAGATATCGAGATACAGAAAGGAAAGTAAATGACGATAAGCATGCAAGAAAAGCAAACAGCGCATCCCATTTTTGATCACATGAAAGTCTAGGGTAAAGCTTTCAATGAACACTCTTAATCTCAGTATATCAGTCTCAGACAATGTATATGACTTTTCAGCTAAGCCCCGATTTTTTCCTACCAATACTACATATTGGAGCTGATCCTAAGTATATAAAAAACTTGAACACTGTCATTGGTGTAGCAGACGCAAATGCAAGTAGTCATGCAATCAATGTATACATGTAATCGTAGTATCAAAAATGTCATTATGTCATTAAAATTGGATTTCATCAAAACACCGTGTAATAATGCCTTCAGATGGTAATTACCATGTAAAGTAAGAATTTTCCTACATATATTAAACCATTCCATGAAAAGGAATTCATGCGTACAAATAATCATCACAAGGTTAGTGTCACAGATCTCGTCTAAGGATACACATGGTTAGTGTTACAGATCTCGTCTAAGGATACACATGGTTAGTGTTACAGATCTCGTCTAAGGATACACATGGTTAGTGTCACAGATCTCGTCCTGGATATACATGGTCAGTGTCACACATCTCGTCTAAGGATAGGAATGCAATGACAAGCACTATTATATATGTCAAACTTCCTCCTAAAAAGAAATATTGAAAAACAACATATGAAGGGAGTCAATATATTTAGGTTCTACAAATAGGAAATACATTGTAAAAAACACAAAGAGATAGATACACAAAAATGTATGAAAAGAAGGAAACCATTTTCACGTGCAATAAAACAACTCCTATGTTCATTACCTTACCCTGTAAAGAATAAGCAGGGGCGTCGATATATATATATATATATATATATATATATATATATATATATATATATATATATATAGAGAGAGAGAGAGAGAGAGAGAGAGAGAGAGAGAGAGAGAGAGTAAATATTTGGAAAAGCGCATCGGTCTACGTTTCCTCCTCTTGTAATCATGAATTAAGCCGAAATCTATGTAATCGTACACATTTGTCAAGTTTTGACTTTTCACATTCTCTTTCCTACCGTGATGGTTGCATTTGCCATTTAGGTTGAAATTTACTTATTTTTTATACTGTTTTCTTCACAGTGGGAAAGTGCATTGGAGCCAAAGATTATAGAATCATCGATATTAGCATTTAGCAGATATGTTATATGTTCCTACGTCGCCTGAAACGTTTACTTCAGTGGTTGTCTAAAAGCTTCCTTATGCTCATTTATAAGACTGAAAAAGCTCTAATTGCACACATTTACCTCAAATTATTGCAATTGTTCCCCATTTGCCTCTATTATTGGCACTTTAAACGATCAGTAAAATGGAAAATGTGAGGAGAAATCTTGCTCCCTAACTCCAAAGTTTGTTATAACATCCATTACATTTGTAGAGCTATGGATGCTATCGACTACCCTTTCTCCATATTTCTATTTCCTCAAAATGTTACTGACTATATAAATCCCTACTACAATGTGACAAATACATCTCGTGCAATATTCCTTTTTGAATTAAGAAAACATTTAGTGCAGCTAAGGAGTTCAAGCCATAAACTAACAAATGAAACAGGATGAAGGGTAAAATTGATATAACATTCAGATTTCGTGAACTGAGCGGGAGAAGAAATATTTATATAATAGAGGATGAATTTCATTTTGTTTTTGCGCTTGCCCAGAATGTGATATTATTAGAAGAGAATATCTAAAAAATAATGTATTTTATGTACAAGTGTTGAAAAATTTGTCTCGCTTATGTCTAGCAGTGATGTGGTGACGCAGTACAATTTAACCCGCTAGTTATACAGATCATTTGTTAGGAGAGAAACTCTTTTGTCTCCATCTGAATAAAATCATAAAAATGTTACTATTCAGAAATAGGTGTATAAGTATATTAAGAATGTATTCTTCCACTGTATTAAAGAAAATGCGGCGTTCCAATTTTATGTATCATAAATATAATTTTGTATTTCGAGTAATCTAATATTAAAACTTTGGCGACAAACAATGAACCAAATTAAAAGAGGTGACATTAAAAGAAATTAGTTTGACTTGGATCATGTTAAATAATCCTTTTTAGTTCCACAAACATTTGATTTGGTGATACAACTATATCCATATTGTACAAAGTCACAAATATTTATATGTAAGTAACTCATTCCGTTTCCATAAAACGTAATCTGTATATATTGACAAATATAATGATACCATTCTTGACACGAAGCATCAAACTGATTATTGCTGTTCAGAAAATTGCTCGTTTATACTAGACAGACACATATTTAAAACAAATATAACATTTGAAAAACTGTGTCTCAACAGTCGCAACAGGAAAACTCATAGAAATGCCAAGATTTCATATATCTCCAAACAAATGACTATATAATGATAGTTTCATGGTATATTTTATCAATGCGTGAGTAACTCTGTTGGTGAAACTCAAGGACGAATTTATTTTTAAAAATTTGAACAGTAGACATTCAGCAATAAAATATTCCGTACTAAGCTAAAAAGTCAATCATGGTTTCCTTAGTTTGATTCTTGGGGAAAATCATAATATGTACAGTGATGAAGGTTCTTCGTTAACGGAGGTGCTTGAGCAGAATGATCACAACTGGTAGCAGACACAGGAGGGAGATCATGAAGCACGTCTGTCTGGGTGATCCTGTTGAAGCAAAGAGAAAGAAAATGTTTTACCTTAAGACACTTATTCGCTGAAAACGGATTAATTCGCTCGTTTATGTTGCTGACGTAATCGCCATCTGATAGCGATTTCGTTTTTTTTTTTTTTTTTTTTTTGTGACTGTTGCGGGAAATCAAAGTTTCTTATTTCATATCCGATGACCGTGAAAATGTTTAAAGAAATCTTTAAGGATATCAAGGCTTATGTTGAAATATCAACAAAACCTAATCTTTATGCAAACAATAGGAATTAAGTAGAGTAATGTTTATTCCGATGAGACCTAAAGGTCCACTGAAATTAAATATGGGATAAATATATGGTGTTTATGAGAAGAGATAAATGACTAATGAATAATTTATTTTCTTCATAGCATATGGACGCATAGCAGTACAGATTCCGACTAAATAAGTAAATGAACTCATCTCAACTTCGTCACCTTATTTGCTCATATATTGTAAAACGTAAAAAAATCTCATTCATCAATTTTCATTCACCTCCTTGTCTGCTGTAATTTTCCTGCCAGTGGTTTCCCAAGAATTCTTTATGAATGATATTATCGCGTTTCTGTTCATATTTGTATTATAATTTCTTCTCAGCAGCAGATGCGTTCCATTTTACATCATAGCGCGTGACAGAAACAGGATTAAACAGGATCCCCTGCTTAGTGATTGCGTCTAAAAATGTCGATGTACGTTATCGCTGCATTTGCCGTTAAGCATTTCGCAAGGAATTTAGAAAATAATTTTCATTGGGATTGTAATGGACAAGGAGCAAAATAAAGTGAATAAACGCCATTTGGAGGTAAGTGTCATCAGATTCTACACAATGACACCTATAGCTTCAAAAAAGTGACTCAGAGCGCGTGAATGACGTATGTGAGTAGTCTCGGTCAGTCATTATCATGCCGCAGTCATACTATGAATTAAGGATCGTGCAGAAAACAAAAAACATCCTAAAGTAGTTTTGACCCAGAAAATATTGACCCATTTTGGCTGGGAATAAATGGCGCAAAAGATTTAAAAAAAAAAAAACATAATGAAAACCCAATATATTATTTTGTATCATATGAAATTAGAAAACTATGATACAAACAATGGATTTTCGTTTCGTTATCCCTTGAAATTAATGTTTACAAAAAATCTCCTTCATAATTTACTATCACCGTCCATGCTTAAAAGACATATTTCAGTAGGTGAGTCAGAGACTTTGAATAACCTTGGAAAAACGGCCAGTGTGGCCAATATTATACACATATTCATGCATCAGTAATTACCTTGATCTGGTATTAAGGCCTCACATGGAAATGCACTCAGTCCAATTTTCTATTACCTCATATTTCACATATACCAAATACACAAATAGTCTACCGGGGGTAACTGATAATATACAATACACAGTCATTAATAATACATGTTGACACTTGAGAAAAATACTGAGAACTACCTTCGTTTGCCCTTGTCATGAAAGGGCCTTCTATGAAGACTAGGATATATACGGCATGGAGACCTATATGTGGTCATAAGCCAATTCCAAATACTTAACCCACGTCAAGATGACATAAAACGTAGGTCACAGTGACATTCTTTGGTTGTAATAGTATGCCATTTTGGTTGAAGTGGCGTATAGATACAGTTATATATCAAATTATCAAGTTTCATTATTCTAACATGAGCGGATTCAAGACATGATCATTGCACGCACCCTTTTGAGCAAATATATGGAATGGAAGTCACAGAAACCTATATTTGCACCAAGGGTCAAGGGCTTCTCAAGATGCAGCCACTCAACAAGTGTCATGATTCAACAGAGAACTGTATGCATACAGCATGCCAAAATAATTAAGTCACAATCTTTTTTAGTACCTGACTACAAATGTGAACAACTAAATACACGTGATATCGTAGAAAATACTAATAATTTCGTCCTTCCAAAGGGAGTCGCGGTAGTGCAGTTGTAAGAGCGTCGAGTCAAATGGTTCGATTCCCGTTCATCGCACCAAAATCTATAGTATTAGTATCGTATAACCTATACAGTATTGTGTTACAACCTGAACAGGTTTTTGTCCACTCGTCTGATCCATCGAGACAATCGTATCTTCCATCACATACACCATCCAGGCTCGCACACTGGCAATTTTCACAGGAAAAAGACGCCCAAGGACATTAAGAAAAATAAACATTTCATTACCGGAAATTACTTCTCTTATTAGAAACACGACATATTTTTGGTAGACCATGGAAGCTTACTTCAGATTGTTAAGTGCAAAATTAAATTTAATTAATTCTTCTTTCTGGTCTGGTTTATGATCTACGCGTACTGCCATTCGGTGGCAAGGTAAGATCGACACTTGTATACACGGTTTCATTTTCATTCAAGATTTGCTGACTGATTATAGTAAACATGCTAATATATAATTCCTTCCATTTATGTCTTACGTACCTGAGGTTATATGATTTTGGACTACATACTTCGAGAAAAAGTTCTGAGATCGCATTTGTTCAAACGTAGAAAAATCATATGAACATAAATGGCTATTGATGTTAACCACTGCGTCAAAGTCTCAAAGGAAAGTCGGGTACAAGAAGTCCTAAAACTAGTCATCGGTGTTGAAAAACTCTTAAAAATGTGGTTTGAAAAAATATTAGTTGTTAATTATTAGATTCATTCTGGGATCCACAATATTGTATACTTGGAGACTAATATTTTAAGTAATATCGCAAGTTACAACCATAAAAAGACAAATATGCATTGAGACAACCATTAATTTGTGACGTAAAAATGCACCGAGACACCGTTAATCGGTGATAAGTTATAGGTGAGCCAAATCAAGACATACTTTAATCATTCTATGATAAATTATAAGTGATCACATATTTTGACATTTGGGCTATAATTGTGACTGGCAGTAGTTGATTTAAAGAAATAGAAAACGCGATGTCAAAGAAATTAGTGTTTCGTATATTATTTAACGGTAAAGAGAATTTTATAGAAATCTTCAACAAAGG
Organism: Sinohyriopsis cumingii; assembly: GCA_028554795.2. Lineage (NCBI taxonomy): Eukaryota > Metazoa > Mollusca > Bivalvia > Unionida > Unionidae > Sinohyriopsis > Sinohyriopsis cumingii. The sequence continues at coordinate 51,840,092 of CM068828.1, forward strand.
AGCAAGTATGGTTAAGAAATAATTTAAACGTGGGATGACAATATTTAAATCTTGGCCTTATCTGGGAAATTAACAAAAGTAGCTCTAAATAAATGTCTATTCAAGGCGAGATTTATTGGATAACTTTATATCAGTAGCTCTAAATAAATGTCTATTCAATGCATGATTTATTGAATAAATTAACGTAAGTAGCGGTAATAAATGTGTATTCAAGGCTTGATTTACTGAATACATTAACATCAGTAGCTCTATTAAACGTCTATTCAAGGCGTGATATATTGAATAAATTAACATTAATTGCGGTAATAAATGTCTACTCAAGGCCTGATTTATTGATTCAATTAATGTCAGTAGATTCAAATTAATGTTTATTCAAGCCGTGATTAATGGAATCAAATAACATCAGTAGCTCTAATAAATGTCTACTCAAAGCCTGATTTATTGAATAACTTTACATCTGTAGCTTGAATAAATGTATATTCAAGGCATGGTATATTGAATAAATTAACATTAATTGCGGTAATAAATGTCTATTCAAGGCGTGATTTATTGAATAACTTTACATCTGTAGCTTGAATAAATGTCTATTCAAGGCGTGGTATATTGAATAAATTAACATTAATTGCGGTAATAAATGTCTATTCAAGGCGTGATTTATTGAATAACTTTACATCTGTTGCTGGAATAAATGTATATTCAAGGCGTGGTATATTGAATAAATTAACATTAATTGCGGTAATAAATGTCTATTCAAGGCGTGATTTATTGAATAACTTTACATCTGTTGCTGGAATAAATGTATATTCAAGGCGTGGTATATTGAATAAATTAACATTAATTGCGGTAATAAATGTCTATTCAAGGCGTGATTTATTTAATAAATTCACATCAGTGGCTCTAATAAATGTCTATTCAAGGCGTGGTATATTGAATAAATTAAAATTCGTTGCGGTAATATATGTCTACTCAAGGTTTGATTTATTGAATAAATTAGCATCAGTTGCTCTAATAAATGTCTATTCAAGGCGTGGTATATTGAATAAATTAAAATTCGTTGCGGTAATATATGTCTACTCAAGGTTTGATTTATTGAATAAATTAGCATCAGTTGCTCTAATAAATGTCTATTCAAGGCGTGGTATATTGAATAAATTAACATTAATTGCGGTAACAAATGTCCATTCAAGGCTTGATTTATTGTATATGCGTGATTAGGATTTTTAACGTAGCTCTAACAATTCCTCAGTCATATCGCTACGATGTCTGCAGTGTGGCAGTTTATAGTGATGTCTAGCACTGTGACATCATGCCGCAGACATGCAGCATGATGTCCCACGCGGTCACATTATCCTGACACCAGGCCGACCAGTCCTAACACTAACCTCTTAATGCTGAGTGCCAAGCCAGGCAGCTGTTATTACCATTTTTGTAAGTCTTTGGTATGACTCGGCCGGGGATCGAACCCACGACCTCCCGCATCCGAGGCGGACGAACTAACCACTAGGCCACCGGAGCGGTCATGATATATTGAATAAATTAACATCAGCTGCGGTAATAAATGTCTATTCAAGGCGTAATTTATTGAACAAATTAATCACCAGCTCATAGCTTACATTTTCTTGGTTAAAATGAATAATCTCTCTCTCTCTCTCTCTCTCTCTCTCTCTCATGAAAGTTAGTATATTTAATTTATTGACGACACAGAAAACCCTTTCTATAATTTGATACATTTTAATTTTTGTTCAGATTATTTGGATTCTAAAGGATAAATCTTTTTCCTGGAAATGTGTGAGTAATCATACATAATACGTGGACAATGACATTTATTTAAATTTTATTCGGAATTCAAACACCGGAATATTGTTTTATGTAGTTCACAAAGGACTGTACACATCATCTCTATACTGACTAAAGTATATTTCATCGCCATCCGTCTTGGATATTTCGTAGTGACTCGAACCTGAATTTATTAGAACATTTCATTACTTTGACTTCTAAAATTTAATTCGTGGGTTATTCTTGGATTAGTTTTGGATTTGATTCTTAAAACCTTCTTAATTTTAGTTTTTATAGTGGGTTTTTTTCAGGGAAAAAAATTATTTATTACATGTTTCAAAGCTTGTTGTTTTCAATCTTTCTTTTGTTACTCTTTATTTGAGCATAAACACTTAACAATTTGACAAAGAACAATTGATTTACGACACGATTCACATCCCATATTGTAATTCAGTAGGTCGATGATAACAATAAACTTACTACACAACCACAAGTCGCAATTACATAAATCGATAATATAAATAGACCATCCACATAATCGATATGCCATTTTGCAATTACATACATCGACAATAACAACATACCTACCACACAATCCACAGGCCAGGTTGCATTTAGTCTCCATATTGACGTTGTCCGTGACGCATTTCCCGGCCGCTGCATTTGTCACACACGTGGACAGGGTGTTGTTACAATTCGCTACAATGAGATACGAAAAAGACCATTGCATATCACGTGCTAGCAGATTGTAGTGAGACAACTGTTTTTTCATCCTAATTATATGTCAGAGGAATGCGGCACATTGTTCAGATAGGTACGCATTGGTATGCACCAATTCTTTCAGCAATTAGACGAAACGTGGTTAAACAGTAAATTCATGCGCGAAACGCTTGCAGATAACCTCCTTACAATCCGTACCTAAATTTACTTCATACTATTTGTCCTAACCTTAAACTGTATTTATTTAAAATACAATCAAAGAAAGTTTATGAAATACCACATAAAGAAATACAAAAGTTTAAGCAACCAGTTTAGGCTTATTTCGAGTTCTCCCAATTAGTCTTTACTTTGATGATTAGATTTGACTTGAGAAATGAAAGACAAGCAACACATGCATGTAAATTTGATACTAGGAAATAAAATATTCAAGTAAACGTGTGCATTCCACATTGTATCAGTATTATATAGCAATTAGCGAACATTGTTGAAGCATGTTGCTACATACTAACAGACAGATACGAAAAGTGTTGGTGTTACATTGACTCGGGATAGGGCTAATGGGACGAGGGGGTGGGGTGGGATTGCATTTTGTGTGAGTGTGTGTGTGTGATTAGGGCTTTTAACGTAGCTTTAACTATTTTTCAGTCATATCGCTACGATGCCTGCAGTGTGGCAGTTTACAGTGATGTCCAGCACTGGGGCATCATGATGCAGACATGTAGCATGATGTCCCACCCAGTCACATTATCCTAACACCAGGCCGACAAGTCCTAACACTATTCTCTTCATGCTGAGCGCCAAGCGAGGAAGTTGTTAGTACCATTTTGTAAGTCTTTGGTATGACTCGGCAGGGGATCAAGCCCACGACATCCCGCATCCGAGGCGGACACTCTAACCACTAGGCCACCGGAGCGGTTCTTGCATTTTGTCTTCAGCTCAGATAATCAGATCACGTGTGAGCGCTGCATGAACACGCATACAGTGGTTCACACCAGGGACACCGTTCCAGTGGCCTTAGTGATTAGAGCGTCCGCCTCGCATACGTGATGTCGCAGGTTCGAATCCCGGGCAAGTCATACTCAAAAGCCTATAAGAATGTTACTAACAGGTGCCTCGCTTGGCGCTCAGCAGTATTATGTTAGTGTTTGGATTTGTCGGTCTGGTGTCATTTTTAAATTTAAAAAACATCAAGGATAAACATGCATACAACTCAAAATTTAGTCATTTCATTCTTCATTCATTTGCCAGGGATCTATACCACTGTCATCTTATTCAAACCTAAATAAATATAGTTTCATTACTAACACGGTCAACATATTTGTGTGGACGAGTCTATTCTTTCAGACAATATTAATGGTGTATTTAGCCGTCTTCGGTAGGCTCTGAATAATTCCTTTAAATTTGCGCAATTTTCGATGTTACTTCTCTTGCACCTTTTTTATTCTATAACAATATTTTAGAAATATTAAAACTAGACACTCAACCGACACAGAGTTCACTGAATATGGATTGTCCTACGAACCGGAAAAGAATGTGCAGTCTGTCTGCTCACAATGACAACTTCAGTTTGGCAGTTTGGTTTGAAACGCGAACAATATGACAATATTAGGGACCACCTGACGACAATATTAGTGGCCACCTGACGACAATATTAGGGGCCACCTGACGACAATCAGGTAAGAAGATGAAACTTGAATAATGAAATGACTAAGTCCTGTGCACTTAATTTGACCTTGATGCTTTCTGTTTTTAAACTAGGTAGGGGATAAAAACCTTTGGGGTGAGGAATTAATACTGGTGTATGTCTCATTCAAGTTTTTTGGCATAACAGACTTTTAATTGAAACTTAATAACAGACGCAGTTTCACCAACTTATCACAAGTAAATATAATATCAATATCCGAGCTTAAAGTTAAGAAAAACTGAATGTTATAAATGCATAAAATCAATTATAAAATTGGTTTAGTTTTGTCCAAAATGTTATTTAACTTTGCTGATATGAGAATCTAATTGGTCATCACACAACGTGATAGGTTATATCTAGCTCATTTGTTATACCTCTTGCATATGAAACGTTTTATTTTGTTATTTTTAAGTAGACCTAAACTTACTTTCACACTGAAGACCCCCATAGCCAGGTAGACATTCACACCTGCACGTGGCATTGTTGAACGTGCCGCAGTTCAGACAGCTAGTGTATTTACAGGCTGTACATGTCGGCCCGGTGTACGGGTTGCGACACGATGTGCAGCGAGTACCAAACCAGCGATCCGTATACTGGCAAACACAACTCGTCTCATTTAGTATTCCTACGTTATAGCATATTTTGTCACAGGTAGTGCTGCACGTGGTACCTAGAAAGCGAACTACTTACTGGAGGTCAATCAAACATATATTTCTACTAATGTAAATTTCAAATGTAATAATGAAATTCGCTTAAGAGTTTAACGTTGTTTTCTCTGAGTTTATCGCTGTAGGCGTTATGTTAACTGGGTGAATCGGCAACTGACAGTTTATACCACGATAAACTCAGAAAAAACAACGTTAAACTCTTATAATTGAAATTTCAATCATTCGTTATGATATTTTGTTTGCATCATTAAAAAAACCCCAAAAAACATAAATCTTAATTGAGCGTTGTAATACATGTTTAGGGTTTTCTGTTACGTAGCTATTTATAGCACTTGGGATTGTCCTGCTTGATTGTAATAAGGACATCATAATACCAGTCCTTCAACTAATGGAAGCCAAATTTATTCAATTATTTTTTTAAAAAAATTGTTAGAATGTTGTTTTCCTTTAATGCTTACTTCGTGCCTGCCTTCACTGGCAGTGTTTATCTTATGCTGTACACGTGACTCTATTTATAGAAGTGGGTATTCTTAGAAAAGCAGTTCTCCTTACAGTTCATACAGAAATAAACGCAATTCATTTTGATCACGTGATAACATTCTGACCAATGGAAATGTTACTTTCCTTTACCAGCTACTGGCATTGCAGTTATTACATATTGAATCATGCAGACTCCGTACCTATTACAAACTTATACATTCAGCAGTCATAAAATATTGTGGTGCAAGTAACAGTTTTGCCCGTGATAAGTGTTAGGCAGTAAACGTATTAGACGTATTATAGGACAGCAATGCTTTTGAGTTTGAAAGCGGTGTCAGCTATGGAAGCTGTCTATTCATTAACATTCATCCTATATATATATATATATATATATATATATATATATATATATATATATATATATATATATATATTAAAGCTGGTTACCATGAAAACGTTTGTACCCCAGTATTTCGGAACATGTCACGATATCTACCACAGACTACCGCAATTATATTAGGGAACATCAATGTAATCTTTTGAGACCGGGCCCTGACACTGTTTCAAATAAACGGTCTGTCTGTCAATAGCGGGAAACAACATAGTGCTCTGATTTATAGCAAACTAACACCATATTATGTCCATTATATTATCTGAAAAAAATAATTTTCTTAAGCGAAAATGTAAAAAAAAAAATTAGCTCTAAAGAAGATCGCAGCCCCCACCTCCCTAAAATAAGGTAGTCATTACCTTATGGAATATGACTTTTCTATGTTGTTGTGTATATCTGATTTAATTAAATCTGATTTAATATACATTTATTTCAATTTAATTGTTTGTCAGTTTTAAATGTTTTTATTATTTTTCATTACATGATATTGTAATGTAAATTTATTTACTAGAGATGATACTTTTTTAGAAAATAGTTTGACCATGACTGTTAGTTTATAAACACCAGGCGTTGATCTAAATCCTGACCTTGTTTCAGAATTTGTAGCAACTTTCGTAAACAAGTTCTATTTTATTTTAAAATGATTGGTTGTTTCCAAGGTTATGATGGGACCTCGTCTTTAAGATCTTAACAATTGTTTTTTTCTTAGAGTAAAAATGATGGGTTTTCGTCAGTGGCACACTAGGTAAATGTGATGTGTAACAAGTATTTGCTTCTATGAACTTCCAGAAGATGATAACGTGACCATTGTTTACGTTTTAGAAATCCCTTATAACCCATGTTTTGGAGAATTAATCTCAGTAGAAGCTGAGCTGTTAAACGGTTGTGTGTTGTGCTGTTTGAAGTTATTTCAAATTACTTGGTTTGGAGTTATTTCAAATTAGTTGGATTCAAAAGGATTAATTCCATTGTTTTTCTGGAAAATACGTGTGCTCATGTAATATTGTGGAACAAAGACAGTTTTTTTTATATAAAAATGTATTCAGGTATCAGAAACTGGAGTGATAATTTTTATTTCTACAAGGAACTGTAGACTTCGACACTGCATATTGCAGCATATGTCATCGTCTTCCATCTTGGATTTTTCGTCGGGATTCGAACGTGAACTCAGTAGAACATTTTGTTATTATGGCTTCTAGAATTTTGTTCTCGGATTATTTTGGATTATTTTTGGATTTGATTCTATAAAACCGTAAGTTCATATTATTCTCATTTATACAGAATTTTTCCAGGGAAATAAATTATTGTATTTTTCAAAGCTTGTTGTTTTCACTCTTTCTTGTGTTACTGTTTATTCGAGCCTAAACAATTGACATAAGAATGTGTGTGTTTTAATTGTTGCATAAAGTGTAATCTAAAAACTGTAACTTTAGTGAGTTGATTAAGTTTACGCTATAGTAGATACTGTATAAAATACATTGAGCTGACATTAGAGGGTTTCTTAATAAATATAGAAAGTGTTAATACTGAAGCATACAATATACTGGTTATACTATTGATATACTAGACAGGGATGCCAACAAAACCGGCAAGATATTTATCTGAGAAGAACAGTAAACATAAAACACAGCTGACTCACGAAATGAGAAAATAATTTTTGGATAAGAAAAATTACGCAAAATCAAACAGAAAGCAACTGCACACCGGAAGGTCTTAGCGTGATTCACGTTCTTACAAAGGAATACATGTCCTTAACACAATAACATGAGCTTGTAAATAGCTAAAATGACATTTTTGTTCAATCTAAAATGTTTCTGACAAATTTGGATTTCAACAGAGTATCTTTCACATATCCCATTTGACCTCCACGTTGGCAAACGTCACACGTATTAAACATGCGATCATGAATATAATTCTATTTGTAATATTCAAAATTAAGTTGATACAAATACAACTTTTGAACAACAAATATACTAATTATCTGAAATATGTTTTCATGTAAACCAAAAACATGCGTTTATAAGCATTCAGTTCGTAACAAGATTACTAAGAAATTCCATGCATTCGTTTGTGACAGAAACTACCGAATTACCGACACACACACACACACTATAAATAAATAAATAAATAAATAAATAAATATATATATATATATATATATATATATATATATATATATATATATATATATATATATATATATATATATATATATATATATATATATATTAGAGATAGATAGATGCAGAGAGAGAGAGAGAGAGAGAGAGAGAGAGATTACCATAGTACCCAGTATTGCATATACAGCCACACAAAGTTGAATTCTACACGCCGTATACACAGATTCCAGTACAGGTACTACCTGTAGAATACATTACAATATATAATACAGTTTATAAAAGAAATGAAAACAAGTAGATTGTCAATGTTGCCAGTCAATTAAAACGTAAACTGCAATAATTGGTTTTCAGACTTTGAATATTTCGTCATTACTGCACCTTTGTTTTCGTATTTTCGATCTTATCATAATTTGGGACAGAAAAATCATCTGGTACAAAGACGTTATATTATTTACACGGTACGGAATTTAATGGTTACGGCTAAATCCAACATTTACATGGTGAAGCCGACAACGGCTTCCAATTTCATTTGAAAAATTCTCTCTGACCTCGAAGCAACCGTCCCATTGGATAATTCGATCTGACTCCTTAGATGATAGTTAAATTATATAAATTTACATCTATAATTAGTTTTTAGTGAAAACTTCCTAGCTGTCTAACCATTAATGAGTCATGCTACCATAAAATAAGACATACTTGTAATTCACACATAGTATTGTATGCCATTGCTAATTAATCGATTGAAGTTTAGAAATAATTATATATAAAAAAACACAAACGAAAGGACGAAAGGTTGTGATAGATAGATGGTGCTTGGTGATTTGTAGATTAGACTGAGATGAGCTCTACCTACTAACACTTGACAACGGAGTTGAGTAACCATAGTAAACACCCGTGTTGCTGTTGTTTGATTTTTGGTACAGCTAAGGAATAAAATGGCTTGAAGTGAAAATAAACATACGTATTCTGTTTATATGATGACTTATTTCATTACAAATCACTAATAATATTAATGATACTTGTTTCGACAGCAACTGCCGTCATTAATACGACTTGCTTACAACGTGGCGTTATGCAACTTCGGTAATGCGGTATTACTAGAGGCGTTGCCAGCTATAATTTTGACGCCAGTTGGAATAATAGATCATTAAATTTTCTTCTTTGTCCTGGGCTGGGACTACATGCTATTAGTTCTGATGAAAGACAAAGGAGAGATCTTCTATGTAATGACTACACCAACATAATTATTTTGGTATTACATTGTGTATTTATTTTGAAATAAAGCATACCTTTAATTACTTTGTTTTTTTATAGTGTATTCCTTCACTATTAAGCCTTAGGAAGGAGAACGAAATGAGAATAGATTAAAAAGATTATTGCATTTGTATTTTTTGAACTAATACAGCACTCCCATGGTCGCGCGGTATTACTCAGAAAAAACTCGTTCATATTTTCCCATACAATTGGAGTAACCTATACACATATGCAGACATGTCGTTATTACATTATGCATTCAAGACATGTCGTTGTTACATTATGCATTCAAGACATGTCGTTATTAATCATGCATTCAGTTCGTTGCATCTCTATTAAATATTAAATATAGTTCCGTGAAATAAACTGCAATCAATTCAGGAAGGATGGATCTTTAGAAATACGCGAAATTTAAAATTTCAGTGTTTTTCTAAATGACCTATTTCTCGCGTCACACCCATCCACACCCATATATATATATATATATATATATATATATATATATATATATATATATATATATATATATATATATATATATATGATGGAAAGATGAAAAGATTTATGTGTTCAAGTGGATCCGTTTTGAAAGGCAAAGGCATCATGCAAATAAAAGGAAATTGAAACGCATTAGATTTGGTTCGCATTGAATAAACAAGGTTATAAATTAAAAAATATAAAAGGAGACGTGTTGGCAGGAACTTGTACATGCCCGTTAATGTTTCGTTAGTTAGTAAATGTGGCGTTAGTAACTTTCACCGGCTCGTGTGTGTGTGTGTGTGTGTGTGTGATCATGTATTTTTCTTTATGTTTGACTGACCCGTAAACTCTAATTTTCATAAAAAGCTGGTGATGTGAAAGGTCAGATTCATCACATCTCGGAATTTTCCTCAAACGGTAAACTTCGCGGAATGTGATTCCGAAAATTCAGATTATCAACATGTTCGGATCTGCACATTGGCTGGAAGTCCTTCCATCTTCTCAGACAACCACATTCGTAATATCTCTGGGCGTCACATTCGAACCAGTGCAAATAATATGGCCTCCGTACAAATGGTGCAGTCATATTTTAACCATGTCATTCAAGCAATGTGACCATAAAAGCATTGAATTTAACTTGCTTTTGTTTGTTTTGTTCCGAAAGAGGAAGACCCGCGATCTGTTGTTGTTTAAACATATTTTATTGGCAAAGCAAAGAGACGGGCATTTAACAATACATGTACATCACTGGATGTTGCAATCGAGGTCATGTTAAAGAATGGTGTCTCTGTGTGTGTGTGTGTGTGTATGTGTGTGTGTGTGTGTAGTTATTCCAATGAGAAAAGAACGCTAAGGAAGCATGATCAACACTAAACCGCTTATAAAATAGTTCAAGAGTACTGTAACCGAGCGAAACATTTTCGCCTGTAACAATGAGCCAAAACATGTCAGCTAAATGGAAGTGCGATGTATAAATAAGATGGCTGGAGAAAAACTAGTCAAACATTTATAATGTTATTGACACATGGTGGATCCTAGAAGATAATTGACAGATAATTTCATTGTGTTGATCGTAAACCTAAGAGACAATACAAAATCTAAATATTTGCTTGCAAATGGATCAACATTGGCTGAAATTATAGACTGAAAATAATACAAGTCAAAAGTCAAGAGATGCCACAAAGCTAGGAGGCCAATAATTGATGATGAATTAATACTCGTCAGTTTGAAAACAAAATCCTCATGATAACTAAATCCATGTATAATTATTAGATAGGGTTCTATTTTACCAAATGTAATGCACGAAATCTGCTACAACCAGCTGAAAAGCTAATGCAGTTATAGAATGAGATTATTGACAATGAACGCAGATTCGCTAAACATAAATGTCGAGACAGATAAATTGTACATCGACATGACGAGGGACATTTCCAGATTGTAACGTCAGGAATCTAGCCATTGAGAAAGTTGTGAACGTGACCTTGTTTGCAGAATTGGCAACGCCATTTAAATCATCAGTCCCAGATAAGTGCCTTTTCAACAAATTCACTAATGGAAATCATTCTGATGGACAAATCTCGCACGGACAATCACACAGAAACTCTGCCACAAGAACATAATCAAAATATGATACTAGAAAAAAATAGATGTTGAAAACCTCGTGGCTTGATGGAGAAATAAAATAAAGGTCAGTGAAAACGTTTGCTCATCATCGTGCTAAAAGAATCACACTTCTGGTCATACACAGTTGTTGCGGATGTTAAGTAGATCGTCCTTTCAAAGAAGATAAACGATCAAAAGTGGAATGCATAATTGCTTCAGCATTCTCAACTTCCTATGACTGGTTTATAAAAAGGCACTGAAATTTTAATGCATCAATTGAACAAACCATCGATCCACTTGAGTTAGACATTACATACTGTCACACAGTGCTCACACAACCTGATAGAATACAGCGGTATGATCGAGATGGTGAACTTTCTCATTGAATTTTGTGACTATAGAGTTTCTCCCTCTCCCCCACATCGACCACATACACATCGAAGATGATGTCAGAGACTTTGTTTGTGAAGAAATTATTGTGGTGCATGTTTGTATGAAATCTTGTGTCCTTCTTTCAGCCTCATAATTTCTTCTCTAATTATTGTTCAAACATGTGATAATTTATACTTTCTCGAAACGGCTGATTTATATTTCCTATAATTTTTATTTCATATAATTATTATATTTTAATTATGTAATTTCTTCTTTAAAAGCCTCTTAAATGTTTCCTAACATTTTTAGAAATGTTTCTAATTTTCGTTTTAAATTTATTCCATCTTTTATGTTCTTTTTGTATATTGTAAATTTATAAATATTTTAATACACGTTCTTTCTAAATTTCTCTGAGAGAGAGAGAGAGATCTGGATCCATCGTCGTAAATCTGACATGATGTCTAACCATCGAACAGAGAGAGAGACTGAAGATGGATTGTTTTGTTCACCCATCTCTCTGCCTCTAATTTGGTATGTTTCTGTCACAAACACAGAGAGAGAGAGAGAGAGAGAGAGAGAGAGAGAGAGAGAGAGAGAGAGAGAGAGAGAATCAAATGAGGTCAAACTTGCATGTAACCTGACTAACCAGGGAAGAGTCAGAGAGAAAAAGAGCAGGGAAGTGATCTTAAGAAGCTATAATATTTACAAATGATACATTTATATCCTTATTATAAGTCAAACACGAGAAGAAAATTTAAGACACGAAATATTTTGGAGCATGTGACGTCTAGTTAAGGAAATTACAGTACGACTTTCTGATTTCAACAAGTTATTGCAACTGTGTAACACTGATTTCGTGCAACACTGTATACACAAGTGTACACATACTGTTATAATGATTTGGGTTTATACAGGTTACTTGTTGTATGTTCAAGATCAAGGTTGCCGTCCATTTTGAATCCTTTTTCTCTCACTCCACAGATATCCACATGTTTTGTCCTTTGCAGCGAGAGAGAGAGAGAGAGAGAGAGATTAGTACATATTGGACAAATCACACTTTAATATACCAACAGTAATTAATTATATTAATTGGCTTTATGCCTACACTTTAAAATCTTGTTGTGTTTAATGTAGTTTATGTTTGACTGAATTGAGAAATGTACGTGTCTGATTCCTGTAAATGTTTCTATCTTCACAAGTATCAAATTTAGATTTTGTTTGTTTGCATAACATGATTTTCAAGATACATTGCTGAAAAATTGATTAGCCTCTCATTGACGTATATGGACAACACTGAAGACTCTTCGTTGTTATTTCTTTTTCACGCTTCAATTATATATATATAATTATTAAGGTGGTTGTTCACTCATACATCTTTTGAGCACACCACTAAATAATCTATATTGCATGCTCAAGAATTGAGAGGATCAGCAAAGGAACAATCAGAGTGACATATTTAATTGACAGATTTTAGTTACTTATTGCGGTTTCAGTCAGAACACCAGTTGCCTTTGTAACCACGTGTCCTCACGGATTGATTTTAAGCGTGTGGTAGTCTAATCGCCTGGCATCAGCGTACTTGGCGAGTCTCGCTAAAGTGTTGGTAACAAATATAATGAAGAATAAGCAATATATTGTTAATATACTATATGATACTTATTACTGCATGGTTATTAATATCATACAATAGAAATAAAGACAATAATAATAATTATATTTTAATAATAATAATAATAATAATAATAATAATAATAATAATAATAAAAGAATATTATTATTATTATTATTATTAAAAACATGCCATCAAGCACATACATAAATTATAATAAAAGCAAATTGTCGAGGCTGAATAATTATTGAAGAAAGCTACTACAAGTATGTTTTCGAAGTTATGTAAACCTAAGAAAGTTCTCAGATCATTATTTGATTACGAAGACGACGACGACGATGATGATGATGATGATCATAATGATGATGATGATGATGATGATGACGACGACGATATGTGTCCATGCTAAAACCCAGATGATGAAGTAAGCGAAAGAAAACACATCAATTAATTAATGATGTTTTACATTAATATAGAGGATTCTGATTGAGGAAAAAAATCAAACGCAGTAATTACTTCATTAACTAAGTAGATGGTTAATGGAAGCTAGTGAAACGTACATAGAAAAAAAAAACAAAAAACATTTGTCGTGATATCTGTTAACAAATGCAGCACAAACTTATTGACTAATTAATACAAATTACAACATTCTTATGAGCCATATGTTCATTGCATTGACCACTTTTTCTGACTACTGCATACGAGCAAACATTTCAAAACAACAACTGATACATTTATACATGACACGGGATTTGTTCCCATACAGACTTGGGCATTAAAACTTAGTTCGAATCCTGATGAAATCAAAAATGGAAGGAGATGATGTATGCTGTGGTCAGATTCGTACTGATGTGTCAACAGTTCTTTGTAGAATCACAAAATATAACATTCTAGTGTTGGAATTCGGTGTACATTTCGATAACTGTCCTTGTCCAAGAATTCTGTATGATCACATATATATTTCCCGGGAAAAGAATCACTTGTATTCCATAAATTAGAATTTCAACTCAAAAAGTCACCAAAACAAACACCTTTAAGTGTCGGTGGTTTACAGCTTGAATTTCCAAATTCTCTACAGAAAACAGTTATACACTAATTTAAGAGGCAAAACAGATTCCCGTATGAAGGCCACATGATCACCCTTCTAGAACAATATAGAAGCTTTCTACATGCCTAGCATCACGTACTCCCAGTATGTCCTTGACTAAAGTCAATGATTTTTACTCTGGGAAAGAGTTTTTTAAAAAAATTTATTTTCTTCAACTCTTACTGGTTCTGAATCAAGGTCAGAAACTAGGTCCGCATTAGATGCAAAGTTTATATTATTAGTTGTTTATGAAAAACAGTCAAATCAAACGGAACTGAACTGAATTTCAGGACAATGTCAAATCCAGTAAGTAGAGTTCCATTACAACATCATATAATGGAATAAACAGAATTAAAACTAACAAACAAACAATTAAATCAAATATAAATTAAATCAAATATACATAACAATATAAATCATCAACGTAAAGTCTTTTTAAGGTTCAATCGTTTGATTTAACACACGCTTCATAACGTTACAGTGAATGCACACATGAACTTGAATATTACATCTAGTTAAACATATTTTTCATTGTCCAAAAGAAACAGAATAGGACATTTGAAGTGACAGAAATAAAAAATAAGAATTTCGGCATGTTGATTACATTTTGGTGGAATGAAAAATTACATTTAAATGACACAATTTATTTTATCCTGATTACTAGTATCACCTGTAATTAAAATAAATTTCCTTGCGTCTTTGTTAATGAACACGAAGAGTAATCGGATAAAAAAATCCTTTACAGACAAGCGATAGATAAAATGCCTGAAAAAAGTATTATTTGTCAAATTTAAAAATATCCTCGTCCTTCGTAAGTCCGAAAGGCCGTTTATCGCAATTTTGAAAGTATCGTTATGACGCACGCTAAGAGTAAACGAAGAAAAGTCACCACAGTTCGGGATCACGATCAGGAAGTATAGAAGTCTTGCACAGAGATAATATAATTTGAATTATAGATAGTCAATGAAAATTCCATAAAACATTTTTGCAAAACGAGGATGGAACTTGGTAGAACCTAATCAGTACAACTATATTCATAAATATCAAGGATTAGACGAATTTGGTAATCTCATTAAAAGCAGTTTTTGGTAAGATGAAATTTTTGCAGTATCAAGTTTTAAAGCGGAAACGAAAAGTCCAAATGTTTATTTATCTCTGAGTTTTATACATTTTGTTGCACTTGAATGTTACATCAATACAAATCCTGAAAAGTAGTCAGCATTGAAGTTCTTAAAGAATTCCCTAATGATAACAACGAGTTAATACCTTTTGAAATGATAAAACAAAAAAAAAATGTATGAGAGATTTTTTGAAATACTATTCTGCAATATCCAAAATTCCAAAATGATGGAAAGATGCATTCAAAAACCAATTCGCTCGAAACAAGTTTGTAAGCAGGAGGATGAAATAATGAACTTGCAAAACCAAACTCTGAAGTTTGTTAAAAACAAATACTTCAAAGAGGCAACACACTGCGAATCAAGAAACGTGGATACAAGTATTAAATAAAAATGTAAGTACTGAGTAGTGACCTTAAATTTTTTGCCGGCGTAACTTTGTACTATGATTACACAGTTGGTCTCTTTTAATTCAAAATAAGTTCCTATAATAATTGTCACTAATACTTTATGAAAATAAATAACATATTATAACACGACAAACGCAATTGCTGTAAAAGTTAGAACGAACTTATTGAACTTATATTCTACGACTGGAATATTACTTCAAAATTTTGGTACAGTTTTACGGAACATTCGCACCTTGAAGTCCAAATATTAAAAAGTATGTCCAAACATGAGATATTTTGAAGGAGTTGGATAATTGGACATTTTGTGCAATCTCATATTTACTTTGGCTGAATATTATATTTACATTTGCAGATTCAATATGCAAAATCTTTCCATTGCTACTTTTAAACAAATATTTGAAACGAATATGAACACTGAAAAATATATTGCAAACATAAACAAAAACCAAGACCAATCTATTCAATAATGGATCTAAATCATGAACATATAGATTTTGCAATTTGGAAAACAGGAATACATACTGTAAATATATGCCACCTAGACGCTTATCAGTGTATCTAGTGTGTGTGTGTGTCTAGAGAGATCGCATGCTAAATGCATGTGTACATGTGTGTGCGTGCTTTAGTTACTGTGGTTCAAGTCCTACTTGGTCAACAGGACACAAATTGTATCTGCAAATGGAATACACTCCAGCCCAGTTGATCTATGTTGTGGTGTTGCACAAGGGTCTGTTCTTGGACCTGTTCTGTTCATTCTATACACTAAGTCGCTCTCAAGTGTTCTCTATTCTCTGTGTGTTTTATACGGTTTCAAAGATTAAAGATGAAAGATGATTATTGAAGGCATCGTTACTACTGTCCCATGACGCTAGCTGCTTATTTCAAACATCAGCCAACTGTGGGAACATATCAAAAGGAGGAACAATAAAGAAAATACATTAAAATAAAAACTGGTTCACGGAACAATCTACATATTCATTGCATAAGCAAGCACGAACAATATCTCCATACAGAAAATACATATTGTGTGTGGATGACCACCGGCAGACGTCCAAATCATTACAGTTAAACGACAAGAACTGTACGCACTAATTGGCAACGAAATGTCAATATCGACCAAATATTATGATTTATATGACATATAAATCATAATATTTGTTGATATTGACATAATATGTTAAAACTTGCTTTCGTTCAATGTCTTCGGATGCATATTTTCTCTAGTTTGTCACGTTTAATAGATTTCCTCTCATTTATCTGCCTTACTTAGTCATTCTTTCAGCTTCTTCTATTTTATTTTATGTTCAGTTCCATGCAATGTTCTTGCCTATAAATTCACCTAAACGTTTTATCGGTGTATTCAGCATTTAAATTAAGCATCTCTTTGAATATAGATACAAGATGGTCTTAGGAAATGTAATCAGTTTTTGTGTTAACAACGGCGACAGGTCAAAAGATTATAATCTGCCCACACAGATTTCTAAAATAGGAATCCGCTGTAAGGAGAACGTGTTTAAGCTAGATCAAAGATAAAGTTAACAGTTGACTAGGCCATGTTACGCCACATAAATCATCAAAGGTTGTGTACAACACAACGAGTTTAACACGTGCTAGTGTTGATACAGCATGCCGATAATAATACCTGATGTAAACCTATTTGGAAATTCAATGTCAATAAATACCAATTCTATGTATTTTCTTTCATATACACTTATACTTCCTGCTTAGAATTAAACTGTACATATTTCATCTAATCAATATTCCTTTTTCCAGGTGAAATAAATCTATAGTTCCCATTGTAACGCTAGGTGAAAGATGCGCCTATCATATCAACTGGATAAGCTGTATTTGGAATTTCATTGTAATCGAATAAGAGAAGAAATATGCAAACCAACTAATGCGTTATTCTTTCCGAATTTTGTAGAACTAATTCTGTTGGTTTTAACGATGTAGGAGAACATGAAAAGCGTGTTGTTTGAAACATGGGATATATAGCGGTAAGGAGTTAAAATTTTAATTTCGAGAAATATGGCAGTACTGCTTAAGATATTGAAAAAGTTTCATTCCTCTGAATCGAAAACTAATAAAACATTTATTATTTGAAAGAAAGAAGGAAAGAATTACATAAATATGATCTTTCACGTAAATTTTTATTTCCATCTCGAAATCCGAAAACTTAATTATGAATGCAAACATATTGTTATTCATGCTGGTCTTGAAGCAACCCCCCAAAAACTGATGATAACGTTTATATACAGGTCTACGCGTTTCCTCAATTTTGAATAAGTAAAAATCCACTTATGTGGACTGTTATTGAGTCCCAGACTATAAGTCATCTCCCTCTACATACATACATACATACATACATACACACACACATACATACATATATACATACATGTATGTCTATCTGTCTGTCTGTATGTATGTATGTATGTACGTCTGCATGTATGTATGTATGTATTTAGGTGTGTGGGTAGATAGGTAGGCAGATTGGCAGGTATGCATTCATTTAGGTAAGTAGGTAGGCGTCGATCTCTCTGCAGACTTTGTTGTTTTTTCATTTAGCTTAAAGTTTTAATTAACATATCGCTATATCCATATACTAAAGGAGTATCTACTTACCACAGACTAGTAGATGTTGAGCCATCAGTTGACTTAAAGGAATGAAAATAAATAATTCAGTATTTCAAAAGATATCAATTACGACTTAGTATCATTAATCATTATCTGTACAAAAGAAAACGTATCCTTCGACTATTTATATGTGCAATCGCTTTTCCACAACTAATGGGAAAATACAATATAGAATGAGCAAATGATGATGAAGCAGATGATGATGACGATGATTGTCTTCACATTCTATATCATGTTCAGAATTTATCATAAATTGGTACGAGATGCAAAAGATGCCGGTAAAATAAAACTAATCTTATGGTCATGGTTCTATTGCGTCAAGAGCCATAGCCATTTAATGCTGAGGCTGTGACTTCTTGCGGTGCTCGAAGTCTGTCGCACATATAGTTTGCTTTCCACTACATTCCTCTTTATTTATGTACCAGTTCTCTTCAACGTATTCGCGAACAAAAACAACACATTGTTGCTACATCCCATTAAAGTGAAATAGGATGTGTGTCGTAAATGTCACCGAGACAAGGACTGTGAGTAGTTAAGGGAACTATTATTATTATTCAGCTATCTGTATGTTGCCCGGCTGGAATTTATTTATCATGATACTATCCAACATATGTCATTTTACCTCAGCTATTTGTTTAATATATTGAGTGCAAATACATCATATAGAGATTAGACCATAATAATTTTCCATCAAAGTTAACAAATACAAGTAATTTTCATTAGACTGGCTTACAAACTACACATGTGTAAATTCATTTGAATTAGGGAATTGTTTTCAGCCTTGAAGAACATGTATTCGGTATCGATTTTTAAGCTAGTGCAGTTAAACAGGGAACCCCCTGGTCTTCGTCAAAAGGCATGGCCTCGCACCAAGAGTTAATATAAGATTTTGTTAATAGGAAATTAAATACACGATATACAAATAAAAGTAAATTTTGTTCTCAATATAACGAACACATTGAAGATTTTGAAATTAATATGTACAAATATCAAAACCATTTACTTGCCAATGTGTGCGTCGCAAAATATTTATTTGTCTTCTTTATGTAGCCTGGTTCTCTGGTGTAAAATAATAATTCATTTTTTTTTTGTCCACACCAAAGTTCGAACTGTGTATCTTAGTGGGTATTGTTCTTATTCGTCACCGTCTCGTAGCTTTGATGGCGATATTCAAACAAGGTAAATTCCCATGTCAGTGTCATCAGCTGTACTGGACGAGTCCAAAAGTTTTCAATAAAACTTTTAAAACAAATGAAAAGAAAATAATATTTGTTGTAAGTTTTGAAAACGGAGAAAGAACGGTGTAAGTAAAAGGAAATATGATGCAGCTAATTTACGTAAAATACTAGCTTCACACCCCACCTGCAACAAACCTTGATTTTAACTGTTATATGTTATTGTCAATATCACTTATAAACATTATCTAGCATGTGTCTCCTAGGTTTTTGGTGCATTTTAAATGATATTGTTCGTCATATATTCTTAGAATATAGTTTGATTACCCATGTAACAGAGATTTCTTCTGGAGAGGAGCTCGTTCGCGTGTGGCGCCTTATATGTGTACTTATGCATCTGTTGTTTTCTTTGCGACAAGTCGATTGTGTTCAGCGAGTCTGATCCGATTGACATTGCCTGCATCGGTACTACATCTACAATCTAACTGCAAAGTGTCAGCTATAAAGCAGATTTAAAATTTGAAGATTAAAGCTGATTTTAGCAACTGTTTCGCAAGTTCGACAAAGTCTGCAACGAAGTGAACATCTTGCGATCAACAAGCTTAACGTCTAAGTGAACATCTCGCTATTGTATCACTTGACATGAACATCTCGTGATTGCCATATTTGAGGTGTAAATATGTTTATGTGCCGTTAATTGGTAGAAATAGTAGGTTTCACACTACATAAGTTAAAATTCGACAAATATTTCGTGTCCGCTAATATAATTATGACGACTAAGGCGTCAAATATAGCCATAGATCGAAGAAAGAGATAAAAACGAAGCTGTCACTTCATATAATTATGACAGGATAACAACGGAGCTTTCTCGCACTGTCACGCCTTCAGAAAGGAGGATCAAGATAGAGCTGTCACGTAGTGTTATATATAGGAAGGTATAGCTTAGGCTGTCACGTGCCGGCATTGATTTTTTTTTCCTCCAGTTTTCTGCCGATCCTCAACCTACAAATCCTACTGGTTAAAACTTTTGTATCCATTGATTTAATGTTGACGACTGCCTTAAACTGTATGCTGTATATTATTCATTTAACAGCAAATCTTATTATTAATTTCAATGGGATATTTTATATTTCATTCCAAATTATTTGTCATGTTCGAAAAACACAGGTATTCACATATATTTTTAAAAACAATGTAATTGTACTTACTTGTCTATTTTTGAAGATGCTTCTATCAATGTCAAGTCTGCAAATGATCTTATGATTCCTACATCATACTTAAAATCAGTGATAAGAGTCCATATGGTTGTGTTCACATACATAGTGTGTGAATAATCCGGGCCAATTTCTTTTACTCTGTGTAGAACATAGTGGAACATATTAGTGTAGTGCAGTCGTGCACGATAGGGCTGTATTTTCTTTACTAATTTTATAATTTTGATATGAGCGATTAAGAAACGCAAATTAGAATTATTAGCTTATCATCATCATCATCATAATCATCATCATCATCATCAACATCATTGTTATTAATATTATTGTTATTATTATTATTATTATCATTATTATTTATTTATTTATTTATTTATTTATTTATCTTTTTTGTTCAGCTCTTTCTTTAATTCAACAATTTAGTATTTTTGCATGACTTTGAAGTCCGGAAATGTAAAAAATATCCAAGACTAGATTACTTAAAATACTTGTGTTATACTCAGTATTCTCAGTGTGTCCGTGTTTTGTTGTGTATTACAAAGGCTGGAGTACTTGACACAGTTGTGTTATACCCAGTCTTCTCAGTGTGCCCGAGTTTGTTGTGTATTACAAAGGCTGGAGTACTTGACATAGTTGTGCTATACCCAGTCTTCTCAGTGTGCCCGAGTTTGTTGTGTATTACAAAGGCTGGAGTACTTGACATAGTTGTGCTATACCCAGTCTTCTCAGTGTGCCCGTGTTTGTTGTGTATTACAAAGGCTGGAGTACTTGACATAGTTGTGTTATACCCAGTCTTCTCAGTGTGTCCGTGTTTGATGTGTATTACAAAGGCTGGAGTACTTGACATAGTTGTGTTATACCCAGTCTTCTCAGTGTGTCCGTGTTTGATGTGTATTACAAAGGCTGGAGTACTTGACATAGTTGTGTTATACCCAGTCTTCTCAGTGTGTCCGTGTTTGATGTGTATTACAAAGGCTGGAGTATTTCAAAACGTTGTGTTATGGCCAGTCCTCTCAGTGTGTTTCTGTATTACATCGAGCGCATCACTACCGTAAAATCGACATAATCTCTCTTTCTATTTAAATGCATTTTGTTTTTTTTTCTAAAGCTTTTATCACGAATTTAAAGGTCAATCACAAACACTAAAGTCAGGTATAATAGTTTGGTCATATTTAGATCAGAAACATTCGTCGATCTCGATATGGCACTCGTTTATGGATTGCATGCCCCCAATACGATATGGCACTCGTTTATGGATTGCATGCCCCCAGTATTCAACAATGATAAGTCTTCATTAGTTAATCACCATGTAAATTGTGTCGGTATTTCAATCAACTTTATTATGTGATATATTCTTTGTTACAGATAAGTTCTTTGTTATTAATGATTTGAGACAGCATTACAAATATTGTGTTAATCATGTGTTCTTTGAGGAGGCCTGGCTTTACGGCTCTATCAGTGGGTGATGTTTGTATGAAGAGGTAGCATCATTATGTCTGTTTTGCATTTGTATTCCTAATATAGGTCACAGCCTCTATCCCTCATATCCTTTGCATATTATAGCAAGCAAGCAACATATTAAGAGCAACCTGTGTATTATTAGTTCACGAAAGTGAAGTTTTCAGTCAGGCCTATATAAGTGTTTGTAACTATACTGCACAGAAAGAATGGAAGCCACGATATTGAGTTTCACAACACAGTGTGTTCACAGTGTGGTATAACTTTTTTCTAGCACAGGAAATTTGTATTGGCTGAGTATAATTTTCTGTCGTAGAGAAATTGTGGACTTGAAAAGGAAGTGAATGTATGTGTATATATATATATATATATATATATATATATATATATATATATATATATATATATATATATATATATATATATATATATATATATATTAATGTTTTGAAGGAATGTATGAAGGTCTCAAATAATGGAGTTAACCTACCATTTGACTGGCATGTGAAAACATAACAGAAAAACTGAAACCACTGTTTTGTTTGAATGCTTTATACATATTTTTATAAGAGGCTCAAAAGATGTTATATGCGTTTTAAGATACATATCTAGAACACACTGATAATTGATTAACTTAGGAATTATCTTACAACATCAACGATGCATGCTTGGTCAAGCTTATGAGCAGAAAAAGCTTTTTTAAAATTATTGCGCAAGAAACATTGAAGTCTCTGAGGATGACTAAATCACCTAATACAACTGCTAAAACCGAAACTACTTTTGAAGAGAATTATACTAATGAATCGTCTGATGTTATGATCGAATATTCTAGCAGTAATGAAGATGTCCAAGATCATATAAATTCAGTATTAATATAACAAATACAACCACAAAACGTACATACATCTACTATCCTTATGTCACTTGTTTAGGCTCGAATAAACAGTAACACAACAAAGAGTCAAAACAACAAGCTTTGAAAAAATACAATAATTTATTTCCCTGGGAAAATTCTGTAAAAATGAAAAAATATGAACTTACGGTTTTATAGAATCAAATCAAAATAATGATCCAAGAATAATCCAAGAAAAAAAATTTTAGTAGTCCGAATACCAAAATGTTCTACTGATTTCAAGTTCGAATCCCGACGAAGAATCCAAGATAGAAGACAATGACGTATGCTGAATATGTAGTGTTGAATTCTACAGTTCCCTATAGAAACAAGAATTATCACTCCGGTTTCTGATAGCTGAATAAATATTTATTTTAAGAAAACTGTCCTTGTTCCACAATATTACATAAGCACACGTATTTTCCAGAAAGAGAACAGAATTAATTCTTTTGAATCCAAGAAATTTGAAATCACTCCAAACCAAGTAATATGAAATAACCCCAAACAGCACAACATACAACAGTTTAACAGCCCAGCTTCTACTGAGATTAATTCTCCAAAACAGAGATTATATAGTTTCCAAAAACGTAAACAAGGGATCACGTGATCATCTTCTCGACTTTTATAGAAGCAAGTACTTGTTACAGATCATGTTTACCCAGTATGACCCTGACGAAAACCAATCATTTTTACTCAAAGAAATGAAAATAATAAAAAAGATTGTGTATATCTTAAAGACAAAGTCCCATCATGAACTTGGAAACAACAAATCATTTTAAAATAAAATAGAACTTGTTTATGAAGGTTGCAACAAATTCTGAAACAAGGTCAGGATTTAGATCATAACCTGCTGTTTATAACCTAACAGTCAAGGTCAAACTATTTTCTAAAAAAAGTATCATCTCTAGTGAAAACATTTACATTACAATATCATGTAACGAAAAATAAAAATAATTGAAAACTGACAAACAATTAAATTGAAACAAATATATATTAAATCAGATATAATTAAATCAAATATACATAACACTATACTATACGGAGGGGGCCCCGAGTGGCCGAGTGGTCTAAAGTGCTCTCCGTTACGGATCACTGCCATCTCACCTCTGTCTGCGTAGGTTCGAGTCTCGGATTCGGCCAATGTGGGTATGTGAGAAAGCTTGCCAGTAGCTTCTCGAGGGTCGGTGGTTCTTTCCGAGAATTTCCCAGTTTCTTCCTCCACCATTAATACTGGCCGCCATGTATAGCCTATCGTGTGCTGAAAAATGGCGTTAAACCCAACAACAACAACAACAACAATACTATACGGAACACGAGAAACAACCAATAGCCTCCTTCTCTAGAAACGGTATACAACAAAGCCTCCAAACAAGCAACAAATGCAAACAATTATACCAAACATTATATCAAACATGAAGCAGTCGAAATGTTATCCAACTGGAGAAACGACAAGAAATTTATGACATCAACAAAACAAATCGACAGATTCGTGATAAAAAAACACACAAAAAGGTTTTGACCAATCGTATTCTGTACAGCCGAAAACAGTGTTGGAAACAATTGTCTATCTATTCTCATGGAAGAACTTAAATAGGATCCTCGAATATTATGCTATTGTGTCGAAAGTTCTACAACAAATTTATATGATGGAAAGTGCTGGCGTACAAGAAACAATGTAACAAATTTCTGCAAATGTCCAGACGAACGACTGGGAGCATTTGTCAACCCGGAAATAAAACAACGAAAGATCTGCCGTATCGATGTGTATCTGTATGGTCCGTTGACAGAAGATGGATCAATTGAAACTAAAACAAACTGTTGTAGGACAGATGTACTATCGAAAAATCCCCATCTTTTGCTGATTTGGAGATAGCCGATGCAAAACCAATGGCGAGCACTAGTAGAGGCTATACTTTGCGACCTGGTACTACTATCCAAAGCAACCAAAATACTATATGCAATAAACTGGGGAAATACCAAAACTAGGAGGCTTTATGAAGGTTCGAAAAAAATGCAGAACAAGACCTTCCTAAGTTGGAACAGAAAATATTTTTTATGTGGGCACCCTTCTTATGGTTTTGTTAGGTTTGCCAATCCACGGAGTTGTACTCGACTAAAGTCACAAACATTTCGAAAAACCAGCGAGAATTCCAGAACATATTTCTCACGAAGCATACGACCATGCGGTTGATATCCTGATACATATTTAAAACTCAACGTTGCATCGGCATCAGTATATTTGTCTCATACAACCTTTGTTCGATGGCATCAGAAAGTATGGTATGCGAATCGACGTCTTGTACCATTTCCGACTGAAGAGACAATAACCACACAAAATGTTTTCCTGGCATCAACACGAGTTTGCCAACGAGTGCTGGACGTAGAAGCTCTTTTATTACGAGAGAAGCATGGGCAGGATGAAGTAGCTTCAACGACGAAACAAAGCCGTTAGAAAGAGAACCGAATGCAAACACCGATAGTTCAACAACGAACAGAAGTAGAAACTATTCTTGCACATATGCAGACCAAACCTGCAAGAACGTATAGACAATATACAAAAAGTTATAGAATAAACTAGTACAACATGAAAACAGACAATTTAATTTTTAATCGTGTGACCCGACCAACAAATACCTATTGTACCAGCACGACTACATTCCACAATATGTAGCAAACAGCTGCAAAAAATGCGATGCAACAATGCTGGCTGCGCGTGTTTCTACTGGAAACAATAATGAAGACTCGTCCTGGCCACTACAACAACCGCTGTTATGTTGAGCACCGAAAGCATTGTGTTTGGAGTTACAAAACCCCTAAACAACAAAATTGCTGCAAATCCCACACATGGTAGATAAACCCATTGAACATCTGTCATAGAAAATATGCAACGTTGTCGTCTGGTCTGGGTGGATTTGAAGACCCATTTTGAGCAAATGGAATCCGTGTGCCTGTTTTGGAGAATATTGTTGTACCGCCGTTGATAGAAAACAAACTGCAGGAATACAAAATAAAATAGAATATATCCTGCAAGAAACAATCAAACAAATACAATGCATCGATGGCGTAATGGGAGTACCAACAAACGAATGGGGTCTGCCACCAAACGCAAAAGACTGCAAAACCAGAAAAAGAGTTCTTCTTTGCAGAATAATCGACGATGTTCTTGCACAGAAAAACCTGATAAATTCTGGTAGAAGTTTTGTATATCTTGAACAAATTTGCGGCAAAAAACTCTCTGCTGGAGACATTTTTTCTTCTACATACTTTGCAAATGGTCACCACCAGCACCAACACAAAACAAGACATGTTACCCTAGAACGTTGTCCGCCTACAACAAGTAAGATCCTTTGCATCACTTCATTCTCAATAGAAATAAGTCCACTTTCATAGTTGTCATTCGTCGACTGATTAATTGATTAAAAGGCAATCGTCTCGTACTTGAGACAAATAGTTTCAAGGTTCGTAGTCTTGGTTACCATATTTTACCAATTTAGACACGTTTGCTTCTGAACTGTTTAACCTGAAGTCCTGATGAAGAGAAGTGTACAAGGATCTGTTAATATTTGAAAGTCAAGCAGTATTTTAATATTCATTAAAAAACACTATATACTGCTAAACATTTGCGACTCCTCAATGTGCAGTCAGGAAACTCTTGCAGTATCAATGTATCAATAATGCCATTGTAT
The DNA here is from genome assembly GCA_028554795.2 of Sinohyriopsis cumingii. Classification (NCBI taxonomy): domain Eukaryota; kingdom Metazoa; phylum Mollusca; class Bivalvia; order Unionida; family Unionidae; genus Sinohyriopsis; species Sinohyriopsis cumingii. The sequence continues at coordinate 51,866,922 of CM068828.1, forward strand.
TAAGCTCGCGTACTATCTTTACAACAGTCACCTGCCTGGTTATTTTCTCTAGATTTCTAAGTAAAAACTTTTTTTTATATATATTTAATTGTGAAATATTGAGAGCTATGGGGGAAATGTTTTTCATATTTTTTTTATTTCTATATGTACACACGTGAAAATCTAGAATTCCATTATGCCATGTAAAGTTTGACTGTATGTGCCTACATATGTTTTACATTAAGCAGCAAAAAGCAAGTACTTTGTAGGCTAGCATATATAAATTGAAACTGCCTTACATTTCAGACGTGGAAATCAATCTTTGATAAAATCATTTTGCCAGGCGCCGTTCATGTCTTTCTGAAATTATTTCCACTTAATTCCTTGACAACAACGACAAACCCGCCGTGATGCACTGCCGAATCACGCTTTCATTGTTTTCACATAGGCAACTCGTAATGACGACATAAGAAGTTGTAATTACGATATAGCTTTTTCGCATATCACATTTGAAGTGCATCTGCCTATCAGTAGAATATATGCATACCATTTTATACAACCAAGAGAGAATCAATACCGGAGGCGGGGTACATCCTCCTGGGCTATGTATGTTTTAGTCTTAAACTTCGAGAGGAGACAATATGAAGGAAATGTTCGAAGGAATATAGTCCCCTCCATCATATCTTCTACGTGGTTGTGATTGTCAGAGATATGTTCGAACAGTGTATACCAAATAAACAAAAGTAAAGTTAATTAAATTTATTGTATAACGCCTCACAGAATCCTAATCCAGCAATCTGCACCAAAACCAGTCACAGTTCGTTTCGCTTTGTTTGATGAGAGAGAGAGAAAGAGAGAGAGAGTGGTCTAAAGCGCTCTCCGTTACGGATCACTGCCATCTCACCTCTGTCTGCGCTGGTTGGAGTCTCGGATTCAGAAAATGTGGGTATGTGAGAAAGCTTGCCAGTAGCTTCTCGTGGGTCGGTGGTTCTTTCCGGGGTTTTCCCGTGTTCTTCCTCCACCATTAATACTGGCCGCCATGTATAGCCTATCGTGTGCTGAAAAATGGCGTTAAACCCCACAACAACAACAACAACAACTGTCTGTGTGTCTGTCTGTCTCTCTCTCTCTGGACTTTTCATGTCTTTCTGTGTGTGTGTGTGTGTGTGTGTGTGTGTGTGTGTGTGTGTGTGTGTGTGTGATTTAGATTTTAAACGTAGTTTTAATAATTTTCCAGTCATATCGCTACGATGTCTTCAGTGTGGCAGTTTAAATGTGATGTCTAGCACTGGGGCATCATGCGGCAGACATGTAGCATGATGACTCACCCAGTCACATTATCCTGACACCAGGCCGACCAGTCCTAACATTAACCTCTTAATGCTGAGCGCATAGCGAGGCAGCTGTTAGTACCATTTTTAGAAGTCTTTGGTATGACTCGGCCGGGGATCTAACCCACAACCTCCCGCATCCGCGGCGGACGCTCTAACTACTATTCAACTGGAGCGGTCGCCATGTGTTTGTTAATACATAATACAGTTGTAACAATTGGTCTCTTGCATACATGTTTTATTATTATTCGTTTCTTGTGTGCTACTGGGAATATTTAATTACTCACCATCTGCATATCCATCTAGCCCAGGTCGATAAAATACACATACAAACGTTGGCTCCGCTAATGGATACGCAAGAATGACTTGACTTCTGACAACGTTGACAGGATGAAAGGGTGACACTCAACTCTGAAATGCGCATTATTTAGTATTTCGGGCGTACCAATGTTTAAATGTATCTTGTAAGAATGGATGGATGGAAAATATTAACGTGACCTACCTAAAGAATGCCAATTCCAATACTAAGCAGTCCAGTTGTTGGATTCTCATGTGATGAGATGATTACTAGATGCGTCCGCAGATTTATTTTCGGGAGTGGGGAGTGTGGGTGGGGGCAACATGTAGTAGTCAGCTATTGAGTTTTACTGATATAGGCCAAAACATATTTAGATGTCCCTATGTGCGGGCGCCCATGATGATTACCGGATGAAGAAATTCCAGTTTTAATGCATTTGTGACCGGATATATGCATTATTTCATTCGGAAAAATACGATAGACATGGACAAAGACAAATTTTATTTAGAGTCAGAATTGCATCACATAAGAAACATTAGCTTGCTGCAACTATATTACCGCAACGGAAAAACGCTTGGAAAACATACTGTCAGTTTAGAGACCGTCAAATGTCCACATTCTTCTCTAAACAGGTGTGAGTTTAATTACCCTTAGAGTTGACATTTAAATCACGCTTGTCATAGGCTGGGTTCCATGTTATAGGTCCCTCCCCCGCCCTTTTTCCATTGACTGACACCCTTAATTTTATTTGCAACGTGGCCCTGTGCAGTAAATTGGTCACATTCCAAGAGACATGACCATTTTACCAGTGCTCTTTGGCAAAAGGGGTTATCCATATATAAGCAGTGTTCAAAAGGAATTTCTTATTAGATTTATCAGAACATTATACATCAAATATGATAGATAATATTGCATGTATAAAATAAGGAAATCGAGATGAGATGAAAATAACATTGAATTTAATAATAAAACAGTAATAATAATTAAAAACGAATTAATTAAATCATGTAGTTTGATGTAATTTTAAGTAGCATTCATCTTATTATTACGGTCAATTAGTGCTCTTTAAATATTTCGTACATCAATAGATTTCGCGAATTTGGTAATTTAATAAGTTTCAGCATACATGGTGTTTTCCAAAGATGTTACATTCTTGTTTCTTGGCTGCGAATACTACTAGCACTCTATAATACAATGTTGTACTCATTTTCTAGCACGTTGCAAAACATAAAGGTTCTTTGATATATTGGAGCATGTTATTGTCTCTTCGATCTCCCTGACTGAATGTATATACATATGTTACATTTATAAATGAAACTCCAGTGGATCTGTATTGCCAAGCGAGTGAATTCTGGTGAACCTCGAGTCTTTGCCTTCAGCTTTGTTCCATCATTTGTTTGGGGATGAGCACAGGGTCGAATGGGTATGGATATTATGAGCTTGTGGGACAATATGGGAACCAATGTAAAATCAATGCTAAAGAGGTTCTATGTACTAAGGGAACCAATGGGAATTGAACATGGATAGGCCACTATGTGGTCCTGTGGGAATTTAACATAGATTAGCTTATCTATGTCCCATAGAGAAATTTTAATGGATAAGGCGGTGTGGGATCCAATCGGAATTTGACATGGATGGAAAGTATGGAACTATATGAAACATCCATGTAAAATAGGGGCTGAAGTTAATTTGGGGGTCATATGGGAATTTTACATGGATCAGTTACTCTAACGTTTTCTGGAAATTTGCCATCATATTTTGTTACTTTCTTTTTTTTTTTGGTGGGGTTGGGGTTGAAGGGACTTTACAGTGTCCTGTGAGAATTTAGGGAATAAGTATTACTGGTTTCAACGCTGGCTCCTACGAAAATTTAACGTGTTGGGAAGGTTTGGAAGCTATGAAAAATGTAACTGTGCACTTGGGAGAGTATGGAGATACGGGAATTCGACGCTATGATGTCACTATGGCCGCCTATGGATATTTAACATGGGATACGGGATGATACAGAGATTAAAGGAATTTAATATTAGGGGTTGGTACAGTATGGGCACTCTGGGAAATGATAATGGAACGTAATGAAGAGGCAGACAAATATACATTCATAAGGAGACAATGCATTTGCATACAAATCAATGTATATTGTTTTAACGTACTCAGTGACAATTTGTGATAAACCTGAAATACTTGTGTGTACATTCAGATGCATATGTCATATGCGACACGGATTATTTCACAACAATTTATCTATAATGCTCTGAAATTCTTGAGTTTCTTTTCTATTCTTATTTGCTGGGCTATAATTTTGTCAACTTGAAGTTTTATATTCAAGAAACGATATATTACGTAAATAGTTTCTTTAAATGATTGTCTTACTTCTAGAGAACGATATATCGTGAAAGAAAACATTTCTTGCCTTTTGTTCTCTTTCTATCTTTCTTTTTCTTAGATAGATTTTAGTACATTCAGTGATGAAAGGTCATTTTCAAACAACAACTCAAATACTGGTGTGTAATAAAAAAATTCCAAATTGACACATACAATAGATCAGGACACATTTACAGTCGTTTTTTTATATTTTTGGAGGGGGTCTTTCTTTTTTCTGCTTGCTTATCTTCCACGTCTGGTTCTTTGCGTATATCTCCAAATGTTCTTTATGTCTGCGCTGCATGTTTTCTTTTCTGTGATTCTCAATTTCATTGTGTATACCTTCTAAATTTCTTCCACATAACTTTGGTATACTTTTGTTTTCAAAAGTCTTTTGTGTACGCTTGTTTTCAAATGATTGATATATTATAGAACTTTTAGCTTCCTACCAAACTTACACTTACTTTAATCAATAATTTCCTATATATATGGTAATAAGCCATCATCTTTGCATGATCGCTTTTAGAATAGTACGTGCTTTACTAACGTCTACTATACGTTGTTCCACGTTTTTCCATCTCTAAAATGTTCTTGTCTCTTTTAAGGCTGTCACATGTTACATGTTCTGCTTCATTGCCAAACTAACTTTTCAACGGCAACGATAGCAGAAATATATCAAAGTTGTAATAGATGAAATACTTTTAAGCTGTAATAGATTATATAGCTTAAAGTTGTAATATATGAAATAGGTCGAAGTTGTAAAAGAAAGATGAAATAGGTCGTAGTTGTAGTAAATGAAACAGATTGAAGTTGTAATAGATGAAATAGGTTGAAGTGGTAATAGTTGAAACAGGTCCAAACTGTAATATATGAAATCGGTCGAAGTCGTATTGGATGAAATTGGTCGAAGTCGTATTGGATCAAATCGGTCCAAGTCGTATTGGATGAAATAGTAGTAAGATGGCTGATCTACACAGGCCATAACCACATTACTGCTCGACTGCATTTTTCGAATTAATATACACTATTCTGTGGTTTCATCACACACAATCTGGAATTTGTTTCATTTGACAAAAAGAATGGTATGTTTCTGTTCATATTCAATGAAATTTATGAAACCAGTCGAACACTTTAAGCTTATGTGTTAGACAATGATCGCAACATATGAAAATTATTCGACTCGTTTCATACATTTTATTTGAGATCAAGACTAATGTAAGCAAAGATTTGGTTCTGATGATATGTAACTGTAATAATAATAATTTCATGCATGCATTCCAGTTCCTATAAGTCTTCCTGCCTTGGCACACAGCAGGTTGTTGCTTTCCAACCTATTATTTTATTTGCCTTCTACAGTATCATTCCACAGCCACCTCCATTAATTACTTCAATTTGTCCCTCCCAGAACATAATTGCTTTAGAGATTTTGCAGTGTAGAACTGTGCATACATGAGCGAAAATTAAACACCATTCTGAAAGATATTACAGAAGGTGGGCGTTCTGTTAAGATCATGTCAACAAACAAATGAAATGTCAAGAAATGTGGGTCAGTATTTAATACAAAAACAAACTCTGTTTGCAGAAATTATTTGATTAACTTTCCCAAGGACGGTATGGAAGAAACAAAAACATACTAGGCAAATAACCAAGCACACTCACTTTATAATCACAGACTACATTAGCTTTATAAAAATACGTTTTGGTGCAGAAAATAAATTCAGGCGTCAGTGGTCTTTGTACGATAGTTGCTTCAACTTAACAATGGTTAATCTCCCTCAAATTGTTTTTTATGACCATTCTTCATCGAAATCCTGAGGTACAGGGCAAACATGGTGGTGAACAATATTTCTACAGCTGTATAAAATACACATTTTACACTGCTTGTGCACGTTCAGACACATTCTTCAGTTATCATTCAAATATGCATTCATTATGATTATGTAGTGTTTGCGTCTATCAAAATAAATTGCTGTTGTTACAACTGTGAATTCTCGTCTGCATAATGTTTTCAGACAAAGACTTCTGTTTAGAAAACACTCAGACTCGTCCGTGTTTCAGATCAATAACGCCTCATATCTGCGCAGACCAGCATCCTCGGCGACGAGAGAATACACTTACTGGACGAGATCTATTAATTGCATTTGAAATGGGCACGCATTAAATATTATTTTTATCACACGAGAAAAAGCCCACTGATATTATTCATTTAAGCTTCCAAAATTAGCCGAAGGAAAATGACTGAGATATTAAAATATGTTCCACATTACGCCTTTGTCCTGTATGACTTAATGGTGTTGTGACATGTTAAGTTACGAAACGTTGGGGATTGAAAAATTGAGACGTACAGAGGATCTCAAATGGGTAATTATTTAATATTGAATTTTTTAAACGAATTGAATGCGAGCATTGGCGAATAAAAGCTGGACATTTTGCAACTAGTTTCATAAATGTAATATTAAATCATTACCCACTTGAGATTATGTTTGTCACATAACTTTTATTGTAATGGAAGTAGATGGAAAGAAAAAATAATTTCGTTTATTCTGACTCAGATGTTGTACCTTTCATTTATTACGCGTAAAAAATAGTCCCAGACTATTGTCGGGGGGGGGGGGCAGTGTTATAACCAACAATATTTAAAAACATATTTTTGTTTACAAATTAGAATTAAAAGAATAATTGTCCTTCCGAATGAATGGAACTCAGAGAACATATTTTCTCAACTCAGAATGTGTTTGGAATTTCGGTGTGATGTCACATAGTTTGCTTCATTGAGGTTGGACGATCAACGTAACAATATTGATACCTAAGGTATGTCATTTTCAGAACTGGAAGTTGTTGGATATTCATCTGAAAGGAGTATTACTGGTTGAAGAAATTCAATATTTACTGTAATCAGGGCCGACATATGGGTAGGGGCAACCGGGGACATATCCCCAGGGCCCCGTCCTGTAAGGGGGCCCAGAGCCGGGCTTGTAAGTGAGCCCTGGCCGAACAACACTTTTTAATTTTAAAAAAGAAAAATTTCGTTTCAGCAATCGCTCTCTACTACGGTGACTGTAATGTATTTGTGACCGCATTTTGCATTAGTTGAATTTAGAACAGGAGAAAGTGGGAATTGCATCACATAAGAGACATTCATTTGTTTGAGTTATTTCACCAAATAAAAATACTGTGGTTAGATAGGCCTAGCGTTCGGTCAGTTGAGAGACCTGTTGATGTGTATTTTCTTCTATGAACAGAGTTTATTTGCTTCTAGAAGTTAACATTTAAACCACTCTTTTATATAGGGCGAATTCCTTGTTACCGGATTACCGCCCACCCCTCCCGTCATGCACACTATCAATGGACAATACTCTTAATGTTATTTGTTGTTGTTGTTGTTCTTTGGCGTTTAACGCCATTTACATGGAATAACAAGCCCCAGTTGGGTAAAATCGCCATATTCATAAAGATGGGACCGTTTTTCTCAATTTCCTTTGGTAATCCGATTCGAAAAATAGCCGCCAAAGTATTCATAGTACTATTAAAAAGAAAACAAATTCCGTAAGGCGGGGTAAAGAAAATTTTTCTACGATCGCAGACAATCAGTAAAGAGAATACTGCGCAACGATTTCATGGGGTTATCGGGATAATAATTATTAAAATGCAGGATGTTAATTTCTTGCACATATTAAAACATTCCATGGAAACAAATAACAAAATATTACATCATCATCACAGTTCAATTATCACAGTTTACCTGTAGAGAAGAAAACAGTTTGTAAAAAGTCAACATAATAAATGTTGGAATGACTTGAGCAGAAAAATATTGAAAGTAAATTAGGACCATACAAATTCCGTAAGGCGGGGTAAAGAAAATTTTACTACGATCGCAGACAATCAGTAAAGAGAATACTGCGCAACGATTTCATGGGGTTATCGGGATAATAATTATTAAAATGCAGGATGTTAATTTCTTGCACATATTAAAACATTCCATGGAAACAAATAACAAAATATTACATCATCATCACAGTTCAATTATCACAGTTTACCTGTAGAGAAGAAAACAGTTTGTAAAAAGTCAACATAATAAATGTTGGAATGACTTGAGCAGAAAAATATTGAAAGTAAATTAGGACCATACAAATTCCGTAAGGCGGGGTAAAGAAAATTTTACTACGATCGCAGACAATCAGTAAAGAGAATACTGCGCAACGATTTCATGGGGTTATCGGGATAATAATTATTAAAATGCAGGATGTTAATTTCTTGCACATATTAAAACATTCCATGGAAACAAATAACAAAATATTACATCATCATCACAGTTCAATTATCACAGTTTACCTGTAGAGAAGAAAACAGTTTGTAAAAAGTCAACATAATAAATGTTGGAATGACTTGAGCAGAAAAATATTGAAAGTAAATTAGGACCATACAAAAATTGAGCAGCAATATATATATATATATATATATATATATATATATATATATATATATATATATATATATATATAAGTGCAACTTATATCCCGGATATTTAATTGTAGTCATTATAGACTATTAAGCAAATTAGGAGCATTCTCTCAATTTGCTTAATAGCCTATAATGACTACAATTAAATATCCATGATATAATTTGCGCTCACATAAATGTACATAAAAATAACAGATGTCGTTATGGCTCATTGATTTCTTAGTCAATAATAATATTTTCCGGTATCAGCAACAAGTTGAAATATACTAGTTGGAACATAATAAATTTAAAGGTTTAATTCCTGTGGAAACAGCCATGTAAAGTTTTGCAAACATAACCGTTTTTAAGCTTATTTGTTTGTCTTGTCTATGTTTTGTATTTGACTTTGAAAATTACTCATTAAAGAGTCGAAAGCGCCCAGGCTAATTAGATATTAGTTTCGCACTGTTTGTTGTCAGTTTATATATATATATATATATATATATATATATATATATATATATATATATATATATATATATATATATATATATATATATATATATATATATATACACGGAGAGCTCGTATTTGACTTTGATTCGAAACAAATTATCTCGTATTCATCAGGAACTTTACCCAGGAAAGAATAAATATAGCAGAGGTGGAGGTGGAATAATTTAGTTTTTTACATTTAGGTGAATCATTCGTGGAAAGGAACGGAGTTTGTGAAGTGAGCAGTCATATATATATATATATATATATATATATATATATATATATATATATATATATATATATATATATATATATATATATATATATATATATATATATAAAACAAATGACGAGGGGCAAACATAAGGAGGTGTCTCAGATGCATAATTCTGAATTTCTTGCTAAATTTGTGATTCATGTGTAAAACATATAAAAATTTGAATGCCATATATTTCTTCAGGACAATATCTGATACAATGTAGTAGTATTCATTTTCTTCTTTAAATACTGTACGAAGATTTATATAAGTCAAAATTATTGCGTAATTTAAGGAAAAAAATTTCTTGAATGGGATCATTTTTGAAACACACTATTCCAGAATTTGTACAATCAAGTAGTCCTTACTAAGCTAACACTTGTCACCGGGCTATCAATAAATTGGTCCATACAACTGGCTGTACATGTATATCGCCGTAGCTCCCGTCAATAAAAATTCTTCATCAGAATAACTGCCATTGATAGCATGAACATGAAGGACATTCTAAATTCAGCCTCTCTCGATGAACCTGTTCGAAAAGTACAAAAATGCATCATATTATTAAATATGCCCACTAAATATGGGTTAATTTTTAAGTTTTAGGTGAGTAATTCTGCAAATGAAATTTATATCAGAGGAACGTAGCTGAGTTTCGAAAAAGTGAGTATTGTTTTAAATTACTGTATAACGTTTATACTGGGAAGTAGTTTACAATATGTTTTGTTCTCGCCTGGAAACAAAAAAAACCCCACCACTTACCAACAAACATGAAGACCGGCAGAAATTTAAAATAATTTAGTAAGAACAGTGAATTATGTACGAATATATATGTAGCATATATTAGAAGTACAAACACTAGTAGGCAAAAGACCAATAAAACGATTTTTTTTACGTGAAAAATTCTATTTCTTCAAGTACTAGGTAGACTTTACGTTTTGATTCACTGCAGCAGAAATTCCAACTATTTCTGTTCCTGATTTGCATCATTTTCGACATACATACCATATACTGGCCATGGAGAATATCTTACTTCATATAATGAAATATAAACAATTTTGCAATAATAAAAAAAAACGTCCAAAAAGTTTCCCTACACATTTTGACTTCAACAAAGAAAACGTTGTGTAGCCAGACAAATTCTTCAAGTGTTAAATTTCAACTGATAAGTAAAATTTATGGAATAACCAAAACGTTTAAAACGAAAAAGCTTTGACGGCAACAAGTTTAGAAAAGAAAACACCAATTATTCAATTAGTAGAAATTGCAAACAATGCATTCTGTACCCACTTACCAACAAATTTGCAACAAATTTGCAAGAAACATTAATCAAAATATTTAAAACTCTGGTACTGGACACAACGGTAATAATATTAGAAAACAATAACAGCACGGTACCTTTCCCTGCTCTTCCTATTTATGCCATGTTGCTTTCAATCAGGTTAACTAATCGATGAATCGCCTTTAACAAAACCGTTGCCCTAAGATCAAGATGTCAACTTATCAACTAAGCTGTAATCGTTTTGCATCCTGACAGATATCAAGTTACCAAATGAGTAGTAATTGTTACATCCTGAAAGATATCAAGTCACTATGTGAACGGTAATCTTGTTACATCCTGACAAATATCAATTCACCAAGTGAGCGGTAATCTTGTTACATTCTGACAAATATCGTTTCACCAAGTGAGCGGTAATCTTGTTACATCATGACCAATATGAATTCACCAAGTGAGCGGTAATCTTGTTACATCATGACCAATATCAAGTCACTATGTGAACGGTAATGTTGTTACATCCTGACAAATATCAATTTACCAAGTGAGCGGTAATCTTGTTACATTCTGACAAATATCAATTTACCAAGTGAGCGGTAATCTTGTTACATTCTGACAAATATCATTTCACCAAGTGAGCGGTAATCTTGTTACATCATGACCAATATGAATTCACCAAGTGAGCGGTAATCTTGTTACATCATGACCAATATCAAGTCACTATGTGAACGGTAATGTTGTTACATCCTGACAAATATCAATTTACCAAGTGAGCGGTAATCTTGTTACATTCTGACAAATATCAATTTACCAAGTGAGCGGTAATCTTGTTACATTCTGACAAATATCATTTCACCAAGTGAGCGGTAATCTTGTTACATCATGACCAATATGAATTCACCAAGTGAGCGGTAATCTTGTTACATCATGACCAATATCAAGTCACTATGTAAACGGTAATCTTGTTACATCCTGACAAATATCATTTCACCAAGTGAGCGGTAATCTTGTTAATCATGACCATTATCAAGTCACCTAGTGAGCAGTAATCTAGTTACATCCTGATAAATATTAAGTCACCAAATGAGTGGTAATTGTATTTTATCTTAACAACACGAACTAAAATGTAATATTGTTACTTCTCTAATACCTTATCGCGCAACCAGCTAACAGATAGTGACCACATGAACTTTACGAAAAATACTATAACTTCCACAAAACAATTCGCGAATACCCGGATACTAACAGTCTTTAAAATCACATACCAGCACTTTTACGAACATTAGCGTATGGCGATTTAGATATGTTCATATACATATAACCTTACCTGAAATCTTGTATTATGTACTAGTAACGTCAATAATATTACAATCTACTAGTGATGTCAGTAATATTACTATATACTAGTAGTGTCAATATTGCTATATTCTACTAGTAATGTCAGTAATATTACAATCTACTAATAATGTCAGTATTATTACAACCTATTAGTAATGTCAGTAATATTACTATCTCCTAGTAGTGTCAATATTACTACAACCTACTAGCAATGTCAGTAATATTACAGTCTACCAATAATGTCAGTATTATTACAACCTACTAGTAACGTCAGTAATATTACAATTTCCTAGTAACGTCGATAATATTACAATCTTCTAGTAATGTCAGTAATATTACAATTTACTAGTAATGTCAGCAATAGTAGAATCTACTAGTGATGTCAATAATTTTACTATATACTAGTAGTGTCAATATTACTACATTCTACTAGTAGTGTCAGTAATATTACAATCTACTAGTAATGTCAGTAATATTACAATTTACTAGTAGTGTCAATAATATTACAATATACTATTAATGTCAGCAATATTACAATGTACTAGTAAAGTCAGTAATATTACAATCTACAAGTAATGCCAGTAATATTACAATCTACTAGTAAAGTCAGTAATATTACAATCTACTAGTGATGTCAGTAATATTACTATATACTAGTAGTGTCAAAATTACTACATTCTACTAGTAGTGTCAGTAATATTACAATCTACTAGTAATGTCAGTAATATTACAATCTACTAGTGATGTCAGTAATATTACAATCTACTAGTAATTTCAGTAATATTACAATTTACTAGTAATGTCAATAATATTACATTGTACTAGTAAGGTCAGTAATATTACAATTTACTAGTAAGGTCAGTAATATTACAATCTACTAGTAAAATCAATAATATTACATTGTACTAGTAATGTCAGTAATATTACAATCTACTAGTAAAGTCAGTAATATTACAATCTACTAGTAAAGTCAATAATATTACGTTGTACTAGTAATGTCAGTAATAATACAATCTACTAGTAAAGTCAATAATATTACATTGTACTAGTAATGTCAGTAATATTACAATCTACTAGTAAAGTCAGTAATATTACAATCTACTAGTAAAGTCAATAATATTACGTTGTACTAGTAATGTCAGTAATAATACAATCTACTAGTAAAGTCAATAATATTACAATCTACTAGTAATGTCAGTAATATTACAATCTACTAGTAAAGTCAGTAATATAACAATCTACTACTGATGTCAGTAATATTACAATCTACTAGTGATGTCAGTAATATTACTATATACTAGTAGTGTCAATATTACTACATTCTACTAGTAGTGTCAGCAATATTACAATGTACTAGTAATGTCAGTAATATTACAATGTACTAGTAATGTCAGTAATATTACAATTTACTAGTAATGTCAATAATATTGCAATCTACTACTGATGTCAGTAATATTACAATCTACTAGTGATGTCAGTAATATTACAATCTACTAGTGATGTCAGTAATATTACTATATACTAGTAGTGTCAATATTACTACATTCTACTAGTAGTGTCAGCAATATTACAATGTACTAGTAATGTCAGTAATATTACAATGTACTAGTAATGTCAGTAATATTACAATTTACTAGTAATGTCAGTAATTTTACAATGTACTAGTAATGTCAGTAATATTACAATCTACTAGTAATGTCAGTAATATTACAATCTACTAGTAATGTCAGTAATATTACAATTTACTAGTAATGTCAGTAATATTACAATCTACTAGTAATGTCAGTAATATTACAATTTACTAGTAATGTCAGTAATATTACAATCTACTAGTAATGTCAGTAATTTTACAATGTACTAGTAATGTCAGTAATATTACAATTTACTAGTAATGTCAGTAATATTGCAATCTACTAGTAATGTCAGTAATATTACAATCTACTAGTAATGTCAGTAATATTACAATTTACTAGTAATGTCAGTAATATTACAATCTACTAGTAATGTCAGTAATTTTACAATGTACTAGTAATGTCAGTAATATTACAATTTACTAGTAATGTCAGTAATATTACAATTTACTAGTAATGTCAGTAATATTACAATCTACTAGTAATGTCAGTAATTTTACAATGTACTAGTAATGTCAGTAATATTACAATTTACTAGTAATGTCGGTAATATTACAATTTACTAGTAATGTCAATAATATTGCAATCTACTACTGATGTCAGTAATATTACAATCTACTAGTGATGTCAGTAATATTACAATCTACTAGTGATGTCAGTAATATTACTATATACTAGTAGTGTCAATATTACTACATTCTACTAGTAGTGTCAGCAATATTACAATGTACTAGTAATGTCAGTAATATTACAATGTACTAGTAATGTCAGTAATATTACAATTTACTAGTAATGTCAGTAATTTTACAATGTACTAGTAATGTCAGTAATATTACAATCTACTAGTAATGTCAGTAATATTACAATGTACTAGTAATGTCAGTAATATTACAATCTACTAGTAATGTCAGTAATATTACAATTTACTAGTAATGTCAGTAATATTACAATCTACTAGTAATGTCAGTAATTTTACAATGTACTAGTAATGTCAGTAATATTACAATTTACTAGTAATGTCAGTAATATTACAATTTACTAGTAATGTCAGTAATATTACAATCTACTAGTAATGTCAGTAATTTTACAATGTACTAGTAATGTCAGTAATATTACAATTTACTAGTAATGTCAGTAATATTACAATCTACTAGTAATGTCAGTAATATTACAATCTACTAGTAATGTCAGTAATATTACAATTTACTAGCAATGTCAGTAATATTACAATCTACTAGTAATGTCAGTAATTTTACAATGTACTAGTAATGTCAGTAATATTACAATTTACTAGTAATGTCAGTAATATTGCAATTTACTAGTAATGTCAGTAATTTTACAATGTACTAGTAATGTCAGTAATATTACAATTTACTAGTAATGTCAGTAATATTACAATTTACTAGTAATGTCGGTAATATTACAATCTACTAGTAATGTCAATAATATTGCAATCTACTACTGATGTCAGTAATATTACAATCTACTAGTGATGTCAGTAATATTACTATATACTAGTAGTGTCAATATTACTACATTCTACTAGTAGTGTCAGTAATATTACAATTTACTAGTAATGTCAATAATATTACAATCTACTAGTATAATCAGTAATATTACAATCTACTAGTATAATCAGTAATATTACAATCTACTAGTAATGTCAGTAATATTACAATCTGCTAGTAAAATCAGTAATAATACAATCTACTTTTAATTCATATCTAACAAAAAGATCTGAAAATGTTGTATTTAATGTCAATAAGCTTTTTCAAACTCCAAAAGTTACTAATTTAAAAAATTTCGAAAGGAAAAGAAATCCACTCAAATTGACGAAGCCGCTACTAATCAGTACAACTGTCGAGAAGTGTGCAATTTCCTGAAAAATCCTTACGTGTGACACCCAATAACTCCTGGTATTATATACAGACCAATCGTCTTATCCTATACAATATTAAATAATCTGATTCGTCACAAGGTTAATAAAACATCACGTTGTAGTCTGTGTGTACTTTCGTGTTGCATGCATTCTGTGCAAAGTTATTGTGTTACAACCTGAGCACTTTTTTGTCGACTCGTCCGATCCATCTTTGCAATCTTTCTTTCCATCGCACACAACATCCAGGTCCTTGCATTCGCAATTGTCACAGGAAAATGATGCCCAAGGGCACTAAAGATAAATAAACGTTTCATTTACATTAATATGAAAATAGACAGACAGATTCAATCAGCAGTACATGAAGGCCTCTAATAAATATGCCTCAGTGTTTTCGGATAATGATTCAATTGACGACCAACTTTTGCTGCCAAATAAAGAGTCGGATACGATCCAGCCTTTGTCAACTTATCTAGTACAAAGAATATTATGACAACTAGGTGCTTTTTAGTTTTGGTGTTTTAATAACACGCGGTATATAAATATAACAACACTGGAAATCAAACTAAAATTTTAGTAGATCAGATAAAATTGGGGTATTTCATAATCATGAATATTTATGAGACAACTCACATTTATGAATATTACCATATCATGGCTGAGAAGGGCGAAAACGGTATACATCACAATTTTCAACAGTGAAACAAATGCCACACCAGCAAGTCTCTGTGATATTAGTTCGCACAGAAATCACCACCCTCTCATATAGAAATATGTGAAATATACATATAATGTTTAACATGTTACCAGACCAGCATGTCTCGAGGATATTACTTCACACAGAAATAAATAGATAAATAAATAAATAAATAAATAAATAAATAAATAAATAAATAAATCAAAGTACATAAATCAAAATACATACATACATACATACATACATACACACCCACACAAATACATACATACATGCATACATGCATACATACATACATACATACATACATACAATAAAATAAAATAAATACCAGACCAGTAAGACTATGAAGACGATTAACAAATTTGACTTTTGTTATTAAAATGTCACTAAATCATAAGGCTTCTTTATATTGAATTTAGCTGTGTATAGATTGATAACAGAACTATTTCTCGAGTTTAACATGAGAGGAACAATGTCGGTATCAGGAGATAATATGTATTGTGTCTACAAGTATGGACAGGATAAAATGTAATCAAAAGGCTTGTAGCGTTAACATATTGCATTGTTGAGCATACAAGTGTGAATTCGGTTATTTCAAAACATAAAATGACATGCCCTAATACTAGTGATTGAAGATTTACAGATTATATTTAACGATGATAACAGTAAAAACTTAGTATTAACAGTAAGATCAAAAAGGCTAAAACATGGCTGTATGCAGAAGTAATAATTGTATTTAAAAAGGGTAAGTACACTTATTTGTACTTTACAATAGTTACAATAAAATCACGAAATAGAGCATATTTTAAAACGTCAACGATTCGAGAGAGAAAAAAAACAGAATTTATAGAAGATTTTGGATGAAAGTAGTGCTTTATGACACAGGATGTGACATGCTGTATAACAACGGTAGAATCAACAGATTTTGAAGACACTGTTTTTAAACATCCTTTATTTGACGTCTAGGTTCAACTGAATAAAACTGTACAAAGATAGTGTCCAATGAACGTTTGATGTTTGTAAATGATACCAACTTCAACAGAAAACTGAAAAAGAAAAAGGAAAAAGGAAATACAAAATCATTGATAAGTATATAGAGAGTAAAATTACTCAAATTAACATGGTATTGCTGTGTAGGTAAGAACAAGATTTGAGAGGGGAATCTTAAATGAATGGAAAACGAATATGAAGAAACAAACAACAGCAAACAGAAGTTGAATGTGTTTGTACAAGAAAAGCAGATCCACACCAATTTCTTGAATTTAAAAAAGGGATATCAGAGCAAAAAAATAGTGAAGCACTTTATTTATTGTTTTGTCCCACAATTTACTTTAGTTACAAAAGATTGGACAACTCGCCTTCAGCACGCTGACATTTGAAAGATATTTAATGTGATTCACTTGTTTCTCGATGGAACTAAACTTTTCACATACTCATTTCACCTAATTATATTTTCTCTCTTCAATTGTACCCTTTCCCTACTTTTTCTGACATTAGTATGTTTCCCACTCAGTTCGTTTACTTTTAGCATTTCCAACCGTTCTTAGGACTGAACCGTAATAGTTGCATGTTTAATTTGTTGATGTCTTTTCAGTCCTTGTACTTTTGTTAGCATCAGAATTTCACATATTCTTTTTCTCGTATTTACGTCTACAGGATTTTCATAACTCCTTAATTCACTTTTGTCTTGCGTACGAAACAATATTTGTATTGCATGAGCAAGCCTACAACTTTGAATTCATTCGTGACATGCATCAAGTACAGTCTTACTCTCTCTTACCTGTCAATCATTCGACTCGTTTTTGTTTATGTTTCATATAGATTTTCACAGGTACTTTTACAAATTCTCTTTGTACAACAATATTTTCAAGAGGGCATGATGGTCGTTTATCACGTTTTGTAATGTTCGAAAGCACGCATTTCCGCCCTTCAACATGATATGACCAACAACACCTTCCAATATGACCTGATTTAAAGTTAGGTGATAATATTTCATATTGACGTGAAGACACTGTAATCATTACCAAGATCTAGTATCACGGATGGAATATTTATTATCCACAAAAGCTTGTCACTATCATGCAACAGATTTTCATATGAATAACCATCACTAATTTGATTCATTTTTCGATTATTTAAATAGTGAGATCTCCTAGCTGAGTAATGGAGCAGAGTCAGTCTCAAAACAAACTGGACTATCTGTTAGGTTTCAAAGAAACGTGGAAAAAGTACAGTCTAAAAAAATCGGTAAACATCTAGAGAAATTGTACATAGCTATTTCAAATAAAACATATGAAATTGGACTGCAAAACCTTCTGGAACACATGAACGAGAAATAAAGTCACATTAAATCTGTGTTAGTGCCAGATCTGCCAAATGTAGCAAACTATTGTTAGAAGATGTAATTCTATGATATAGTTCGTCAGCAAATTTCTTCCAATCATTTATTTATAAAGATGGCAAAAGTAAATGAGAGATAATTATATGACATCAAATGGTATCTAATACGTCACTGCATCTTTTTCCATAAGCTAGATAGTTCAATGAAATCAAATAGTTTCTGATACGTCACTGCATATTTTTTCATAAGCTAGGTTTGTTTGGCCTGCATTACGAACTAGTTTCACAACCTTCATATATACCGGCATCAATCTGAATGGAAGAGCAGAGCCTAGTTCCACAATCAGACATGGGCATTGGAGGGATATTCAATTTTTGTTTTGTCCATTCACAACTGACCAGCTAATATCAAGTGGATTTTAACAGTGCAAACAATTAACAGTGTAACCACAAGCGTGACTTGAAATGCACATTACTTAAATTCTTCAATATGTTGATTCATAAGTAGCTCATTAATATCATTGTTTTTATTGTTAGATAGATTGCATGATTTTTGCCATCAAATATCGACCGAAACAATAAAAGACTAACACCATCATTTATCAGACAACATCAAACCCTGATCTTATTAATGCATATATGATACTTTAGATACAAGGCTTTATGTAGATTCAAACCAAGATGTAAGTACTGCGGAGGTCCACACAAAAGAGAATGCCACACAACTAAACAAAAATGCGCTAACTGTAAAGAAAACCATTATCCTAGATCGGCAGAATGCAGATTTACAATAAAAGAAAAACAAATAGTGGACTCAATAAACGAAAAACACCTCACCTTCCATTCTGCCAAAAACATTATCTGTAAAAACAA
Organism: Sinohyriopsis cumingii; assembly: GCA_028554795.2. Taxonomy (NCBI): domain Eukaryota; kingdom Metazoa; phylum Mollusca; class Bivalvia; order Unionida; family Unionidae; genus Sinohyriopsis; species Sinohyriopsis cumingii. The sequence continues at coordinate 51,886,119 of CM068828.1, forward strand.
CCCCAACACATCAAAATCTACCTCTGAAACAATCAATGAGCACCAAAACTCTCCACACAGAATCAGAAGGGAAAACATTGCACCACAAAACATACCCTCGAATCAGGAAACAAAAGAACCAAAAACTACAACCCACATTGTAACAAACCATGACCACCCTGATAACACTCCAGATACAAACAAAACTGTCACCCTAAACAACCCCAAACCTAACTCACACCCCAACACAGAATTAATACAGGAAGTAATGAACCTAACAACAGGAACCCTAATACAAGATCTCAATAGCATAATGAGAACCCTCAAAACCATTTTCACCATACTAGCTGATTGGACCACAAGACTAACAGATAAAGTCAACGTCACAAATGGATAGTACAAAAAATAACAAAATCACCATCTGGCAATGGAACTGCAGAGGAATCTTTAAAAACCTCAGAACTGCAGAACGAACTGAATAATACAGCCGTAAAATCAGACGTAATCTGCCTACAGGAAACCCTCATAACACAAGAACACAAACGCCTGCCCAAACTACAAGGCTATACCCAAGGAATCTTTTAAAAACAGACCCAAGGGACAGAAACTGGATGGACTAGCAATTTGTTTGATAGATACACTAATCTACTATGAAATAACAGAAGTACCCCCTAACTTAAACATCAATAATAGCATCGAAATAATGTCAGCAATGATATATATAGGAACCACAAACATTCAAATATTAAATGCAAACGACCCAGGGGGTACTTTCTGCCCTAACAACTTAATCTCACTAAGGGCATTCACTATTAACAACAACAACAATCTAATTATCTGTGGCGACTTTAACGCACACAGTGAATTATGGGGAGGTAAAAAGAAAAATCAAAGAGGGAAAATGGTTGAAAAATGGATAACTGAGAACAATCTGGTCATCTTAAATGACGGGTCGAACACTAGATTAAACCCTGAGGATGGCACTCTCTCAGCCATAGACCTAACCATCACTACCCCAAAATTGGCTCAAATCACAAATTGGTGGGTGGATCAAGAAGATAAGTTAGGAAGTGACCATTTTCCCATCACAATCAATATTCAAACAAAAACTCAACACATTCCAAACGAAACCCCACCTAAATGGAGGTACCAACAGGCAAACTAGGACCAATTCCAATTATTACTAGCTAGAGTAAATCCAGATAACTTAGAAAGCCCAAATATTGACATGTATTATGATACCATAACAGACACAATTATAGAGGCAGCTAAATGATGCAACCCAAACACAACTAATATCCAAAATAAAAATTCTGTACCATGGTGGACTAAACAGTGCACTATAGCACATAAAGACAAAAAGGGCCTTAAATAAATATAAACGCACCAAATATTCTATCTACTTCCAGCAATATAAAGATAAAGAAAAAGCTCAAAACAAACTATAAAAACTGCTAAAATTAATCTATGGCAAACCTTTTGCTCTAAACTGAGTCTAAAATCAAACTCAGATAGCCCTACGATCCAAAAACGAAAGATCCCCCGGTAAGGATCAGTTAGGTTACATTATCTATAAACAAACCTACCTATCAATATAACAATAGCCATAATCAAACTCTTTAATAGGATATGGGATAAAGGCCAACTACCCACCAAATGGAAACAGGCCATAGTAATACCAATCCCCAAGCTAGGTAAAGATCCCAACAACATAAATTCGTACCGACCCATCTCCCTTACAAACAATATCTGCAAAATAATGGAGACAATAATCGCAAATAGGTTAAAACACCACCTATAAACCAATAACCTACTCTCCATTAATCAATGTGGCTTTCGGAACAAACGGTTCACCACTGACCAACTTCTTAGATTGGAAACATACATCAAACTCGCTTTTAACGCACATAGGAAAACCCATCGCAACCTCATAGCGGTTTTTCTAGACCTAGAAAAAGCGTTCGACCTAGTATGGACCAGTGGACTAATGGCCAAATTAAACCAATTTGGAATAACTGGACGCTTGTTCAACTGGATTGGCGATTTCCTCACAGGCCGGAAAATTACCACAAGAATAGGCAACACCCATTCGGACGAACGTTCACTTGAAAATGGAACACCGCAAGTCAGTGTAATAAGTCCCCTACTATTTAACCAAATGGTAAACGACCTTGACTTCAATGCAGCCTACACAAAAATAAACTTGTCACAATTTGCAGATGATAGTGACATATGGAGGAATGGAAATCCTGCAGTAAAACATTAGTTAAAGAAATCCAGCAGAGCCTAGACAACATAGGGAGATGGGCGGACAAATGGGGTTTCAACATATATCAGGAAAAACCTGTGGCACTTTTCCTGAGGCAATCATATTCACCCCCAAACGAAATAACAGCCTAGTCTATCCAAACTTCTATATACAAAATCAAGTAATCAAATACGTAACAGTAGTAAAATTCCTAGGAATGTTCTTTGACAAATGCCTCACATGGAAACAGCACATTGAACAACTCACCCAGAATTGTAACAAAGATCTCAATTTACTCAGGAACATCACAGGGACTGACTGGGAATCGAACCAGGAAACCCTCCTCACGATATATAAAACCCTAATTAGATCAAAACTGGATTACGTTTGCCATGCACATAACTCGGCTAAGCAACCTGTACTACAAAAACTTGACACTATCCAGAGAAAAGCCTTACCATTATGCACAGGAACACTCCCCTCAACATCATTAGAAGAACTACTAACACTAACAGGAGAACTACCATTAAAATTACGTAGGCAAGAACTGCTCCTCCGATACTCCATTCGATTCCATACACTCACCCAGATAACCATCCCACCAAAATAGCTATAAACAAGTGTAAAGTTGTCTTCAAACCCAAAATCATACCCACCATACCAAGTGGCAAAGTAATCCTTGAACTAAGAGAAAAGATACCTCTACTAAATAAACAGGTAACAAACAATACAGACCAGAACAAATCACCATGGTTACAAAAACCACCAAGGATTAACACTGAATCTACCAAATTAAGCAATAAAGAAGGACAAGAAAACTTACTAAAACCTGTACTGGTAAACGAAATCAACCAAAAATACCCGGACTATGTTAAAATATATACCGATGGATCAAAAGCAAACAACCCACCAAGAACAGCAGCAGCAATAGTCATCCCTGAATTCAATATACAAACGGGATCCAGATTACCTGACTATTGCTCCATTTACACCACTGAATTCTGGGCTATACTTGAATCACTACAATGGATCAAAGACAACCAAATACCTAAAGCAGTCATTATAAGCAATTTCCTAAGCGTTATCAAATCGATCCAAAATCGCAATACACAGTCTAGGGAACAATTATTCGACAGAGGATGCAGATTAATCGACCATATCACCAGAGTACATCAATTATTCGAGCTCATGTGGATACCGTCGCACATTGGAATCTCTGGCAACGAAACAGCAGACAAAGTTGCACAAAGCAAACTAGGAGATCAAAACTCTATCAAGTTTAACTATAGCTTTACAGAACCACTAAGCTTCGCACAAACATATAGAGACCAAAAACGGCAAGATTTTTGGAACTCCTCCCCAAAAGGTAAAAACCACCATGAAACCCAAAAAACCGTAGATAGGAACATACAGCTACCTAAGGGTACCTATTTAGAACAGAAAACCATAAACAGGATAATAATTGGAAAAGCTAAACTAGCAAGCAGTTTTGGAAGGTTTATAGGACCCAAACCAGCAACCATTAACTGCTTTAACTGCCACACCACCGAAGATCTACACCACGTATTCAATATATGCCCAAAATATCAACCCGCTAGGAAAATATTTATCAAAAACCCAAAAGAGATTGGATCACCACACACATACCCAGGGTTACTTATGGACTCGAATAAAAATAAACAATCAGCATATAAAAATATAAATAAATTCATAGACTCAGCAGGACTTAGGAACAAAATATAATTGCTATCCCTACAAAACCAAAAGACCGAGTAACTAGCTAAATAAATTTAGAAGCCCCCACATATAAACCCATAACATATCATTCAGTTTTATAAAAATATTAATAAATAATTCACTTACGAAGCACCTATCAATAACTAAGGAAACCGCAAAATCGGATGTCCTAGATGTCCTTAACGAACCGAGTAATCAGCTAGGACTCCGGTCCTAGATGTCCTTAACGAACCGTGTAATCGGCTAGGACTCCGGTGTCTTGTTAAATAAAGTATAAATAACATTCAATCTCTAAAAACATTAATAAATAAATAACTTAAAGAGGCAATATCTTAAAACTTATAAATAACATAACGTAGGAAGCAGACCCTAAACACGTCGACTAGTAATACCATAATAACCTTGAAAATCTCTCTTCATACATGATTTCTACTAAGAACCTCTATAAACAGCATAGAACCCCCCCACACACACACACACACTTTTTAGAACATTTTGGAAAAAAAGAAAGAAATTTAAAAAAAAAAAAAAATGAAAGAAACACCAGGTAAATGCAACAAGAAACCAGCGATGTGAAGCAACCAGGACCGTTCCTGAGTTCTCCTTCCCACTAATGACAGCCAACCATTCAACTGTAAGGGACCTTTATGGACCCACAGATTGAGGCCAAACTATCAGGGTTCCTTGAACCCATAAAAGCCTGGAGGAGGTGGCATCATTCTCTTCCCCAGGAACAGCTATTAGGCTGTGGTGCAGTCAGAAAAAAGTGGCACATGCACAATTGTGCGCACGCATATAATTAAACTCAACAACAACAACAACAACTAATTATGGTCAAACCAGGAAAAGAGTGTTCCGCAAACCGTTAATACAGGTCTAGGGTCTATGAGGTAATAAACGATTTGTTCATGGTTTCAGTATGAAAACAAATCACCTTTAAAGTTATGAAATTGAACATATTCAAAATTAAAAGATTTATATTTGAAAACGTAACTGCTAATGTTTACCCATTGGTCAAAATGATACAAAGAATATTTTGTAAAAAGTGCAAAATCCAATTTTGGAATACTGTCAGTACATACCGTTGAATTACAGTTCCCATTTTCAGTAAGATTCATTGTTGAAAGACTCGTCGACACTGTGGAAACCGTCGAAGCTGTTGTAGTGGTACAGTATTCACACCGAGTCATGTTCGTTGTTGTCGGAACCGTGGATCCTGTCGAAGTCGAAACTGTCGTTGTTGTACAATTTGTACACTGAGTTATATTCGTTGTTGTCGGAACTGTCGGACTCGTCGAAATTGTGGAAACCGTCGAAAGTGTTGTAGTGGTACAGTATTCCTTTGGTTCTCGTGCAACTGTAATATAATTAAAACAAAGCACAATGAATAAAAGAAAATTGCAATCTTATAAATCTCATGAAGGAAAAAATCAAAATGCAACCCTTTCAAATGCTCAATAAATGAAATTTCAATATTTCAGTATGTATGTATGTAGGTAGGTAGGTAGGTAGGTATTTAGGTAGGTAGGTATGCAAGTAGGTAGGTAGGTAGGTAGGTAGGCCTTAGAAAGTTCTGAACTTTCCATTTCTTACACGACTATAAAGTACATCTAAGCAACTGTCCTGCATTGAGAAGAAAAGATAACCTTGCCTATTGATATCAGTTTTTGTCTCAACCAATGCTGAATATATATGTGAATACATGTTGGCTTTCGTCAGAATTACACACAGGTAAACACGATCATCATAAGTAATGGCAAATACCAAGATACAAGCAAAGTTTCTAAGCTGGAAGAGATTAATTTTGATGAATTTTGAACCACATGCATATAAAGTACTCATTTTATGAAAAAGACTATAACGCTACTTTTCCGTCAACCATGTAAAACGCTAAGAAAATTTTTTTTGTCCTGGCTGAATATGTCGCATATCAGTCGCTTGTTGTCTAATTTGTATGTCTTGCATAACAGTGAATTGTTGTCAAGACTGTATTTGTTGCATACTGGTCATCTTGTTTTGTCCAGACTGTATATGCTGCAAATCGGAAATTTGTTATCTAGGCTGTTTGCGTTGCATATCGGTCATTCATTGTCTAGCTTGTACGTGTTGCCTATTGGTCACTTTTTATTTCTTTTCAAAACGACCTGGAGGAAAATACAGATGTTTTTTAACTGTTAGATTTATGTCAACAAAAGTTGATAACTTGTTTAATCCAAAGCATATATTTTTAAATTCTCCTGCATAACATCAACTTGTGGAATTTAGCGTTGTGTAACCAGAATCAAGCTGATAACTCTGTACAAAATTGATAGAGATGAACTGCTCGCTTTTGAACTTTCTCTGTTATATTTCACATAAATATCTGTTAACGGTATCTTCAGATTTAATTACAATCAGGTAATGCAAAGCAATCAGTTAAACTTGTCATAAAAATAATTTCCTTTGCTGATTTTGTTCTCTTGCAATTTGACGCATTTGACAAATCAATCAATCTAAAATTTCAATACGTTTTAAGAATTATTGTGTTGAAATGCTGACATATATTCATTTCCGATAGCAGCGATTGTTGAACCGACATTGTCTTATTACTGCCACGAACCGAAATAGAAATGTACCTGAGTGTGACTCAAACGAGCATAGCGGATGCCAAACATGCAGTCACTTTGCAAATTACCTTTACATCGCTTGGTTTACACTACTGTACTCTGGAAACTGAAATATCTAGCTTTCTACTGGAATACTACATTCAGAAATGGCTTAGACAAAGTCAGCACCTATGACGTGCGAAGGAATTCTATAACGTGACCAACAGCGATTTGTAATTCTGTTCTTACGAGATGCAACTAATGTTAGAATGACTTAGGCTTTGTTTGGCATATAGTGTCTTCAATATGTAAAATATATCTTCTTTTTTTGTGTGCATATGATGCAACCTGAACATATTCGTGCATTTTATATAAATTTTCGTTGATGTGATGCTAAAGAGAATCGTGGATGCCAAACACTTTGCTTGAAAGATTGCACATACCATTTTCGTGGAAGTTTGAAGGCATTTATGCCAAACGTAACCTTTAAGAGAAGGTGATTATAACATTTATCCTACCACACAATCCACAGGCCAGATTGCACTTGGTCTCCATATTGACGTTGTCCGTGACGCACTTCCCGGCCGCCGCATTAGCCACGCACGTGGACAGGGTATTGTTGCAATCCGCTACAATAAGTCACAAAATAGACACTGTAACTATAGTTTATAATTTCAGTCATTTGTTCTACAATATTTATACTCTTTGTAGTACATACACTATTAACTATTATTCTACGGGAGCTCAAACGGATACTTAATGAAGTGATGTGAACCTGAAACCCTAGTTGGAATGATACGCTATGTTTGTGTTATGTAATTGTTACGATGTAAAAAAAAATAGGAATTGTTTTGTAGTATCCATAGCAGCTCAGCTAAACAATATGGCAGCTGGAGGTCTAATGTATTATAGTAATACATGAAATATTAGTTGATGAATGGGGTGGGGAACACCGTTAGTAGAGCGAGAAAATGTCAACAATACCAAGAAATGAAACTTCCAATATAGGTAAATGGTCGCATAGAACGGTGAAATCCCGTGCAAGGTTGCAATTCAATGCAACAATGTGACAGTAACAGGCGACATCACCACCTGCTAATGACACAAACACCGGTAAACGGTCTTACTTTCGATCGAATAACAATGATAAAACCTAAAGAGGGACAGACACATACATACATACATACATACATACATACATACATACATACATATGTCGTTTGCATATAGGCATTCTGCCAGTTCTTTTTATAATCGTTATGCACGAAATTGAAAGCCAGTAGCCTAATAGTGGTAACAAAGAATTCATGTTGCGTATTATCCAAAATCAAGCTACGTTAATCACTGCAGATTGTAATAAAAGATCACATATCTTCTTAAGCACACATAAATTAAGGTTTAAAATATAATAACAACAAAATACACTTATTACATGCTTAAATTATTTAAATACTGATTCTAGATTTGTAGGGATAACATGCTTGGTCAAGACGTTTCTGTGTGATTGACCATTAGATGAAAAAAATAGCTATATTCCCATAAGGCTATAACGTAACAACATAAAGTTATGCTACTAAATCTAAGATATATACGATAGGAAAATCTTAGCTCACACTTTAAAAAATTAAATACCGTTTTATTAGTATTACTTATAATGATAACGCCATTTATACCCCCAAAAATTATATTTTGTCACATATGTGAATAGTTTTAGGCCATCATATAAGAACCAGAATATCTAACATAATATATGTAATTCATGTGAATACAGTCTGATTTTAATGAAGAGTGTATTTCCTTTCTCGTCTAGACCTCCACTTACTTTCACACCGGAGGCCACCATGACCAGCGAGACATTCGCACCTGCATGTTGTACTGTTAAAAGTGCCGCAGTTCAGACAATCGCTGTATTTGCAGGCGGTGCAGGTCGGCCCGGTATAGGGGTTGCGACATGTCGTACAGCGTAATCCAAACCAGTACTCCGTGCACTGGCACACACAAGTTGCTTCGTTCAATGTTCCGCTGTTATAGCAGATCTTGTTACAGGTGGTGTTGCAACTGGAACCTAAAAAAAACCCCGTAAATTACTGAAGATGAATCAACATTGCTTGGCATATGTAAATATGAAATCTCATAATGGATCTCGCAATACATTAAATCCTGCAGATTGCGTGTGTGTTCTATGAAACTTCTTGCTTTCATCTCAAACGTTTTTTGTTATGACCTAATGCTTGAAAGCAACAAACAAGTCTAGAAATTATTGATAAGAACTGTTTTTAAGATCACTACATGGACATTTCTAACCAGTACAGTATATATATATATATATATATATATATATATATATATATATATATATATATATATATATATATATCAAAGCTGGCAAGTATTTCAAGATACTTCAATATTTAGACATTTAAAAGGGGTCAGTATTAGAAACAATTAGTTAATGAAAAGGATCGGGCGAATATTTATCAAACAATTAGTGCTTTTTTGTGATTGTATTGTACAGAACGGCAGTTCATTCAGTGCGAATGTTAGTTGAGTTAGTGGGTTTTTATTTTATGTTTAGCTCTTTAATTTTATACAATCCTTTCTTTCTTCTTCTTTTTCTAATAATAATAATAGTAACAATAATAATAATAATAATAATAATAATAATAATAATAATAATAATATATATATTATTATTATTATTATTATTATTATTATTATTATTATTATTATTATTATTATTATTATCATGTCATTATGATTAAAGCATGATATGTTATATGACAACTTTTATGGCTTGGTAAAATTAGAAAGAAATATCTAAAGATACAAAGTAACTTTTGAGTTATGTAGAGTTTTTTTGCTGAACTAGAATGCTACCATATTTGAACATTCACTTGTCCTGAATAATTGTACACCTGGTGCATTTTGTAAACGAGAGAACAGTACAATTGTTTCAAGAAATTATTTTGTTGTAATTTGTCAATATACGACAACATATATATATGAGGTGGAAATCGCATTTGCTTTATTAATATGCTAAATAATTATATATATATATATATATATATATATATATATATATATATATATATATATATATATATATATATATATATATATATATATATATATATATATATATATAAAGATCAGAAAGCCTTGAAATTTAAAAAAAAAAACAACGTAATGTTCATCAACACATACTTATATACACTCTTAAACGTACAAGTTACATGCGCTTTTTGCCTTTCGTAATACTCGTATAAAGTAAAAATTTAGGCCGTACAGAGATGATTTGCACGAGTTTCACGAGTGTAACTAACTACGTAGCTGATTTTGCCCCTGTCATCATAAGAACTGTACATGTCAGTTTATTATTACAGAGCTGTCTGCTGTTAATTCCTTTACCACACACATCCATGTATGCGCTAGTGCTAGCAGCGCACAAATAACATTAGGGTAAGTTCCATTTGTATCCGTCGCAATATAATCATGTAAATCAGCATATTACGCCGACTTTATTCTGTCTTGGAAATCGCGTTTATTATTTGGGTATTAATGTCAATTGTAAGGTAGATCATAGTGCAAAGAAAATAGAAATCACGCGGGCAGAAGTGCGAAATTTGCCAGAGTTTTTTCTTTATATTGACAAAATTGAACTAGGGCCTAGTTCTTCTCCTTCTTCTATGTAGTCTCTCGAGCCGAGGAAGACAAGTTGTGCGATCTCATCCACGGTGGACGCGCATGTGGCTCTGAGTCCAAATTCCGATGCACACAGGCGGTTGCAGGTGGGGCATGTGACACCGGTGGTTGTGGTGGCTGAGAAACAGCTCTGTGACCTCCCTCACGTGCTGCAGTAAGACCCTGGCGGTGATCAACATTGAGGTGGAACAGGCCTTTCTGGTCAGGGTTCGCCAGTGGATTCTGTCTGAGGCAGCGAGCTCGAGCTGGTGGGGTAGAAGGTCTGTCCATTTGATGTGCCTCTTGAGATTGTCTTTGTACCTCTTGCGAGGACGGCCTTGGTTTCACTTTTCCTGGGCTAACTCGCCAACGAACAGCTGCTTTGGGATTCTGTTTTGATCCATGCGGATAACATGAACAGTCCAAGGAAACTGGGCCTGGGATAGTTTGGCTTCGATGCTTGTTGTGTTGGCTCTGTTTAGGACTTCCCGGTTGGTGATTTTGGTCCTGCCACCTGATCCGCATGACGGATCTCATGGAGCGATGGTGGAAGTGGTTCAGCTGACTAATATGCCTTCGGTAGAAAGTCCAAGTTTCAAAAACATGCAAAAGAAACGTGAAGACAATTGCATTGTACACCTTCATCTTTGCTGACAGGCGTATGTCCTTGTGCTGGAACACCTTGGTTCGGAGTCTTCCGAATGTTTGACTGGCCTTTTGGATCCTCGCATTGATCTCTTTGTCCATGGAACCATCGCTGGATATTGTGCTGCCAAGATATTTGAAACTGTCCATTCTTCAGCTGCGTGTCGCCAATGGTGATGCAGGGTTGTAAAGGGACAGTGTTTGGGGTGGGCTGGAAGACGAATTATGTCTTTCCTATGCTAATTGTGAGTCCAAATATGTTGGACGCTTCCGAGAACCTGTCCACGATTGCCTGTAGATGAGTCTCTTCATGGGCCATGAGGGTACAGTTATCTGCAAAGAGTGCTTCAGTGATGAGTCTTTCGAGTGTCTTTGCAGCTAGGCGACGGAGATTAAACACTGATCAATCCAAGCGATATTTAATGTAGATACCAAGGTCATGGTCACTGATGGCATGGTGCAGTACCTGTGTGAAGATACGGTTGAAGAGTACCGGAGCGAGTACACAGCCCCTTTTGACACCGTTAGATATGGGGAATTTCTCAGAGGCTTCATCGTCTGCGACAATCTCTCCAGATATGTCATCGTGGAAGAGCCGGATGAGATTGGTAAACTTCTGAGGACAACCATACTTCTTGAGCACTACCCATAGTGCGCCTCTGTTACCTGTATCGGAAAGCCTTTGTCCGGTCCACGAAGACGGCATACAGATTCACGTTCTGCTCAAGGCACTTCTCTTGGACTTGTCTCACTGCGAAGATCATGTCAGTGATGCTGCGGTATGGGTGAAAACCACACTGAGACTCCGGGAGGTTATATTCTGACACTGCCTCAATAAACCTGTTGAGAATGATGTGACAAGTATTTTGCCAGCTATGGCGAGCAAAGGGATGCCTCTGTAGTTATTGCAATCCTCACGTGTGCCTTTATTCTTTTAAAGGGCTAGGATTGATGCGTCGCGGAGGTCGTCTGGCATCCCCTCTTCCGTCCAGATGCTGATTAGCACATCGTAGAATGCATCCAGAGTCTGTTCACTGAGAGCCTTGTACACCTCCGCTGGGATACCATCCTTTCCAGGTGCCCTGCCACAGTTCATGTGTTTAATGGCCGTCCTCAACTTCTCTATCGTTGACGGAACATCCAGTTGGTCGTGCGTTGGCTGTTGGGGTATTTTGTTAAGAACAGATTGGCTGACCGATGAAAACAGGTTCAGGAGCTGACTAAAGTTTTCTTTCCATATGTCCCTAATGCCCGCTATGTCCTTCATTAGTGTACTGCTAACTGCAGCAATTAACGGGGGAAGAGCAAGGCTCTGAAGGGCAGAAGATTGACTTGATGGCGTTGTAGAACTTTTTGGAATTGTTAGTGTGGGCATAGCGTTGAACTTCATCAGCTTTCATCTCCCATCAATGGTCATGCATCTTGCGGATTTCTCTCTGAACCTCAGCTTGATAGGATCTGAAAAGGTATTTTGGGGGGATGGAGTTTGTGGCATTCTGCCAGTCCATGAATGTTTTTTTTTTCTTCTGGCAAGCAGATCTTAATTGGCACCGTTGGTCTTGATGGGTTCGCTTCTTGGTGCCCATAGTCGCCATAACTGTTTCTCTTATCATGTCCCTGAGCATGTTCCATTTCTCGGAGGAATTTCCACGTATATGTACTTGGTGGACAGCATGTCATCCAGGCTCTTCTGGAAATTGAGGTAGGTGGAAGGCTGCTGAAGTTTGACAATGTTTAAGGCTATGCACACAAGCTTAGGACGCCTTGGGTGATGTGGGGAAATGCAAAGCCTTTGGGTAGTTTGGACAAGTATGTGGTCTGTCCAGCATTCCGCTCCTCTCTTGGCCATGGTGATGAGGACATCCTGGTCATTGCGCTGACGGAGTATTACGTAGTCGATTAAGTGCCATTGGCGATATATGGGGTGCATCCAAGTGTTCTTGTGTTTGTTAGCCATTCTGAACATTGAGTTAGTGATTAGGAGGTCAAATTCTGCGCATTTGCTGAGTATGAGCAGGCCGTTGTTGTTCATCTTTCCGACACCCCGCTTGCTAAGTACACCTTTCCATCGACCATAATCGCAGCCAACACGGGCGTTGAAATTTCCCAGTAGTATGATCTTGTCGGCAGCTGTAACTGAGCTAAGTACAGAGCTGAGGTCCGTATAGAAGTGCTCAATGCTTCCGTTGGACTCGAGAGGGTATGAGAGTATGCACTGATGATTGTTGCGTGCAGTTTGTGACTGATAGGTAGTTGCAATTTCATTAGCCTCTCATTGATACGAACAGACAGGTCCGGAAGCTGCTTCAGAAGACTTGGTTTGATAGCCAGGCCAACTCCGTAGATCCTGTCCTTTTTGGGAAGATTTCCTTCCCAGATGATGATATAGCCGCTTGCTAGCTGATGTAGAGAACCCTCCTCTGAGATCCTGGTTTCACTCAAGGCTGCAATGTCGATATTGTTGCGTGAAAGCTCCTTAGCAACATGGGTTGTTCTCCTGTGAGGTCTTGCTACGTTCTCTTTGTCCATGAGAGTACGGACGTTCCGTGCTCCAATAAGAAGTCTTTTTTCTTTGATAGATTCGACCGCAGATATCGATGATCTTGCCAGCTGCGGAAATCTGGCCAGATTTTGAAGGGCATGCTATTTTTTGGCAACCTTTTCTAGGCCCCTCCCTATGCAGGGTCATCAGGGCTGTCCTGAAAAGGTCTGCTCAGTCGCCCTGGATGCTGCCGAACTGTTTTGCTACCACTTGTCCAAGGGCCACCTACGTGCAGGTTTCTGAGTACGACTCCCAGTGGTCATCTCCACCTATTGCGTCACCAGTTACCCATCGCATTAGGAATTTGGTAGGTGCAGGTAAGGAACGATGATTGTGATGATGAGGATGAAAGATAGGTGCACAATATAACCTGTGTGTGAAGGAGATTAAAGTGAAACAGCCTTTGCACAGAGACAGCCTCACCCTCTCGGCCTTGGTAGTTGGAACTCAGCGGTACGAAGATTCCGCACGGCCGGGGACTACTTCGGCTGCATTGGATGGTCATGACGTCTCCAGAGCCTTGTCATGTCCTGCGCTCTCCACAAAGCGTTTGCAGATTCGCCTTCGTGGCCGTTGGATCACTCATTTGATCTCTTCCGCACAGTCTGTCGAATCTGGCTTTGTATGCAAGGATAGGCAAGCTCCTAAGTCACCGAGGGTTTGAGAACCGTCGGCTACCCTCAACCTGATTTAGCCGGCTAGTCGAAACCGTTGACCGTGATGTGGCCGCTGCGCATGCTACAGCTGCTTGGATGCACAGGTGAGAGCTGAGTGCTTGGTGGGGACCAAATGTGTACGAGCTACTCCCAAAGAAACACGACGTGCCCCCCCCCCCCCACGAGGTACAACCCATCCCAGAGAATGGCCTAGTTACTCTTGAGAATTTAACATGTTAATTATGTGGTAACCTTGAATGTCCATATTTTAGTTCAAACCGCTTATCGTTCAAAATTATGTAAACATTTCTCCATGTTACTGTTCTTAATTTTGGTTCTAAAATCAGCTTGTTTTAACGTTTACATGAAGACTAAGCGGGTAAAAGTCAATGCTGAACACACAGCGCGATTTTGGCCTGAGGTCTTTGTTTCATCTATATATTTTCAAAAGCCACAAAACAATGATCGTTTTCAGTGAATAGTTAGATTAGCGTGCTGATAACACAAACCATTTTCCTATAATCAAACTAAGAACCATAAATTAACTAGACGAATTTCACACTTGTTATGTTCTCCTACTTTAGATTGGCATGAATTGTCATTACGCAATTCGAATCCGTTGATCGGTATTTCGTGCCAAGCACACAACATAAGAAGCCTCAAACAACCAATATACATACTTATTCCTATCATTTCTTAGTACTAAGGTGAGAATATTCCAAGAATTCTTGATGTTAGGAAATATAGATGGGGCCATGTTACTAAACCAGTCCTTATCATATTATCGGTCCTTATAGTCCCATGAAAACGATTCAGAATGACGCTTGTACCTAGTGAATGGGTAATGACTGGGTATGAGAAATATCTTCCTAACACCAATTCCCTTTAACCAAAGAAATAATCACTAATATCTTTAAAACCTCATAAGCGACGAGTAGATAGAAATAACAGATACACTATGTGTTTTACATTACTTTTCTTAGGCAGCTGCCCAAACCATATTCCGAATCCCGAAAGATATTTTGTATCTACTGCCGAATACTATGGGTTATATACTTCCGATCTCGCGTCACTTCTCTTACGGGTCATTAAAGTTTATATAAGGCTTTGTTTAATATTACTTTTATTGTCAGAGAAACCTAATATGGAGTATAAAGCCTTATATGGATTGTACTGGCCTGTATGAGCAGTGACGCGTTCAGAAGTCATACAAAGCAATTCTCAGTATTTAGTGTTGTGGTGGGTTTAACGCCATTTTTCAACACGCGATAGTCTATATATAGGCTACACATGGCGGCCAGTACAACAGGAGGAGGAAGAATCCGCAAAAACTCGGGTAATAACCACGGTAAGCCACTGGCAAGCTTTCTTACATGCCTACCTACGCCAAGCCCGAACTTGTACCGACGCGGACAAAAGTGAGATTGCAGTGATCTGTAGGGTGAAGTATTTAGACCACTCGGCCACCAGTGGGTCCCTCAAGGTTTAGGGAACTGTATCTGTAAACGTAGAAGTCATATATCTGAATCAGAACGATCAACAGTGTGTGTGTGTGTGTGTGTGTGTGTGTGTGTGTGTGTGTGTGTGTGTTTCCCAGTGTGTGTGTATTTTTAACGTAGCGTTAATAGTTTATAGTGATGTATATCACTGGGTTATCATGTTGCATCATGCCCAATCCAGTTACATTATCCTGACACGAGGTCGACTAATACTAACACTTACGTCTTAATGATGAAAGCCTAGCGAGTTAGCAGTTAGTACCATTTTTATAAGTCTTTGGAATGACTCGGACGGGGTTCGAACCTGCGACCTCCTGCATCGTATCCGAGGCTGAGGCTCTAACCACATAGGCCACCAGAGCGGCATAACATCAAAAGTTCGAAAGGGATGTTAGCTGTGAAAGTCAACCACGCCGACAATTACTGCGGATATCGATTGGAAAAACATTCCAAATTGCATTATTTACTGGTAAAGTTCATACCTGATCAATCAGTAATCAGTCCTTACAGAGATTATTTCCTAAAGAACAACCAATCAAGGCTGTAAGTGCTTCTTTCAAAGCTAAGGTGTTTCATCCATATTTCAAAAGCGATTTGAAGAAAGTGAGCAAGTATCATACTTCAATGTGATGTTATTTATGCCGCTAGAAATGTTGAATTTCAACCCCACAGAGAGACAGACAGACAAACAGAGACAGAGAATGAGATTTACCATAGTAATCAGTTTCACATATACAGCCACACAAAGTTGAATTCCAAACGCCGTGGACACAGGGTCCAGTACATGAACTACCTGTAGAATACATTAAAACATAAAATATAATATAATGGAATATACGAAATGCATAGTTTGCCAACTGGGCCAGTACAATTTGTCATGTTATATTGTTTAAATGGAATGTAATGGTTACCAGAAAGTATACATTTAAATGTTGACCACCCCACCATCACCCTTACTCCTACTGTAAACCCTCATTTTCGTTAACAGATTCTCTATGCATCAATGTAACCACCCCACTAATGAAATGGTTACTACGTTTATGATGACTGTAGAGTTGCATCAGAAGGTGTTTATTATGGTGAGAACTACAAAGTTGTCAAAGTGTCAGAAGAAGACAACTTTTTTACTCAGGTTGATATTACATAATAATTCACACTTAGATGGCCTGGCAATATTTAGTCATATCGCTCAGATTTTGCATTAACAATGATCGAATACCAGTTGGTAATAGGTGAGTCGTGTTGATTCGTCCATTAAAACAAACAGGACACAACTTACCGACACTGGATAATGGAGTCGAATATCCATAGTACACACCCGTATTGTTGTTGGTTGATCTTTGGTACAGCTACAAAAGACACAAATCGGTTTGAGATGAGGGGTAGTAGTAGTAGCAGTAGTAGTAGTAGTAGCAACAGTAGTAGTAATATGGAAAAAGGAACTACTGTTGTGCACCTACACTCCTTACAGGAGGCTTGTTAAAAGTATTGAATTTATTACCATAAGTTGTTGACTTCCTTATCATAATCAATAGGATGTCATTTATGTAACACATGGAACATCCAACCTGTCTGCAGTTCATCGAGAAATACTGACACAGGAGGCCTATAGTTTACTTTTGGTTTTACATCAGGGAGTAGTAACTGTATCGATATCATGGATTGTGAGAAAAGTATGAGCATGTCTTCTACACACGTGAACAAAAGATGTGTTGTTTACTTGACCTTACTGTACTGAATTGAATTCGACTCCCACCCATGAGACATGTTACCTTTTGTTAATGAAACCTTGCTGCAGAAGCTTTAACCTGGAGTGATATGAAGGCAAATATTGTATTTCTTTTAAGAATGCTGATCATATAAAAAGTTTGACTCTTCCTGTAAAGACTGTACCTTAACTGTTATCTTTTATTTCATACCTTTTGAATACATTTTACATCAGGTTAACTTCTATCTTTTATCAAAAGGGTGAATCTTTCTAAATATTTTACCAATTATTTACCTTTATCATTTTTACTACGTAAATTTCACTTGGCACAGTAGTCATGCGATAGAAATAATTCTTCTTGTTAGGTGTTAGGGTCATAGCTCGTGGTACAGAGTGTGAAGTACTAATATTAGGCCTGGAAAATTTTACTGATGAGTCATAGAAATTTGCAGCCAGGAAAAAAATATGTACGTGTTAAATTAACAGAATTTGATGATGTGTGATTATGAAGTGATTGGATAAAAAGTATTGCGGTGTGTGCATGTTTATGAACCCTGCAGTTGAAAACGACTGTTGTATTGATGTCTTTGCAAAGAGAGGAAACATCGACCCCAGGCCATGCTCACGTAGAAGTTGTTTGATTTGTTCGGTAGTGTGACCATCTGCGTATAACATAATATTCTGTCATTTGACCTTCGACCATGGCTCTATGAGCGGATATGATACTAGTAGTGTTTGTGACGACTTACTTTTATGAGAACAGGTTGTGTTATAGGTCCAGCGGCATACAGGTACTGGCTAGAAACATAGAATGTCCAAAAGGTGCCAGCGAAGCTTGTCGGATTACTTCGACTGTCGAATATAAATGAAGTGTCAACCCAAGAGACTAAGACTGCTTGATTGTCCTTCGACCACAACTCTGTGAATAGTAAAACAGTATGACAAAATACAGGCAAGACAACAAAGAATGATTTTTCAAATTTACCATAATTTTATCATTTAACATGTCCGAAACGAACAACAGTTGTCTTTAAAAAAAATCATTTAAAGTGACCATATACCTTTCTAGGCAGTCATAGCAAACTATATGAACAGTCGGAGACAGCGTCATGATTAAACAGATAATAAATAACACAAATGAAAGGCATATAACAAATGTCCACTGACGCTGTCATTTAAAAATGATTGACTATTTGCAATTCACACGCTTTATGCAGAAAATATATCATTTTATGGTTTTTCTTGTTGTTGAGTTTAATTATAGTGGCAGGCGCACAATTGTGCATGTGCCACTTTTTTCTGACTGCACCGCAGCCTGCTAGTTGTTCCTGGGAAAGGGATGGTGCCACCTCCCCCAGGCTTTTATGGGTTCAAGGAACCCTGATAGTTTGGCCTCAATCTGTGGGTCCATAAAGGTCCCTTACAGTTGAATGGTTGGCTGTCATTAGTGGGAAGGAGAGCTCGGGAACGGTCCTGGTTGCTTCACATCGCTGGTTTCTTGTTGCATTTGCATGGTGTTTCTTGTTGTTGTTTTTTTTCTATTCTTTTATCTTTCTTTTTTTTTATCTTCTTCAAAATGTTCTAAAAAGGGGGGGGGGTGTTCTATGCTGTTTATAGAGGTTGTTAGCAGAAATGATGTATGAAGAGAGATTTTCAAGGTTACTAGTCGAGGTGTTTAGGGTATGCTTCCTACGTTATATTATTTATAAGATTTTAGATATTGCCTCTTTAAGTTATTTATTTATTAATGTTTTTAGAGATTGAATGTTATTTATACTTTATTCAGCAGGAGACCGGAGTCCTAGCTGATTACACGGTTCGTTAAGGACATCTAGGACCGGAGTCCTAGCTGATTACTCGGTTCGTTAAGGACATCTAGGACATCCGATTTTGCGGTTTCCTTAGTTCTTGATAGGTGCTTCGTAAGTGAATTATTTATTAATAATTTTATAAAATTGAATGATATGTTATGGGTTTTTATGTGGGGGCTTCTAAATTTATTTAGCTAGTTACTGGGTCTTTTGGTTTTGTGGGGATAGTAATTATATTTTGTTCCTAAGTCCTGCTGAGTCTATGAATTTATTTATATTTTTATATGCTGATTGTTTATTATTATTAGAGTCCATAAGTAACTCTGGGTATGTGTGTGGTTATCCAATCTCTTTTTGGTTTTCGATAAATATTTTCCTAGCGGGTTGATATTTTGGGCATATATTGAATACGCGGTGTAGATCTTCGGTGGTGTGGCAGTTAAAGCAGATAATGGTTGCTAGTTTGGGTCCTATAAACCTTCCAAAACTGTTTCCTAGTTTACCTTTTTCAGTTATTATCCTGTTTATGGTTTTCTATTCTAAATAGGTACCCTTAGGTAGCTGTATGTTCCTATCTACGGTTTTGGGGGTTTCATGGTGCTTTTTACCTTTCATGGAGGAGTTCGAAAAATCTTGCCATGTTTGGTCTATATATGTTTGTGCGAAGCTTATTGCTTCTGTAGAGCTATAGTTAAGCTTGATAGAGTTTAGATCTCCTAGTTTGCTTTGTGCAACTTTGTCTGCTGTTTCGTTGCCAGAGATTCCAATGTGCGACGGTATCCACATGAGCTCGACTAATTGATGTGCTGTGGTTATATCGTCGATTAATTGGCAAGCTCTGTCGAGGAATTGTTCCCTAGAGTGTGTATTACAATTTTGGATCGATTTGATGACGCTTAGGGAATCGTTTATAATGACTGCTTTAGGTATTTGGTTGTCTTTGATCCATTATAGTGATTCAAGTATAGCCCATAATTCAGTGGTGTAAATGGAGCAATAGTCAGGTAATCTGGATCCCGTTTGTATATTGAATTCAGGTATGACTATTGCTGCTGCTGTTCTTGGTGGGTTGTTTGGTTTTGATCCATCGGTATATATTTTAACATAATCCGGGTATTTTTGGTTGATTTCGTTTACCAGTACAGGTTTTAGTAAGTTTTCTTGTCCTTCTTTATTGCCTAATTTGGTAGATTCAATGTTAATCCTTGGTGGTTTTTGTAACCATGGTGATTTGTTCTGGTCTGTATTGTTTGTTACCTGTTTATTTAGTAGAGGTGTCTTTTCTCTTAGTTCAAGGATTACTTTGCCACTTGGTGTGGTGGGTATGATTTGGAGTATGAAGACAACTTTACACTTATTTATAGCTGTTTTGGTGGGATGGTTGTCTGGGTGGGTATCTAATCGAATGGAGTATCGGAGGAGCAGTTCTTGCCTACGTAAGTTTAAGAGTAGTTCTCCTGTTAGTGTTTGTAGTTCCTCTAATGATGTTGAGGGGAGTGTTCCTGTGCATAATGGTAAGGCTTTTCTCTGGATAGTGTCAAGTTTTTGTAGTACAGGTTGCTTAGCCGAGTTATATGCTTGGCAACTGTAATCCAGTTTTGATCTAATTAGGCATTTATATATCGTGAGGAGGGTTTACTGGTTGGATCCCCAGTCAGTCCCTGTGATGTTCCTGAGTAAACTGAGATCTTTGTTACAATTCTGGGTGAGTTGTTCAATGTGCTGTTTCCATGTGAGGTGGTTGTCAAAGAACATTCCCAGGAATTTTACTACTGTTGCGTATTTGATTAATTGATTTTGTATATAAAAGTTTGAATAGACTTGGTTGTTATTTCATTTGGGAGTGAATATGACTGCCACAGTTTTTTCATGAGATATTTTGAAACCCCAATTGTCCGCCCATCTCCCTATGTTGTCTAGGCTCTGCTGGATTTCTTTAACTACTGTTTTATTGGCAGGATTTCCATTCCTCAATATGCCACTATCATCTGCAAATTGTGACAAGTTTATTTTTGTGGAGGCTGCATTGAGGTCAAGGTCGTTTACCATTAGGTTAAATAGTAGGGGACTTATTACACTGCCTTGCGGTGTTCCATTTTCAAGTGAAAATTCTTCCGAATGGGTGTTGCCTATTCTTGTGGTAATTTTCCGGCCTGTGAGGAAATCGCCAATCCAGTTGAACAAGCGTCCAGTTATTCCAAATTGGTTTAATTTGGCCATTAGTCCATTGGTCCATACTAGGTCGAACGCTTTTTCTAGGTCTAGAAAAACCACTATGAGGTTGCGATCGGTTTTCCTATGTGCGTTAAAAGCGAGTTTGATGTATGTTTCCAATCTGAGAAGTTGTTCAGTGGTGGACCGTTTGTTCCGAAAGCCACATTGATTTATGGAGAGTAGGTTATTGGTTTATAGGTGGTGTTTTAGCCTATTTGCGATTATTGTCTCCATTATTTTGCAAATATTGTTTATAAGGGAGATGGGTCGGTACGAATTTATGTTGTTGGGATCTTTACCTAGCATGGGGATTGGTATTACTATGACCTGTTTCCATTTTTAGGGTTGTTGGCCTTTATCCCATATCCTATTAAAGAGCTTGATTATGGCTATTGTTATATTGATAGGTAGGTTTTTTTTATAGATAATGTAACCTAACTGATCCTTACCAGGGGATGTTTCGTTTTTGGATCGTAGGGCTATCTCCCATTCATGTACTGTGATGTCGCTATTTAGGTGAGATTCTTTTGTTCCTTGGTCTTGAAACATTTGAGGTTGGGTTTCCTCCATTAGTTTTTTGTGTTCTTGAAAGTTTCTGGTGTGGTTATTGTTGCTACTCATGTTCGAAAAATGCTTCGCTAGGAGGTCTGTCTTATCTTTATTTGTTATGGCATTTTTAATTTTTGGGGTTGACGTAGTTGCTTTCTCTTTTATGGCTTTTGTCTTGTCCCATATTTGTTTTGAGTTTGATTTTAGACTCAGTTTAGAGCAAAAGGTTTGCCATAGATTAATTTTAGCAGTTTTTATAGTTTGTTTTAGTACTTTTTCTTTATCTTTATATTGCTGGAAGTAGATAGAATATTTGGTGCGTTTATATTTATTTAAGGCCCTTTTTGTCTTTATGTGCTATAGTGCACTGTTGAGTCCACCATGGTACAGGGTTTTTATTTTGGATATTAGTTGTCTTTGGGATGCATCGGTCAGCTGCCTCTATAATTGTGTATGTTATGTTATCATAATACATGTCAATATTTGGGCTTTCTAAGTTATCTGGATTTACTCTAGCTAGTAATAATTGGAATTGGTCCCAGTCTGCCTGTTGGCACCTCCATTTAGGTGGGGTTTCGTTTGGAATGTGTTGAGTTTTTGTTTGAATATTGATTGTGATGGGGAAATGGTCACTTCCTAACGTATCTTCTTGATCCACCCACCAATTTGTGATTTGAGCCAATTTTGGGGTAGTGATGGTTAGGTCTATGGCTGTGAGAGTGGCATCCTCAAGGTTTAATCTAGTGTTCGACTCGTCATTTAAGATGACCAGATTGTTCTCAGTTATCCATTTTTCAACCATTTTCCCTCTTTGATCTTTCTTTTTACCTCCCCATAATTCACTGTGTGCGTTGAAGTCGCCACAGGTAATTAGACTGTTGTTGTTGTTATTAGTGATTGCCGTTAGTGAGATTAGGTTGGTAGGGCAGACGGTAACCCCTGGTTTTATGGTTGATGGGTAGAAAATAGTAACTTTGATATATCATCAAGAACAATTTTATTACACGGTTAGCAGGGAAATTAGTTACTTGTATATTTCTTCTCGTTTGTACTTTCTTACATATTTAAGATGCAAAAGTGATCCTTTTAATTCACGCATGAAAGACACAAATAACGTATCATGTAATACAGCATCAGAGAACCAAAACATACTGTGCAAAGCAAGCTGATTGTGTACTAACTACAAAAAAAATGACTTCAAGCAAAAATTGAGAAAGGTATCGCCTTGAAGGTGATGAATTTATTCTTGAGGACGGTATTCAACTCGTCATCATTCTTACATTTTACGATGTCCGATTAGGTTCTACAAGATAGGTATCATTCGTGTTTTTTGTTTTCTTGTTTGTTTATTTGGGGTTTCTTTAGTTTTCTTGTATCGATATTCATGGAATCCCCATAGGGTCGTTGAAGACCGAGAAGACATATCTGTTCGACATTCCTTCATAACACACCATCCCCAAAAACTTGCAAGTATTCAGTTGCAATTTAAAATTTCTCTTGTGATGGCATTTATCCGGTACGTTGTCTTTACTTAATCCTTCTCCGGGGCGAATCGTGCCAGATCAACTGATGTAAAACAAATGATCTTCCTGCAAGAGAACTAATTCTTAATATTTGCTGAGAAGTAACCACTTCAGCGAATCTTTCGGCAAAATATGTCCTTTTTAGGAATAAAGCTACTATCATATGTCCGGGAGGCGAGTACGCAGAATTACCCACATTCTGGTGTGTGTTTGAATTATATTCAAAAAACAATACAGACGGGTTAAAAACTCCCCTTTTCGCACATCCTTGTTTTTATCACTCAGAATGGATAACACATTTATGAGCAAAACATCACGTCATAATTCTCTTCTTGGAAACATTTTCTCTTCTCTACGACTGGATTGCATGTTTTCAGTCAACACGCACACGCCCGCGCGCGAAATAAATGTGCAGTTTTTTCCTTTACATGCAGACCGTGAAAGGATCGGTACAACACACCAGGGCGTGAAATGCGCATGAAAATTCGATAGTGATACACCTTGACCAACACTACTGCGCACGTATTTTTATCTTGAAGTGTGTGCTCAAAACTGTACGAAAATGACCATCATAGACCTTGAGCTGCCTGTGCATATCAGATTTTACGCTGGTCGCGTACTTAGAAAAGAAAGCGTAAAATGACGACTAACCTATATAGACCTGCTTCATATTACCCCATGTGAAGTAGAACTGTATGTTGTAAGTTCCATTAGGCAGCCACACCATATCTTTTCTATTATCTGCAATAATAATAATAATAATATTATTAATAATAATGATAATAATATCACCTAACAACATCAGCAGCAAGATAAAATACGCTGGAATGGATACTTCGGGGACTTTCTCAATGCATTTTAGGCATTATGAGATCTACAGAACACTGGCACGAAGGAAAAATATTTTGTGCGATAATGCAAATACAGAGAAAACACCCGTCGTAAAAAGAATTACTGCTCATAGAACAACCACGTGCATGAATCCCTTTTCTTGCAGGCACTAATACATTTGTCCTCTATTTACGTAATACATATACACACATAGGGCATATGATATAATTGTTTGGTTCCTGTAGAGATTGTTAAGTTGATGGACTCTTCGGAGTTCATTAAAAAAAAGATGGACAAATTTTTTTAGTCCCTTTGGTGTTCATTGGAGAAAGATAAGTCTTAGGTCTCTTAAGTGTTCGTCATATATGGGCATAATTTTGTTTCCTTTTGTTTTCCTTATATATTGCTAAAGGTGTGGTCCCTGCTATTTTCATCACAGATGAACAAAATGGAGTGATCTCTTCACTGTTTATTACAGATGATTAATTGTGTGGTTCCTTCATGTTCATTACAGATGGTTAATTGTGTGGTCCCTTTAATGTTTCTTATAGATTATTGATTTTGTGGCATCCTCAATGTGGCCACCCCAATCATGTTTGAGCAGGATCTCTATACGCACTTGTCTGGCCTTATATCCGGTATGCTAACATTGCGTTAGGTAGACGTATATAAAATTGCAATTAAGTTATTCACACGGGGGCGGGGGAATTAAGCTCTTGTTCAATAAAATGTGAATCTTTGAAGACTAAATATTACATTGTTATCTTTACTGCGATAACAATTATTATATGTTTGCACACACATTTGTATATATATATATATATATATATATATATATATATATATATACATATATATATATATATATATATATATATATATATATATATATATATATATATATATATATATATATATATATATATATATAGCATGTACACTGCATCAATAATATACCACGAGATCTCTAAATTTTTCCTTTGAAGGAAACAATACTTTCATTTTAAGGAAAAATTATTACAACGAAGTGTATTTCATTATATATATTTTATCTATATCACATAGAATTACTTATATTTGCCCTTTGAAAAAAGTTAAGATTTACAAAAGGCAACTATCTATTAACCGAGTGAATGAGTTAATCACATCCCTGCCAAGTGTGTCAAAATGTAGTTCTGTGCCTTTTTTGGCTATTCACAATCCCCTTTGTATAGTGATAAGTTCATTCTTTCTTTTTTAGTTTCTATTTTTCTTCACATTGATTAAATCATTATAATGCACACTTATAATTTAAACATGAAAGAAGGTTTTAATCAAGAAAGTACCGGCGTGTAGCGTAGAAAAGAAGCGAAATGACGAACCAACAAGAGTTAAATAACATATCTAACAATTTAATATGTTTAAAGTTGATCTAAGTCATTACTATGCTTTAATTAGCATTACTACTGACCATAAACCTCCCCCCTCTCTCTCTCTCTCTTATACAAAAGACATAAAAATGGCACTAACAGCTGCCTCGCTAGGCGCTCAGTATTAATAGGTTGGTTTTAGAACAGGTCAGCCTTGTGTCCCGATAATGTCACTTGATGAGACATGGGACATTATGCTGTATGTATGTATGTATGCATGTATGCATGTGTGTGTGTGTGTGTGTGTGTGTATGCATGCATGTATGTATCTTCTTATGTTACTTGTTTAGGCTCAAATAAACAGTAACATAAGAAAGAGTGAAAATAACAAACTTTGAAAAATTTAACAAATATTTTATTTCGCTGGAAAAACAATGTAAAAATGGGGGAAAAAGAACTTACAGTTTTAAGCATCAAATCCAAAAATAATCCAAGAATAATCCATGAACTGAATTTTAGAATTCCTAGTAATAAAATGCTCTAGTGAATTCAAGTTGGAGTACCGACGAAAAATCCAAAATGGAAGGCGATGACGTATACGGTAGTCATTATGGTGCTGTAACGTCTACACTTCTTTGTTATTCCACAGACAACATTATTCCGGTGTCTGAATGTCCGAATGAAATATAAAGAAATGTCTTTGTCCAAGAATTCTGTATGAGCACTCAAATATTTCCAAGAAAAAGAATTAATCTTTCAGAATCCAAATAATTTGAGTAAAAATTAAAAATGTAACTCCAAACTGTCACAACAAAAGAAACACCTATACGTCCCAGTGTTTTGAAGCCCAACTCCGAAATATCTCTCAAAACATCACTATTATAACTAACTACTGCGCAATTTCGGAAAACCCAGAATTGTGAAATAGAGGCTGTTTACATATAAAATCGCGTGCTCCCAGTATGACCTTGAGAAAAACCAATTATTTTACTCTAAGAATATGAACAAAATAGAAAGTTGTTTACTTGTCTCAACGATTTCTGAATCAACTTAGGAAACTAGGTCAAAAATAGAAACAGTGTTTCTATATTTAGGTGTTTATGAGAAGAGTCAGGTCAAACTTAATTTTCTGGAAAATATCAAATTTCTAGAAAACAACATTACATTTTTGGACATGTAATGAAATTAAAAGAAGTCAGATATTAAAACTTACAATCAATTAAATTAAATCAAATATAAATTAAATCAAATATACATAACACATCCCCCATAAAGAAAAGGAAAGATTCATATGACAAAACTTTCTTTTTATCATGGATTAATTATACATGAGGTTAAAAAGAACTCTTATAAATTATACAAAATGTACATGAATAATACATCTCTTTACACGGGTAAGTGCATCTGCTATTTAATTATCTTTCCCCTTTGATGTGTCTGATATCAATATCATATTCCTGTAACAACACACTCTACCTTAGTAGTTTTTGATTGTTATTTCTCATCTTGCCGATGAGAGTAAGGAGGCTGTGGGCACGCACTTATCAAAGAAGGGGGCCGAACTAATGTAAACCTAAAAATGTTGTAATGACAATGTCAAAGCCAACCATTCCTTCCCGATTGTTGACTAATTTCTTTGGTACTTATTTAATTTCTTAGAAAAATAGCACACTGGATGATCAATACCATTTTCGTCTTCTTGAATCAAAACTGATCCAGCCTCAATATCATTTGCATCAACAGACAGATTAAATGATTGGCTGAAATGTGGAGCTGTTAGAACTGGTGCGCTTTACAGTATGTCTTTTAACTTGTCAAACGCTTCTGACATTTTTCAGTCCAAAGAAACTTGTTTTTCTTACTCAATAACTTTGTCAGGGGTCCAGCAATTATAGAAATATTGGAACAAAATTTCCGATAGTACCAGCCATACCTAAACATCGCACCAGTTGCTTTTCATTTACTGGCACGGGAATTTCAGAGATAGAAATGAACTTAGCATATATGGGTTTTGCTTGTCCATAACCCACGATGTGTCCTAGAAATGTTACACTAGCACGGCAGAACTCACTTTTGGACAAATTATTTGTCAAACTTGCATCTGTGAGTCTGTTAAAGAGTTCCCGAATTGTTGCTAAATGTTCTTTCCAGGTGTCGTTGTGGATGATAACATCATTGATGTAAGCATCACAACTGTCTAGACCAGAGGTAATCATATTCATGAGACGCTGAAAAGTACTTGGCGACAATTTCATCATAAAACGGCATTACTTTATATTGATAAAGTCCATCTGGTGTCACGAATGCCAAAATTTCCTTTGCCCTATCCGTTAGTGGCATTTGCCAAAATCCTTTCAAAAGGTCAAATTTGGAGACATAATTGACATTTCTGATCTTATCAATAAGTCATGGGTTCTTGGTAATGGAAATGAATCTATTTATGTTACACTATTCACCTTCCTATAATCAGTGCACATAAGGAAAGTTTTATCTGATTTTGGGACAACTATGCATGGTGAACTCCACTCACTTTTACTAGGTTCTATGAAATAATTCTCAAGTAAATACTGAATTTCTTTTTCCATGTATTCCTGTATAAGAGGGTTCATCCTGTACGGATGTTTTTTTACAGGTTTGGAATTTACAATTTCAACGTCATAGAAAATTTTGTTTGTTCTTGTAGGAACATCTGGAAATAAGTGCTCATATCCAACTAATACATTTTTAAGTTCAT
Source organism: Sinohyriopsis cumingii (assembly GCA_028554795.2). Taxonomy (NCBI): domain Eukaryota; kingdom Metazoa; phylum Mollusca; class Bivalvia; order Unionida; family Unionidae; genus Sinohyriopsis; species Sinohyriopsis cumingii. The sequence continues at coordinate 51,914,410 of CM068828.1, forward strand.
TTCATTTTGCTCTTGCAAATGTAAAAGTTACTGGTCCGGATCTTTTATAATTTCTTAATTCCGAAGATTTGTCACTCCAATATCAGTAGAATCCGATGATATTCCTTCACTTAAATCTTCACTGAGTGGGACATGTACAACTAAATTAATTGCATTTTAACCTGGCTATTTCTTCCAATATACTCTTTTAGCATGTTTATATGGCAAAGTTGTTTTTGTTTTTGCCTCTCAGGAGTAGTTATGATGTAATTTAAATAATTTTTTTTCCTGTCAACTGTGCAGGGACCATAATAGTTGGCCTGAAGAGGATACTGTGGTATTGGCAAGAGAGCCAGGACTCTATCATCAGGCAGAAAACTCTTTTCCTTTGAGTTTTTATCATATCTTGACTTCATTTTTGATTGAATAGATTTCCGATTTGCTCTTGCGACCTCACAAGCCTTTGACAACTTATACATAAAATTGGAAACATAATCAAGAAGATTAATTTCAGTATCTTCATCAGAAAGAAGTTTCACTTTCAACAACTTCAATGGTCCTCGCACAGTGTGTATAAATCCAATTCAAAGGGACTGAACCCTAGAGATTCTTGAAATGATTCCCTAACAGCAAACAATATTAAATGCCTGCCTTGATCCCCATCTTTACCCGTATCAAAACAATGTGACTGAATCATAATTTTCAGTGCATGATCAAATCTTTCTAATGCTCATTGGCTTTCAGGGTGATAGGCAGAAGATATGAATTGCTAGATGCCTAATTCGTACATAACTTGCTGGAAAATTCCAGACATAAAATTTGAGCCTTGATCAGATTGGACAGATTTGTAAGGCCACATTGAGTAAAAAAAATTATCAAAGTTTTTTCTATTGTTTTTTATCTAATATTCCTAAAAAGAATTGCCTCTGGAAACCTTGCTGACGCAAACATAATGGTCAACAGGCATTGATTACCTCACTTTGTCTTAGGTAAGTAACCAACACAACCTACTATAATTCTACTAAATGGTTCGTCAAAAGCGTGAATAGGTTCTAGATGAGCCTTATGTGTAATTTGATTGGGTTTTCCTACCATTTGACAAGTATGACATGATCTACAGTATTTACAAACATCACGTTTGATTTTTGGTCAGTAGAAGTGAGTCAAGATCTTGTGATAAGTCTTATTTATGCCTAACTGGCCAGTCAAAGGAATTTCATGGGCCAGACTAAGTATTTCCTGTCTTTAAGGTTTTGGAACTACAATTTGATAGCTCACTGACCACTCGTCATCAGCAGGTACCTCAGGAGGTCTCCATTTTCTCATACGAATTCAGTTTTTAATCAAATAACAGACAGGTACTTTAGTTTCACTGATGGCCCTTTGAAACAAATAGGAGATCTCAGGATCTTTTTCCTGTGTCGACGACAAGTGATTGTCTTTTCTCACCCTGATTAGAATAAAGAGGATCCGCAGTTAAAAGAGGTACACTGTGATCAATACATTCTGATTCATCCAAACAAGGAATGAAAGTGACCTCATCATAAGCCTGACAAATACGTGTGTCAGCTAAAGGAATACTTTCCTTATCAACATCATTCTCAAGTGCTTTTTTGCCATAGCTCTGGTAATTGCACAAGCAGGGAATAAATCAGGGAATTCATTTTCAATAAGATCAATTTCTGATTAAATCAAGGCTTGTTAGTTACAAATGTATTAACCATAACCTTGTCTCCAGCTAGATCGTTGCCTAGTAATAAATGGATGCTATCAACGGTTCAAACAGCACTGTTCCGACTGTCACGGATCCTGAGACTAAGTCTGATGTTGTTGTTGTTGTTGTTGTTGGGTTTAACGCCATTTTTCAGCACACGATAGGCTATCCATGGCAGCCAGTATTAATGGTGAAGGAAGAACCCTGGAAAACCCCGGGAAGAACCACCGACCCACGAGAAGGTACTGGCAAGCTTTCTCACGTACCCACATTGGCCGAATCTGAGACTCTTATTAGAAGACTTCTCAGAAAAGGGCAAAGTGCCTGATAATAAAAGACTCTGAGAAGCTCCTGTGTCCCTTAACATTTTAATATCGATAGGCCTGGCCGAATCACCCACTAGTGATGTAGAACCTGCGATATAAATGGTTCATAATTGTCCATAATAACATCAGACTGGGATTTATTAGACCCAGCAAATGTATTGTTTTCAATACATCAACGTGACCTTGACCTTTTAGAAGAAAGGGCATGTTAGATAGGTCTGTCTTGATTCTGATGCACATTTTTAAAAATTTGTAGCAATCAAAAATAACGTGTCGTTTCTTTTGGCAATAGGTACACGTAGGAAGAGACAATGATCTTTGATCAAGCTTACCTGAAGCTTGATTTTTAAAAGTTGTGCCAGTTTGCAATTTTGAAGGGCTTGTATTAGACTGAAATACTTTTCTGCCAAAAGACTGTCGAGTAGACGTCTTATTTAAAAAAGGAACTTTATGATCTTTTAAAAAAAAAACTCATCAACAGCACGAGCACCATTATTTAAAGTTTTGATCGCATGCTCGTCAAGATAAGTCTTAATGTCAATAAGGAAACAGTTCTTGAACTCTTCAAGAAATACAAGTTATTTGAGACTTTCTTAATCTTGTTCAACTTTCTTGGCTAAGCACCGTCTATCGAATAACTGCTCCTTTTCTCTAGCAAATTCGACATGAGTTTGTTCAGCTACTTTGTTACAGTTTCTGATTTTTTGCTGATAAGCTTCAGGGACTAACGCATAAGCCTTTAAGATGCATTCCTTAACCGTATCATAGTCACACCTTTGGTGAACTGAAAGTGAATTCTAAATATCACTAGCCTTACCAGTGAGTATACATTGTAATAATTGAGTCCAATGCTCCCTTGGCCATTTTAAATTTTCAGCAACATTTTCAAAACGAGTAAAATATTTGTCTACATCTCTTTCTCTGAAAGGGAGCACTAACCTTATATTCTCTGCAACATCAAAACTTAAATTTGTATTTGAAGTGGGAATGTGCTTTTCACTTGCCAGCTCCATTTCTTTTATTCTACATTGATATTAACTCTATTTCTCTCTTTCTTCCTTATTTGCATTTGCATTTGTTTTTCATGTAACTGCATTTGGCATTTGTCTTTCTTTCTCTCTTTCTCTGCTTGTAAATGCATTTGTTTTTCTTCTCTCTTTCCTCTCTCTCTCTCTCTCTCTCTCTCTCTCTCTCTCTCTCTCTCTCCTCTTTCTCAGATTGTAACTGCATTTGTTTCTCTTACACCTGCATGTGCCGTTCTTTCTCTTTTTCTTCTTTCAGCTTCCTCAACTCCAATTCCATCTTGTGTTTTAATTCTAATTCCTTTATTTCTATGTCAGAGTCTGATACAGACTTATTGATCGAAACCAAAGCTTTTTTTAATCCAAAACATTCTTTTCTACCAAATACTGAACCACATTATTTTTTATTTCTTGCTTCGTTAAGGAAGCCTATACCTCAAAAAGATCATTTTCTGGCAAGTTGAATTAATTGATCTTTTCTGAAAAGGTCTAATTGGTCATGGGTAGGACTTGAAAGAGAGATTTCTACTTTTGATGACATTTTAGAAAAAGCTTGCCGCTTTCACAAAGATTTCAAACACATGGGGAATTCAAATGTCAAAAAACAAAGTTTTCTGAAATATTTTAGCCAAAATTGAAAAATCCAAGGATGAGGATCCAATTCTTATGTTACGTGTTTAGGCTCTAATAAACAGTAACAAAAGAAAGAGTGCAAACAACAAGCTTTGAAACATTTAACAAATAATTTATTTCCCTGGAAAACAATGGAAAAATGGAAAAAATAATCCAAGAATAATCCATGAACTGAATTTTAGAAGTCCTAATAAAACAAGGTTCTACTGAATTCAAGTTCGAGTCCCAACGAAAACTCCAAAATACAAGGCGATGACGTATACTGTATTCAGTATGGTGCTGTAGCGTATACAGTTCCTTGTTATTCCATAAATAACATTATTCCGGTGTTTGAATTTCCGAATAAAATATAAAGAAATGTCTTTGTCCAAGAATTCTGTATGAGCACTCAAATATTTCCAGGAAAAAGAATTAATCTTTCAGAATCCAAATAATTTGAATAAAAATATAACTCCAAACTGTCACACCAAAAGGAACACCGTTACGTCCCAGTGTTTTGAAGCCCAACTCCGAAATATCTCTCTAGACATCACTGTTATAGCTAATTACTGCGCAATTTTGGAAAACCCAGAATTGTGAAATAAAGGCTTTTTACATATAACATCACGTGCTCCCAGGATGACCTTGACAAAAACCAATCATTTTACTCTATGAATAAGATAAAAATAGAAAGTTGTTTACTTGTCTGAGTGATTTCTGACTCAAGGTCGGAAACTAAGTCAAAAATAGAAACAGTGTTTCTATTATTAGATGTTTATGAAAATAGTCAGGTCAAATAGAAGTTTCTGGAAAATAGCAAATACCTAATAAGCAAAATAACATTGTTTTGACATGTAATGAAATTAAAAATAAAAAAAATTAAGACTTAAAAACAATTAAATTAAATCAAATATAAATTAAATCAAATATGCATAACAATGTATGTATGTATGTATGTATGTATGTATGTATGTATGTATGTATGTCGTCACCTTGAGTGGTTGGATTTGTAAATACTCCCTCATAAACTTGACATGTGGAGTTATTGCCACCACACACTCCGCATCCATCGTAAATCGACATATTTACATTGGAATTATCACAGCCAAAGCCCTGTAACAAACAAAAGGGGAAAACATGTTGTTATATCCTGTCGTACCGTATAATGTCTAATCATTTGATAAAAGAATAATAGTTTTAATTTAAAACATACAAGTACAAATTTAAAATTTGGGTAAGCAAACCTCATAGCAAGGAATAATCGTTCTCCTTTCTGTGACGTCGCTAAATCTCATCTGGTTGATCAACCAGTGTGAGACTCTGACGAAAGTGGCCTGATATCTCAGCTGACTAATATGAATTGTCTCTCATAACACAATTAATTTCTGGACAGTTTTTTTGTGTCTGCTGATGAATCCATGTGTTTATTTTGTTACGTACACATCACCTCTTGATAACTCCTATACCTTTATGAAGTGCGATAAATTGAACCAACCTAAAATAGTTCTCTTTTCAACTAGTTAACCAATCATAATATTTTGAGTTCTTAATCAGTGTAATATCAGACAACGTGTCTTACAATTTATATGCAATAATTTTAAGTATATCATCATGTCCTTATCGATATTTCCCAAACAAGTATTATTACCACGGCGAATCGTTAAGCTGGTGTACCTGTAAGAAATTGTAGAAGACTCCGTAACATCACTGCTGTGATAATCAAGGTCATCCAAACATCCCACATGAGATTTGTGACTAACTAACGATTTAAAACTTGATGCGAAGATGTGAAGATCTGGAAGAATTTAATTTTCCATCTTCCATGAAAAGAATTCTTTTAACTCACGTTATGAAGAGTAGTGCTGATAATTTTGAGATACCTTACGCTTATAGACATCAATATTTAAAGATTTGGATAAACCATTATATGTTTTGAATTTTGAATTTTTCCAGAAAATAAAAACTCAATCATTATTGCGAACGAAATTATTTTTACCCTAAAAGCAGCAAGAAAACGCACATCGCCATTTGAACAAACTTAACATAGCCAGCCCTGTGTTATGTTCTCACGTATGTGAAGTGAGAAATGTGGCCCACTGAGTCAGGTGGTTTTTAATAGAATTTTCTTTCAATAACAATTTGATTCACAAAATCTGGAAAGATTACATAATTGAAGACCAGCGACTCCTTTATACATGTACCCTTTATGACGGATTCGGAAGATGACAATCCATTCCTCAACGGTCCAAATATAAATAATGTACGAATTATTAGTCCAGCAATGTTAGCATACTTCACAGTATCACTGCGTGCAGGATCCATTAACACCGCACACCAATCTAAACATAATTCTCTTCATCCCTGTAGACAGGCTCCATTCACACTGGATAACAACCTAAGCAAACTTGAGAGTATCCCTGCATACGGGCCCCATGCACACCGAACAACGATCTAAACATACAATACACTATCCCTATAGTCAGACTCCATGAACACTGGACAACGATCTAATCACGTTTCGCGGTATCCTTGTACACAGGCTCCATGCACACAAGACAACAATCTAAACATACTTCTCATTATTATTGTACACAGGCTCCTTAAATGCCGGATTACAAAAATGTAAATACACTTCACAGTAACCATATACACAGACAGGCTCCGTGTACAACGGACAACAATCTAAGTATACTTCACAGTATTCCGGCTCATATGCCCCATGCACACCGGCCATCAATCTTAACAGGCTAGATGCAGAACGGACAAGGATCTAAACATACTTCACAGTATCTCTGTACACAGGCTCCATACACAATTGACAACAATCTAAACATACTTTCGCAATATGCCTGTACACAGGCTCCAGAGACACAGGGCAACAATCAAAGCATACTTCGCAGTATCCATGCACACAGGCACCATACACACCGGAAAACAATCAAAACATAATTTATAGTATCCATGTACACAGACTCATTACACACCGGACAACAATCTAAACATACTTCACAGTATCCCTGTAGACAGGCTCCATACACACCGGACACCCGGGGATAGCCATTTGTATCTGCAATGTTGCGTGTTGCTGTTGACGTGCACGGAGTCCCGTCCGGCATGAGGCCATATCTCTGATTAGTTGGTGACTTGTACCCACTGCGGACATTGCACACTACCTCACATTGCCCATGGGCTTAGGGAAATGAAATATTTACATTAGTTAACTGTAATAATATCATAAACGACAAATTCAATGAAATTTAATGTGGCTGCAGAGCCATTTTGGCATGAAGCATTTATCAATAAGGCTTTTATTGTTCATTTTAAGAAAATGCACAAAAATCAGAAACTAAGAGGCACGCTTTACAATTCAAATTGCATTACTTGAAAGAGCGCGCAATTGTCATTTTAATTCGTTTTGATCATATACAAATTAGGAAATATAAAGAAAGATTGTATGCGTTTTGTATTTTACTTCAGTTTATATTTCTTGACACTATTATTAGTAAATAAACATCAGAAAAGGTATTTTTGAAAACAACTTTCTTAGTTTGTTTTTCTTTCTTTCGTTTGTATGCTTTTTCTTGTTTATGTTGCATCATCTTGTTATCTGACTTAGAAAGAGTTCGTTTGATCCCATAGGTGCCGATCATCGGATCGCTTTTCGTTACATTTACGTCTCTAAAACACATCAATAGAATTCCAACTATTTAGTCATGTTTTTTATTTGTATGTACCTTAATAATGCTGCACATAATAGCTATACTTTTCCTCTCTCTCTCTCTCTCTCTCTCTCTCTCTCTGCATGTATTTATGTACCACTATATTAAAGCATGTAGTAGAAACAAACCTCCTTACCACTATAGTAAAATATATATTAGAAACAACCCTCCTTACCACTATAGTAAAACATGTATTATAAACTACCCTCCTTACCACTATAGTAAAACAAGTAGTAGAAACAACCCTCCCTACCACTATAATGAAACCAATCACCGGTTCCATCATACACAGTGGAATTTAACAGTCCATTATCTACCAGACGTTCACAGGTTTCTCCCGCTCTCGGCTTTCTCAGGTCACTTGAGTCATTCTCACAGGGCTGAAGTGAGTAGTTATTATTATTATTATTACTATTATCATCAATATTATTATTAATAGTAGAAGTATTAGTATTTTTATTTATTTTTGGAGATAGATTTTGTAGCAAAAAACGTATTGTTTCTGTTCGTGTGCATCATCGCTTGTTTATATATATATATATATATATATATATATAGAGAGAGAGAGAGAGAGAGAGAGAGAGAGAGAGTTCAGCTTCTATAACTCAAGCATGTATTTTAATATGAATGACTTGCTTAGTTTTGTTATCGAATAGCATCACCTTGGATAACTCGAAATAACTTACCCTAATACAAGATCTCAATAGCATAATGAGAACCCTCAAAACCATTTTCACCATACTAGCTGTTTGGACCACAAGACTAACAGATGAAGACAACGTCAAAAATGGATAGTACGAAAAAGAATAAAATCACCTTCTGGCAATGGAACTGCAGAGGAATCTTTAAAAACCTGTCAGGACTGCAGAACAAACTGAATAATAACGGCCGTAAAACCAGACGTAATCTGCCTATAGGAAACCCTCATAACACAAGAACACAAACACCTGCTCAAACTACAAGGCTATACCCAGGAAATCTTAAAAACAGATCCAAGGGGAAGAAATGGGGTGGACTAGCAATTTTTTTGATAGATACACTAATCTACTATGACATAATAGAATTACCCCCTAACTTAAACACCAATAATAGCATCGAAATAATGTCAGTAATGATATATATAGGAACCACAAACATTTAAATAACAAATGCAAACGACCCAGGGTGTACCTTCTGCCCTACCAACCTAATCTCACTAAGGGCAATCACTAATAACAACAATCTAATTAACTGTGGCTAATTCAACACACACAGTGAATTATGGGGATGTAAAAATAAAGATCAAAGAGGGAAAATGGTTGAAAACTGGATAAATGAGAACACTCTGGTCATTTTAAATGACGGGTCGAACACTAGATTAAACCCTGAGGATGGCACTCTCTCAGCCATAGACCTAACCATCACTACCCCAAAATTGGCTCAAATCACAAATTGGTGGGTGGAATTAAGAAGATACGTTAGGAAGTGACCATTTCCCCATCACAATCAATATTCAAACAAAAACTCAACACATTCCAAACGAAACCCCACCTAAATGAAGGTACCAACAGGCAGACTGGGACCAATTCCAATTATTACTAGCTAGAGTAAATCCAGATAACTTAGAAAGCCCAAATATTGACATGTATTATGATAACATAACAGACACAATTATAGAAGCAGCTAATCGATGCATCCCAAAGACAACTAATATCCAAAATAAAAACACTGTACCATGGTGGACTAAACAGTGCACTATAATACATAAAGACAAAAATGGGACTTAAATAAATATAAACGCACCAAATATTCTATCTACTTCCAGCAATATAAAAATAAAGGAAAAGCACTAAAACAAACTATAAAAACTGCTAAAATTAATCTATGGCAAACCTTTTGCTCTAAACTGAGTCTAAAATCAAACTCAAAACAAATATGGGACAAGATAAAAGCCATAAAAGGGAAAGCAACTACCTCAACCCCAAAAATTAAAAATGCTATAACAAATAAACATAAGGCAGACCTCCTAGCGAAGCATTTTTCGAACATGAGTAGCAACAATAACCACACCAGAAACTTTCAAGAACACAAAAAACTAATGGAGTAAACCCAACCTCAAATGTTTCAAGACCAAGGAACAAAAGAATCTCACTTAAATAGCGACATCACAGTACATGAATGGGAGATAGCCCTACGATCCAAAAACGAAACATCCCCTGGTAAGGATCAGTTAGGTTACATTATCTATAAAAAAAAAAAAAACTACCTATCAATATAACAATAGCCATAACCAAACTCTTTAATAGGATATGGGATAAAGGTCAACTACCCACCAAATGGAAACAGGCCATAGTAATGCCAATTCCCAGGCTAGGTAAAGATCCCAACAACATAAATTCGTACCGACCCATCTCCCTTACAAACAATATTTGCAAAATAATGGAGACAATAATCGCAAATAGGTTAAAACACCACCTATAAACCAATAACCTACTCTCCATAAATCAATGTGGCTTTCGGAACAAACGGTCCACCACTGAACAACTTCTTAGATTGGAAACAGACATCAAACTCGCTTTTAACGCACATACGAAAACCGATCGCAACCTCATAGCGGTTTTTCTAGACCTAGAAAAAGCGTTCGACCTAGTATGGACCAATGGACTAATAGCCAAATTAAACCAATTTGGAATAACTGGACGCTTGTTCAACTGGATTGGCGATTTCCTCACAGGCCGGAAAATTACCACAAGAATAGGCAACACCCATTCGGAAGAATTGTCACTTGAAAATGGAACACCGCAAGGCAGTGTAATAAGTCCCTTACTGTTTAACGTAATGGCAAAAGACCTTGATCTCAATGCAGCCTCCACAAAAATAAACTTGTCACGATTTGCAGATGATAGTGGCATATGGAGGAATGGAAATCCTGCCAATAAAACAGTAGTTAAAGAAATCCAGCAGAGCCTAGACAACATAGGGAGATGGGCTGACAAATGGGGTTTCAAAATATCTCATGAAAAAACTGTGGCAATCATATTCATCCCCAAACGAAATAACAACCTAGTCTATCCAAACTTCTATATACAAAATCAATTAATCAAATATGTAACAGTAGTAAAATTCCTGGGAATGTTCTTTGACAACCACCTCACATGGAAACAGCACATTGAACAAATCACCCAGAATTGTAACAAAGATCTCAATTTACTCAGGAACATCACAGGGACTGACTGGGGATCCAACCAGGAAACCCTCCTCACGATATATAAAAGCCTAATTAGATCAAAACTGGATTACGGTTGCCAAGCATATAACTCGGCTAAGCAACCTGTGCTACAAAAACTTGACACTATCCAAAGTAAAGCTTTAATATTATGCACAGGAACACTCCCCTCAACATCATCGGAAGAACTACAAACACTAACAGGAGAACTACCCTTAAAATTACGTAGGCACGAACTGGTCCTCCGATACTCCATTCAATTAGATACCCACCCAGACAACCATCCCACCAAAATAGCTATAAACAAGTGTAAAGTTGTCTTCATACCCCAAATCATACCCACCACACCAAGTGGCAAAGTAATCATTAAACTAAGAGAAAAGATATCTATACTAAAAAAACAGGTAACAAACAATACAGACCAGAACAAATCACCATGGTTACAAAAACCACCAAGGATTAACATTGAAGCTACCAAATTAGGCAATAAAGAAGGACAAGAAAACTTACTAAAACCTGTACTGGTAAACGAAATCAACCTAAAATACCCGGACTATGTTAAAATATATACCGATGGATCAAACCCAAACAACCCACCAAAAACAGCAGCAGCAATAGTCATACCTGAATTCAATATACAAACGGGATCCAGATTACCTGACTATTGCTCCATTTACACCACTGAATTCTGGGCTATACTTGAATCACTACAATGGATCAAAGACAACCAAATACCTAAAGCAGTCATTATAAGCGATTCCTTAAGCGTTATCAAATCGATCCAAAATTGCAATACACACTCTAGGGAACAATTCCTCGACAGAGCATGCCAATTAATCGACGATATCACCACAGCACATCAATTAGTCGAGCTCATGTGGATACCGTCGCACATTGGAATCTCTGGCAACGAAACAGCAGACAAAGTTGCACAAAGCAAACTAGGAGATCAAAACTCTATCAAGCTTAACTATAGCTCTACAGAACCACTAAGCTTCGCACAAACATATATAGACCAAACATGGCAAGATCTTTGGAAATCCTCCACAAAAGGTAGAAAGCACCATGAAACCCAAAACACCGTAGATAGGAACATACAGCTACCTAAGGGTACCTATTTAGAACAGAAAACCATAAACAGGATAATAACTGGAAAAACTAAACTAGCAAGCAGTTTTGGAAGGTTTATAGGACCCAAACCATCAACCATTAACTGCTCTAACTGCCACACCACCGAAGATCTACACCATGTATTCAATATATGCCCAAAATATCAACCCGCTAGGAAATTTTTTATCAAAAACCAAAAAGAGATTGGATAACCCCACACATACCCAGAGTTACTTATGGACTCTAATAAAAGAAAACAATCAGCATATAAAAATATAAATAAATTCATAGACTCAGCAGGACTTAGGAACAAAATATAATTACTATCCCCACAAAACCAAAAGACCCAGAAACTAGCTAAATAAATTTAGAAGCCCCACACATAAAAACCCATAACATATCATTCAATTTTATAAAAATATTAATAAATAATTCACTTGCGAAGCACCTATCAAAAAGTAAGGAAACCGCAAAATCGGATGTCCTAGATGTCCTTAACGAACCGACTTATCAGCTAGGACTCCGGACCCTTGCTAAATAAAGTATAAACAACATTCACTCTCTAAAAACATTAATAAATAAATAACTTGAAGAGGCAATATCTAAAAACTTTAAATAACATAACGTAGGAAGCACACCCTAAACACCTCGACTAGTAATACCATAATAACCTTCAAAAACTCGCTTCATACATGATTTCTACTAGCAACCTCTATAAACAGATAGAACACACACACACCCTTTTAGAACATTTTGAAGAAAGAACGAAAAAAAAATGTGATGCAACCAGGACCGTTCCCGAGCTCTCCTTTCCACTAATGACAGCCAACCATTCATCGGTAAGGGACCTTTATGGACCCACAGATTGAGGCTAAACTATCAGGGTTCCTTGAACCCATAAAAGCCTGGGGGATGTGCCACCATTCCCTTCCCCTGGAACAACTAGCAGGCTGCGGTGCAGTCAGAAAAAAGTGGCACATGCACAATTGTGCGCACGCCACTATAATTAAACTCAACAACAACAAAAACCGAAAACTCAAACCATAGGAATAGACCCAAAGCGCCTCAACTTTTCCAAGTTTTATATAAACCACTAAGCAACACATATATCTATGCATGAAGAAATATGGCCTGTGTCAGCTGTTTCTCGGTGTCCATGAGAAAGGTAGTTAGCTCCCATTTCTTAAACACGATGTAGCCAATAATATTTTAAAACTGTCGATACATACATACATACTACATACATACATACATACATACATGCATGCATGATTGCATGCATTCATGCACGCACACACACACACACATACATACATACATACGTGCACGCACGCACGCGCGCACATACATACATACATGCATACATACATACATACATACATACGTACATACATACATATATGCGTGCGTGCTTGCGTACATACATACATACATACATAACTTTTTTTATATTTATACATGTGAAATATATGTGAATTGTACCATGTGATCTGAAGTATTAGCCTCGAGCTGTGAAGTTGTATTTAACGCAGATTATGTCACATGACATAATACAAATATAAACGATTTCATAAAATGAAATAAATCAGTTAAAAACAGCAGAATATGGATCCAGAAGTTATACTCACGTCCGTGTTGCATGCCACAGCGTCGTATTCATGTCCGTTTTCTTTGCACTCTGGAGAAAATTTTGGTCTGGAAATATAAATAGGCATTATTATGAATGAACAAAAAAGACACAAGAAATAAAGAACTTCAACAGTAGAGATTCTGATATTTTCCCAACTAACAACTTTCTTCTGAAGATTAAAAATTTGTTTGAATTTATATTATCTTTTTACGTACACTAATTGAGCCAAATATCACTACACTAACTGAGCCAATCAAAATATCACTACACTAACTGAGCCAATCAAAATATCACTACACTAACTGAGCCAATCAAAATATCATTGCATTACATAACATTTCCTTTATAGGTACACTTATTGAGCGAATCAAATATCACTACATTACATTGTGCACCGTAATAGAATCATTCAAAGATTTTGTTTCATTTTTTTCTAAAGATTTTCAAGCAATTGAAAAGGGTTTCTGCAACTAAAGTCTAAACAGAAAATATAATTATACGGAGTTCTTTCTCTTCGCTCAAGCTTAGAGTGACGAAGCAAACAGGTATAATATGGTCGGTCTCAGAAAGGTCTCTTGGACTAAGTATGCCAGTCATTTTATTCTAATTTTCAGAAAATGCAAGACAACCTGTGATGAACATAGAATATTTTGTGTTCATGGAAGTTCCTAATAGATTCAAGAGAGTCATGGTATATCTGGACGTATTATAGACTGAAATTTGTAATAAATATAAAACGACCAAGGGAATATATAAGGAACTAACTTATTATAGTGATATCACAACCGGAAACTAGATGCCAAATGTGCTTATGTCATTTTGTATCCACCCCATCCCCACTTTTCAGAGAAATGAGTTGGATTATGACATTCTACCAGTTTGAACGCTTGTATAACTAATATCGCACATCATGCATTGTTCATAAAAGAGACTTCAAACAGTACGAATTCATTTAGGATCGTCTGTAGTTGTCATATTTGTTATACATTCAATAAAAATAACTAAAGCTATGAAGCTAACATGTCGGAGAATTAGTGCGTATGATGGAGCCGAGTGCCACCGAATATCCGTTGAATTTTCTAATGCGACATTTGGATCATACCCTACGACTATTCATTTGCGTTCATGTAGTCACACTTAGATACTCGAGAGATCCCCACCCCATATATATATATATATATATATATATATATATATATATATATATATATATATATATATATATATATATATATATATATATGTGTGTGTGTATATATATATATATATATAGATATATAGATATAGATATATATATATATATATATATATATATATATATATATATATATATATATATATATATATATATATATATATATATATATATGCTGTTATGTATATATGATTGAATTTAATTGTTTGTTTGTTGGGTTTTTTTTAAAATTATTCCATTACTTGCTATTGTAATGTAACTTTATTTACTGGAATAGAGTTTAGTTCTGACTGATTTTTTGTTGTTGACGTAAACAACTTTATAGAAACATTGTATCTAATGCTGATATAGTTCCTGACCTTGATTTAGAACCAGTGATAGTTTTAAGTAAACATTTTTTTAATTTTTTAAAATTCTTTTTCAGAGTAAGATTCATAAAGTAGAATCATTGCCATACTTGGACTACATGACAAATAACATGTAGCAAGCGTTACAAACTCTGGTTTTTCCAGAGGATCGACGCACATCCGGACATCTGTTTTGCGTTGTAGCTAGATTTATTTTGATGTTTTGTGTAATAATAGTTATTTTTGCCTTAACACTTGAGAAGTTAAAGTGTCTTTTGTTGTGACCAGTTTTGGGCTAGTTATTTTGTTTACTTTAATTTATTTGGATTGCAAATTTTTTTCCTTGGAAATACTCGTGCTCTAAATTAAATCTTGGACAAGGACAGTTATCAAAATTTACACAGAATTCAAGCACTGGAATATTATTTTCTGTGACTCAACAAAGACACATCAGTACGACGCTGACCACAGAAAACGTCATCACCTTCCATCTTGGACTTCATATGTATTCGAAATCAGTTTCGTTAGGACGTTTTATTACTATGACTTCTATTTTTTAATTCTTGGATTATTTTTGGATTTTTTTGTGATTAGATTCGTAGAATCGTAATTATTTTTCTTCTCATTTTTACCTTGCTTTTCTAGGGACATAAATTATTTGTTAATGTTTACAAAGCTTGTTGTCTTCATTTTTTTCTTTAACGTTTGTAAGAGCCTAAACACGTAACAAAAGAGAGAGAGAGAGAGAGAGAGAGAGAGAGAGAGAGAGAGATAAAGAGGCAGATAAAAAAATAAATAGATAGTATACATGTCACATAAATTACAAATAACATGGCATTTGAAGTGTTGGTATAAAGCAAATTGATATACCAGTACTATTGGTATATCAAATTATGATCCTCCCATGGCGCAATACTACGCATATATGAACATTCTTGCCACTGTGTGCTATAGATTCTAGATCAATTATGAAATAACACACAGTAATCATTAGTGACATATATAATAACGATATAAAATATTAATAATCCCTGCTTTCTAAATGAATTGAATATGGTACACAATTTCATCGGAATCCTATCTGCTTTCTGACTCCCTCCGTTCTCATGCATAACGGAAAGAAACTACATCGAATTATAGAGTGAGAGAGAAAAGGAATTTGTTGTGGATGAAAACCTTAAAATTGAACTTAAACCAAGTAATCTTTAAGAATATGGTTCGTCGTAATGGTGTGTGTGAATTTTCTTGGGATTTATCTACAGTATTTATATACTCAATTGTACAAAGTTGCAAACCAAGTCGACATTCTAAAATCTATGACATGACGAGCGTAGAGGATTTTCGTTTGTGTCATCCCACGATATATCTGGAATGATGGTAAAAGTCAAGTCAAACCGACCAAAGGAGAGAGAGAGAGAGAGAGAGACAGAGAGAGAGAGACAGAGAGAGAGAGAGAGAGAGAGAGAGAGAGAGAGAGTTTTAGTCTTAAAGTCAAACCGACCACAGAGAGAGAGACAGAGAGAGACAGAGAGAGAGACAGAGAGAGAGAGAGAAAGAGCAGACACACCCGAGGATGTGAAGAGATCATTCACTCGGTCAATACACAGCTGCCTGTAATACATATTTACTCTATTCAAAGGGCAAATATATGTATTTGTATTTCATATAAATGAAATATATGTATAGTATGTACGCTGTATCAATGATATACCACTCGTTGGATAAATGTTTCATTAAAAGGAAACTCGTTTCCTTTTAGTGAAAAATTTATACATCTTGTAGTATATCATTGATACAGTATACATACTATACAAACAGTGTGTGTGTGTGTGTGTGTGTGTGTGTGTGTGTACGCTGTATCAAAGATATACCACGAGATCTATAAATATTTATTGACCATGTGATTGAACTCCTAACACCACTGTTCCGAGTGTGTCCGCTACAAAATGTTGTTCTATTCCTTTTGTGGCTATTCACAATCACCATTGCATTTTGATAATTTGATTGTTTTCTTTTATGAGTTTCTTTTTTTTCTTCACATTGATTAAATCGATATAATACAAACATGTGATTTAAACATGAAAGACGGTTTTAATGAAGAAAGTAGAGCACTATAAGCACATGGTTAGCTACGCCATTCACATAAACGCTCAGCCATTCACATATCGTCACATGGAAGTTAATGTGGAATAGAAACTAAGCGAAATGGTAAAACAACAATTGGGAATAAAATATTTTCAATATATGTACAGTTGATCTAAGTCATCATTCTGCTTTAATAACAGTACTACCGACCATAAAACTCTCTCTCTCTCTCTCTCTCTCTCTCGTCGGTTTCGGTTTGACGTTAAAACAAACTCTCTCTCTCTCTCATCCTTTGGTTTGTTTGACTTAACTTTTACCATCATTCATAAGTCCAGAGACATCGTTGGGTCTCTGCATAGATTTTCGCCCGTATCTTCCTACGATGGTCCGGGGGGGGGGGGGGGGGTCGGCCTTTTCATATTTAATTAATAACTTTTTAGAACATCATAATAGATTTAAGAAACAAAAACAACAAAACATTAAGTGCATCACAGTATGTGTATCACGTAACAGAGAAGTTTACTGTTTAATGTCGACAGAGTTTGCAACTGTGTATCATTGATTTTATATACAATGTACATAAATCCCAAGTAAAGCGCACACATACTGTTACGACGAACTATATTCTTGACGGTTACTTGGAGTATGTTCAATTTCAAGGCCTTCGTCCAACAAAATTCTATTTCTCCCTCACTGCAGATTTAGGCGTATTTGTTTCCGTTATGCGTGAGAGGGGAGGGGAAACAGAAAGCAGAAAGAATTGCGATAAAATTGTCTACTATATTAAATTCTTTAGAAAAAGATAATTATTAATACTTTTGATCGTTATTTTTATACGTCACTAATGATTACTGTGTGGAAATTCATGACTGATCTAGAATCAATAACACACTGTTGCAAGAATGTTTATAAATGCTTATTATTTCGCCATTCGTATATCAATTTGCTTTATACCAACACTTTAAATGCCATGTTATTTTTAATATATATATATATATATATATATATATATATATATATATATATATATATATATATATATATATATATATATATATATATATATATATATGCATGCATCTATACATACATACATACATACATACATTTTCTGGGCTTGATAATATGAAGTCATGCTTTTTGTATCGTATCTTTGCCCTTGGGTCTATTTTCACCCCAAAGGCTTAGCTTCTGGATAATAAGAAAGAAACTATTGAGATCCACTTATTTTAATCCTATGGGCACTTACTGGACCTGAAAAGACCCATTTGTACATGTAACAACATTGGCCCTGGAGTACACACCTAACCCTCATAGACGTAGGCTCGGATAAAAATTCAAATTATTGAGACTTGCACCCAATAAACATATATGCATTTACTGGGCATGACAATGCAAATGTGTACATTAAATTTATTTTGGCTCTGGACCCTCCCAGACTCTTAGGCCCTGGTCAGTGTGTCATTCCTATACACATATAACCATTTAATAGTTGGGTGTCTTTGAAAAGATAAATGTCTGCCTGGTCCATTCTTACCGCCTGGAACTAGAACTTAGGGTCACAGGTTTGTTGGTGTGGGTGGTACAACGGGGTCCAATGGATACATAGTTTACAAACACCCTAGCATTCAGAAATATGAAAGCTATACTTTTTAATTTCTTTTTAAAAACTAACAAACAAATTTAAATGTATAATGTTCAAACATAAAAGGGTTTTCACTTTTCTGTGAGCAGTCAACATGTTCCAAAAACAAAGTTCAAGAAAGAAATATGTGTCAGTACAGTGTCTAATGTAGTAATTGTGATACATCTATACTTAGGATCTCGGTGGAGAAAAATAAACAAAATAACAAAACAAAACTTAGCTTAAGGACAGTACTAACGGATGGTAACTGATAAGTAACGTAAGAACAAAATCCATTTTTACTATGAAAGATATCACATGTGAGTGTAACCTCACTTACTTTGGGTTGTTGCAGCTTCTCTGTCGAATCATCATTCCTCTGCCACATGTCCGGGAGCAGGAGGTCCAGGACCCCCACTGCCCCCAGCCTCCTGGCACCACAGTGAAGAGGGACAAGTCTAGGCCCGTGGTTGCCCAAGTGCCACAATTCTCATAACCAATGCACACCTTCCCATCTCCGCAGTAGCGACCAGGTATGGCTGACATGTAGTTAACCATCTTGCCGTACGTAAAGGAACTTCTGTTCATGTCAGCGCAACTATGCATAGAACAGTCCCACTAAAAGTGTAGGTGGAACATTTATATTTAGTAATCAGTGGCGATGCAGCCTATTCCCACGATTTTACACGATTTTACTGTATTATCGCCTACCATCGTCCCTTGTGGCACTGTAACACTTTTCTCTCTTATCGTATTACGAAAAACTTAAGGATAAAACGATTCGCTTACAGACGGGAATCATACGTGATGATCAGTATTGGTGTCAATTTCATATCTATGCTATACAGTGTATCACATCTCTAACATTTTTAATTTTCCATGTTGGCACTATATTCATGTTAACAGCAGGTTAACAAATATAAAACATTAAACTCTGGCATTCGACTCTGGCATTCAACGCTGGCATTCTTGAAGCTTAAATAATTACCATTGTATATCTGCAAATGCTGTATTCAGTCATTCCACTGATTATTGCATCATCACTGTGTAAGAGAGAGAGAGAGAGAGAGAGAGAGACAGACAGACAGACAGACATACAGACAGACAGATAGAGATAGAGACAGAGAAGTTATATACCCAGTAAGGAAATTCTCTGAATCTCCACCCAGGTCCATGTAAATATTCGCAATATTCATCGTCAGTATGCATCATTCCTATCGATGTAAAGTAGTTTCAATATTCATATTCACTCGTGCTAGAATTATAATTTTACAGTACATACGATAACGTGAAGACCAAAAGGAATAAAACGCAATGAAAAACTATGAAATAAAAAACGATCGCCTTGCCTACGGTTACCCGTCGCGTGGCCTTAATTCGGCTTAAACCTTCTTTTTCTGTATGATTACAAACAATGAATTAAAAATGAGAAACTATAAAAAATATCACCGCAACATGATGGATTTACAAAATTATTTTTCTTTTACGGTCCTCTAACAAGTTTCGATTTAAGATCAGATATTTCTTTTAATAATGATAAACACCATACGACGACTTCTGGCAATAAGTAAATGTTGATGTGGATTTCCATCTAGAAGGAGTAGTGATAACAAGATTTTAAGATAGCAGCTGTGTCGGCTATATTGAATGTTTGGGTATACCCATTTGCATTTACGACTAACTATATCTCTTATGAAGGCTTCTGGTGAAAACTCATGTCGATATGAGAAGTAGCGATAACAAGATTTTCAAGATGGTTGCAGCAGTGGCCATATTGGACTTCAAAATGTCACCATTTTCAGATTGTTTAGACCCAATTAGGTGGCGCTCACCAGATAATATGTACTTTTGAGAGAGTGACGTATGTAAGGTGAAGTAGTTCGCATTTAAAACATGCACAGTGGAGAGAACGTTTGCATACCTCTATGCTACATTAATGTAATGTGGATGATATTTCTTTTGGATATTATACTTTTGGAAATTTTACATGATTTAAGCACACTGCTAACTAAAATGACTGCTCCCTTGTGTTAAAAAATCAGTCTGAATTAGTCTAAAGTACACTATACATAGCAGCTATTAAAATAGGGAAAATGAATTTTGCCAGACTAGACAATACCAGCTTCTGAAAGTGCAATGAATGAATTACCAAATATATAAAATGTAAAAAAAGTTATCGGCTCTTTTTTATACAATTGACC
Organism: Sinohyriopsis cumingii; assembly: GCA_028554795.2. Taxonomy (NCBI): domain Eukaryota; kingdom Metazoa; phylum Mollusca; class Bivalvia; order Unionida; family Unionidae; genus Sinohyriopsis; species Sinohyriopsis cumingii. The sequence goes on from CM068828.1 coordinate 51,935,179, forward strand.
TCTGAAGTTCAGGAAGTGAAAATGACCAAGTAGAGCTAGCACTTTTTTGAAAGGTGCACATTTGAAGTAAGGCCAAGCTGTATACTCTATAACCCATAGTACACCCATCAATCATACACCAAAATAAAGGGAATTAAAGGTTCTTTGCATTATACCTAAGATATACAAGGTCTTTTTTAAATAGCCAGTATAACCAGTGAGGAAAGCCGGGGACATTCTTTTTCTTTAAATTCCTAACCCTATGCAAAATGCGAAACTGTATAGCGCCACCTTAAAGAAAATAAAAAAATGTTTGCAATTATTTTTTTTTATTTTCATATAATTATGTATGATGTTCTGAATAAAATGGTACATTCATATTGCATTTAAGCATGAAAATAAGCTAATTATGATCATTTTTCTCTTGCTTACATAATTTGCCATGAGGTATATTTGTGTGAGTAGTGACCTTAATTATGGGGAAATTAGAAGACTTAGAATATAGGAATAGAGTCAACTTAAATTTAAAACTGTTGCAATAAGTGACAGAAATATATGGTGAAAATGTTTCTTTTCATTTATTTGCAATGAAATAAAAAAATAAATGAAGAGAAAGTGAATTCGCTTCTTCCATATTAAACAATAGGCAAATATTTTACACTTTGACCTTTGACCTTTATGAAGCTGATGAGTTACCTCCCTTTTCTAATTGTAAAATTCATTGTTGATATCTCAGAAATAATTCTGGCTAGTTTCATGTTCCTGTCATTCAGCATAACATTGGTTGCTATGTTTACAAAATGTAATGTGCATTCTTAAAATAGCTCACTTTTATCAGGGGGGGGGGGTAGGCTGGACTTATTAGAGACTCTGACTCTCATAAATACTGTTCTGTGGGGAAAAAGGCAGGAGAATTATTCATAAGGATTGTTTTGATGCTTGCGACTTAAATGTTTCAGCCATATAAACATAATTAAATCATAAAAAATAATACCTACATCTTCTTTATGGTGGCGCTCACCAGATAATATGTACTTTTGAGAGAGTGACGTATGTAAGGTGAAGTAGTTCGCATTTAAAACATGCACAGTGGAGAGAACGTTTGCATACCTCTATGCTACATTAATGTAATGTGGATGATATTTCTTTTGGATATTATACTTTTGGAAATTTTACATGATTTAAGCACACTGCTAACTAAAATGACTGCTCCCTTGTGTTAAAAAATCAGTCTGAATTAGTCTAAAGTACACTATACATAGCAGCTATTAAAATAGGGAAAATGAATTTTGCCAGACTAGACAATACCAGCTTCTGAAAGTGCAATGAATGAATTACCAAATATATAAAATGTAAAAAAAGTTATCGGCTCTTTTTTATACAATTGACCTCTGAAGTTCAGGAAGTGAAAATGACCAAGTAGAGCTAGCACTTTTTTGAAAGGTGCACATTTGAAGTAAGGCCAAGCTGTATACTCTATAACCCATAGTACACCCATCAATCATACACCAAAATAAAGGGAATTAAAGGTTCTTTGCATTATACCTAAGATATACAAGGTCTTTTTTAAATAGCCAGTATAACCAGTGAGGAAAGCCGGGGACATTCTTTTTCTTTAAATTCCTAACCCTATGCAAAATGCGAAACTGTATAGCGCCACCTTAGATAATCATTTAAATCATTTAAATTCTTTTTAGTGAAAATCCCATTTTTATTTAAAAATTCATTTAGGAGGAGTAGTGATAACACGATCTTCAAGACGGCCGCTGCGACTGCAATATTGGATGTTCGTGCGGAACTATTTTCAGTTAATACCAAGTAAACTTCATATGAATTCTTTCCATGAAAACCCCATGCCGATATGATTTCCGTTTTGAAGTAGCAGCGTTGAGAATGTTTCAAGATGGCTGCAGTGGCGGCCGTATTGAATGCTTGAGCAAACCCATTTTCATTTAGGACCTGCTAAGCCTTATAATGAATGTGTGTGTATGTAATTTTCATGGCAATCCTCCAAGCAGCTAAAGAGAAATAGCAATAACAAACTTGTTTCTAACTTACGAACGTGAATAATTATTAAAAAAAAGATGTCTTATTTTATATGTCTCAGTTACAATTAATTACCAACAACAAGCTCATCTCTTTCGTTATATAGGACATTACATGAGTGACCATTTAAATGTTTGATCATGAATTAAATATATCAGATTTGGCGCGTTTTGGCGATCAAAAATCTCAATTTGCAAGTTTCGTAGAATATATTAGAAATCAGTAAGAACACAAGATTACATTATCGCGTTAAGACAAGTACGGGTTTTGATCAGTATAAATATTTCTCACTCCGAAGTATAATTGGAAACCGCAGACATTAATTGCTTTTCAGACAGTTATCTCCAAACATTACTTCAACCACACGCTCACAGAAACTGGCTGTTTTTGTTTATGCTTCGTCTTCCAAACAATTTGCCAACATTTGGGAAAAAATTTATATTATGAAGGCTTGAGATACCTGACTGATACAGTTATTAACTTTTACTTTTAAAATTCAAAGCAAAACTTACTTCCATGACAATTAAAACTGAGACAGAACCCGGGGGTCAAACTGTCTGTGCAAAGAGTGGCGTTGTTTATCAGCCATATTACGGAGCAGCTTACCTTACGCCGTTGCCTAATTTGGAACATCCTCGTCAATTTCTGATGCGAGTTAAAATAATTTATTCTCTGAACGAGACTCAGGTCTTTTTCCTCGCTTTTATGTATCCATACTATCTCACATTTTATGGCAAATTAATTAGAGCTCTTATTGGTCTATTGATTGACGCATCATCTCCGTGAATTAGTAATAGAAACTCTTGAGTGGATCATATTTTATTTATATATACAGTCATGCTACTCACATCAGGAATCAATGAAAACGAACCAAAACAGTTTGGACACTTCTACTACATTCTGATATAAATGGTACAGTGTAGCGTCTGCTCACAGGATCCTTCATAATGTTATACGCGTGGTACTCAGAATCGCAGACAAAAATCGACATATTCTGCATCGAAGCCACTCAAATGGAAGATCGCAGACAAAGAAACTAATTTAGTGTGCTACAATTACCGAAGGGAGTACAGTTTTCTTCATGTGGCACTACACTTCTACATTTACAGCAAAGTGGCCGAGGAGCTAGCCTACCAAGGGTATGTAAGACATTGTGCAGTGTCTGATCTTTTTCTAGCTTGCGGAGAAAGAGCCATAATATAATTTGCTTGTCCTTTGCCTGACCAATTGGACCGTTCTCGACCTTTCCCTTCGCATACTTGAAAAAGACATTGGATACAAATAGTAGCCACTTTAAAGTGTCCGCAAGCGCGTGGTTTTTATTTTATTTTAATAACGATATTGACCTTTCAAGCATACGATGACAGGTGATCACTAAAAGCATCCTAAGCTAACATTTAAAACTATTGAAAATAAACTATTTCCTCATTTATATTCAATGAAAAGTTACGGGAATAACATTGAAAGTGCACAGATGTATCGGATTTTTTAAACGTATTCTAATATAATTTTATCTGCTTATCTTTCATTATGTGGATCTATTTTCGCATATCTAGCCAGGTATTTATCCACCAAAAGTATAATAATTTGGGAAGCAACACTACGATCACCGGCAAGTCACATTCAAGCCTTCGAAGTTATTCGACTCGCATTGGAAGAGAAGAGGCTGTTTAGATCACGGACATGTCTTATTCCTGTATAATACGACCAAAATACGATCTGGGGCATGGCAACCTAAATAGCAGAGTATTAAACATGAGCCAATCTTCTGATTGTAATGATTACATATATTTTTAAAATGATTAGTACAACATATCTACAATGATGCAAAAGACTCACCCATCCACAGTCCTGATAGTGATGTATTCACCAAGTTAGCGGGTACATCCGCTTCATCTATATTCGTAACAAAAAGACAGCTAGCTGATGAGGATCTGCAACAAAAACGTTACATATCTGCAGCAGAAACTCGTCTGACCTAATCTCGTATTTGGAAATACATGTTTAAGTCTCATGGCTATGGAGAAGTTCAAATGAGCTTATTACTACTGTATATTGAAGATCAAGTCTTTCGATCCTTCATTTTGGAAATGGGAGATATAACTGTATTTCTGTTGATGATAATTATGGTTACATGTTGTCTAAACACATATGTATCTGTATCTCCAATTAATAGATTATGCAATGAAATCGGCTGAAATAATGGTATATCAGACCTCAGGCCGCCAAGCACTGTACCATGGTACCGTACTTTGCCGATGTCTTTGGCGTACGGGTTTTAGATATTTTGTTGTTGAGTTTAATTATAGTGGCGTGCGCACAGTTGTGCATGTGCGACTTTTTTCTGACTGCACCGCAGTCTGCTAGTTGTTCCTGGGGAAGGGGATGGTGCCACCTCCCCCAGGCTTTTATGGATTCAAGGAACCCTGATAGTTTGGCCTCAATCTGTGGGTCCATAAAAGTCCCTACAGTTGAATGGTTGGCTGTCATTAGTGGGAAGGAGAGTTCGGGAACGGTCCTGCTTGCTGGTTTCTTGTTGCATTTGCCTGGTGTTTCTTGCGATTACTTTTTTTTGTTGTTATTTTTATTTATTTATTTTTATTTTATTTTTCTTCTTCAAAATGTTCTAAAAGGAGGGGGGATGTTCTATGCTGTTTATAGAGGTTCGTAGTAGAAATCATGTATGAAGAGAGATTTTCAAGATTATTATGGTATTACTAGTCGAGGTGTTTAGGGTGTGTTTCCTACGTTATGTTATTTATAAGTTTTTAGATATTACCTCTTTAACTTATTTATTAATTAATGTTTTTAGAGATTGAATGTTATTTATACTTTATTTAGCAAGAGACCGGAGTCCTATAGTGTTATACGTTGTTTGCTGCAAACAAGTACAAGCGAAAACGACAAGCGTTAGTCCATATCAAAGGGGTCCGGCTGTTGTCTATGCGTTTTTACAGGTGCCTGCATAGGTACATAACTGTGTACTCGCACCAGTGTATGGTCGACGAGATTTCTGTTCTTCGAACTGGTGTAGGCGTAAAACAAGTCTGCGGCAGCCAGAACTACGAAGCTAAATAACATATATTTCCTGATTTGCAATCCCCGGTGTTTCCAAGATCTTCTTCGTTTCGAAGAATGGGCTGAAATTGGAGCATATGGCCTTAGGAGCACAAGTTTTTAAGCTCTTCGTAGCGATTCTTGCGGTTCTCACTATGAGCTTCGCTGAACCCGTCGTTGACGCTGCGCTGTTTCTTTCATTAAGGCGACCAGCGTTTACTAGAGCCCACTCTGTGAGGATTTGTTTAACACAGTGACATATGATGGTACCTATTGCAGTTTCTGTGACGGTTCCATCGTCGGTTTTTGAGGTGGTTTCTTTACCGGTTAAATCATAAATTTCATACACAATACATTGTCGGTTCATTTCAAATACACGCACGCACATTGTTCTTCAAATACAGGTTGGTGTAGATATTCATTCTAAATCTTATAATGTGTGAAGTCAGCAATCCATGAACTCTCAAATCGTGACTCTGATAAAAACAAAGAAATATATCTTGTGCTGAAGTACACTATCACCTTTAAAATTAAGAATTAAGGCGTTCCGTCCACGCGCTCTGAGTCGACGTGGTCCTCTCTTCTTTGGTGGTGGCTCTGCAAGCGTCTCAAGGCTATTGCGTCATTTAGTACTTACACCCGCCACCCCTCGCGTGTCTCATGGCTGGCGCCGACCTATCTCAGTACACCACAGAGGACAACCTCGTCAAGTATGCAACTGGGGACGAGCTAGCGACCTGTTAGAGCAGCACTGGCGCAAACTTCCTTTAAATGTACTTAACTACTGACAGAATCACATATGTTTATTACGTTACTGTAATAAATATGTACGGTTTGTATCGATGTCATTCAAAATAAGACTTTCAAAACGTTGGTGGTTTTTAAGTCCATATCAATAATAACATCACCATCCTGAACGTTGCATTTTACTTCATTAACCCGCATAGGAGATGAGGTGATAGGTCGTAGGGAACCGTTAGAATCCGTGTGAGTGATGCTTGATGGCAGAAAATTGCAGTACTAGCTTATCTATTAATGCCTCCGAAAGCTTTACCTCTAGCTTTGCGTCTATGTTAGTCACCGGAGACACAATAAAGGTGGCATGGCCTCACATCAACGCAAATACTATGCTTTAATAACGAGGTGAGACAGGGTATTTGGCCTGCTCTCTTGTATCAATTAGCACTGGCATAACCTAAAGCATTATGCTCAATATAATGCTACGGGAAAGCAACCTGACACTGAGAAACTCGAGTCAGTGGAGTCTACCAAGCCTGACTTACACACTTTAGTGGTGCCTGCCGATCCTGACCATATTATCCAGCTGTGCCTGCCAAGTATAGTAGTATTAGATGAGCTCGGGAAACAAACGCCTGATATCCAAAAGGAATACAAACCCCTGGTGGAAGAGTATCTACACCAACATGGGGTTAACACGACCCGGTTCACATTAAAATGGAACGAAGCTGCAGACATTGAGGACTAGGATTACCCAGATCACTCTAAAGCAACCAGCGGTCATCATGGAGGTTTAAGAACGCTAAGCAATCATGACAATACGTAACTGAAACTTCGGCATAAATGTGGTGTCAGCAGAAAATTATGAAACGACAGAAAGAGCTGAAACAATCTGAATGACTGAAATAGCGGAAGAACAAAGTATGAAACCTATCTCAAACGCTCCACAACGATATTATTCATTCTGTCCGCTTTAATGTGTCTTTATGCGGCGCAAAAATATATCTTGGTCTAAGCCCACAACACACAAAAAAGAGTAAAACGTTGCTATTGTTCACTCATGCTTATTTTTGGTCGCCTCCTTTACGCATATTTCCGCCTTTATGGTCATCGCCCTTTGCCAGTAATGACTTTTTCGCAACAGCAGGCATAGACTAAACATGCATGGCACATACAGCAGCTTCTGCAATCAAAAATGTTAAAGTTGTCAAGGGCAACAGCGCGTCCATCCAAAACCATCCAACACACATTTGGCTTTTATGCTAAATATGGCACAATTCTAACCAATAACAAATGTAAAATGTTTTAATTAGTGGTAGTATGCTCACATTCAATCATTAACCATTTAGCTGACCGTTATTCTGCAAAGTGATTGCAACAGACATTAAACAACCAGTAGTTTCAAACATACAATTTTCAGCACAATTTATTTCGTGCTTCCATAGTGAGTCGGCCAGGGTACAATGTACACACAATCAATTCTGAACATACCCTGTATTGATAGCTTAAGATATACATGACTAAATCATTTGGGTCATGCAATTAGATGTGAAACACATTTATATTTTGTATCTTGATGTTCTTTGTTTAATTGGATCCGAAAATTGAAATCTTTCATGTCACGCTTGTGATTATTTTGATCATATGTGACTCTTTCATGTCACGTTTGTGACTATTTTGATCATACGTGACATCAGTTGTCGAATCATGATTGGTTTTAATTATTAAAAAGTAAGACGTCTTATTCCTTCAATCATTAAAAAGACATGTTCGTTTTTGTTTTCTTTAAGATAAAAATAGTTACAACTAGTTTCTTACTAATGCTATGTTAGTACCTTTAACTGCCCTGGCACGTGAAATAGCAGGCAAAAGGTTAAGAATGATATCAACGTCTGCTTCATTTTAGTAGCAGGCTGTCACACTTGGCAACGTACATTTACCTGTTGATAGTCATTACTTTGTTTAAAGCATCTGTTTTGGTATAGCCAAGTACATGTAACCAAGAGGCTTCATGTGGGTCAAGATACATAATTTCCTACTACTGTAAGCGAAATGGCTCGCGAAGAGCGCCGGTACCAAAATCAATAATACTATATCTTTTCAAGCCGACGCTTAGGACGGACCATTGTTTTGCATGGGGTTTCTTGACTTGAACGCTTTATCTATGATTCGGTTCGATTGGTGGGGTGTTTGTGATCCTCTCCATAGAAGAAATGGGTGAGGTTGCCTTCTTGGGGCTTGCGCCGATGGCCTGGTATGCTGATCCCGCTGCTGCTAGTTGATATATCAAGAATAATTATTTGGGCCACCTAATGTTATTTAATTATATCAAATTTATAGCGATCATTAAATATTAGCTAATGCGTATATGATCTTGGCTGTACAATAAACTGTTATATTTTTAGATACTCACTGGACAAAATTAGCCAGCTCGGCTTTGCTGCACGCGCTCCAGTTGGTACTTTTGCTTCCCATGACGCCATCATTAGGTGAGCGACAACCGTTGTCACTGTCATGGGTAAGGCCAAGTCTGGAAATACGGGGAAAATATGTCAGAATCTGAATTTGTATGATACTGCTTCATTTATTATTTCTGCAACAGCTACTACTACTACTATTACTACTACTATATTTACGGCTACTGGTAGCAGTATTTTCAATAACATCAGTAATAACAACAGTAGTGCTATAGTAGTAAATCTTGACATGTACTTGCATAAATTTTAAACATTACCCCCACTGTTATACTAGAACATCATGTACCATTTTTGTTCATTAATAAGTAATATTATTTAGTGCATTACATTCTATTAAAAAAGTAATACAAGACATATGATTTAGCAGCAAATATGTTATTACCAATTATTTACATACAATATTATATATTATTTTCAGTTGTTACATTTGTCTACTTTTGACATTCTGTTTAGTATTATGAACTTTAGTATCCCATATTTATTATTATTATTATACAGTGTTCATCATGTGGTCCTTGTAAATTTCTATTCGTATCCTTATTCGGTGTTTTAACAATTTTCTCTTCCACGTGAAGTTTTGCACAAACAAATCACACATAGATAACTCCTCCCACCCCACCCCCGCGGCCATGTATATGCACACTACAAGTATAAACTCCTACCCATTCCCCAACGCAAGTAGACTGTAATGGGAATTTAATAATATGTTTCGAAGGATATGGCCTATAATAGGAACTTTAAGTCACATTGTACATTTGGGACGATATAGAGTCCGATAGCATACCGTTTAGTTTGCTTGTTTGGATTATAGTCATTTTTCGGCAGATACTGCCGTGTACGAATCCTTTAGTTGTGTTCTTTGCATACCAGTTAATTCGACTGTACTATCTGAAATGCCTCCTTGGTTAGTCAGCGGTTGTAGGGCGCCTTGACTGTCTCCTACATCGTTTCAATCTGACTCCATTATCCTTCAGCTGTCTGTCCGATTATTCCTGTCTACCAGCTGTCATCATGCTATGTTTTGTCAAAGCTAGGTCCAGTTGCTTGTGGGGCTGTCCCTATCATAATGCCAATTATGTGAATTGGCACGTATTCGATTAGAATATTTCCGAGCTGTGAATTTCTCTACTAAGTAGTTTTTTTCTTTTTCTGTATTTAGGGCACTTTTTTGATTTCCGAAAAAGTGACCCCAACGATATTTGTTTCAGATAGCCGATCGCTTTTTGTAAACCTAATTTTGGTTTCCCAGCGTTTTTTCTAAAGTCATTCACAGGAGCATGTCAATCGGACATTTTCAGGGCCACTAAGTACAGGTCTAAAAACGACTTTCTTCGGTCAGACTGAAAGCCGAAAGTATATATGAAGTATGAGATAACCGTTGTATGTGTGTGTTACAATATGTGATGTGGGGAAAGTGAGATTTTTTTGTGATTTTCTTCCCTAGTAAGTATATATTATTTTTATTGGGGCCCTAAATGTAACTTACACATAACCCCCACCCCCCGTTTAAGTTGTACAATTTTCATCTTGTCAGAATTTTCGTATTGTGTAATTCAAATTTGCATAACTTTAAATGAGACTATGATTGTTAGATTTTTATTATATTAACACAAACTGTATATCTTTAGTAGAGATTATCATTGTTGTTATGTACTACAGCATTTTTACATTATACCAAAATATATTACTGTGTTAGTTGTATATTCCAATAAAGAAAAGCAGCAATTCAGTACATACATAAGAAATAATATTTACGTTGGCAACGTTCCTGCCGCTGACTTAAAAAAGGCCTAATGAGATAAATGGATACAGTCAGAATCAAAGTGTTGCACTGCAGACAATTTCTGACGAGTTAAATATTCTTGGATTCGAGATGCAAAATGGGGTGTTCTTCGTGATTTTTCGGCCGCAGGAACAACAATCCCAGCTCCAAGAACACGTAAGTTAAAGCTTTGTGTTAAAAGCCATGATTTATTAAGAACAAAGCAAAGTTCTGTCAGTATAGGAAAAAGTATATATATATATATATATGTATGTATGTATGTGTGTATATATATATATATATATATATATATATATATATATATATATATATATATATATATATATATATATATATATATATATATATATATATATATATATATATATATATATATATTCTGCTCTCGACAGCCTAGTCAGAATTGATACGTTGCAGACTTTGGGTTCTGACTTCCTTTTTCCAGGTAAGAGAAATATAATTAGTCTCAATTTAGATATTTTTTTCCAAAGTGCCTTAATCTATTGACAATTGAGAACAAACATATTTAGGAAATATTTTACTCACTTCACTCGCTTCATAAGAGTTTGTAATCTTTTATTATTATGTAATATAACGTTTTAAAAATAGTATGTCATGGATTGATTACATTGTTTTAGAATGTATACGTTTAGGATTGATTTTTGTAGAAATGAGTTGCTACCAACCTCACGCTACAAAATAATATAATTTAGAAACAAAATCACTTTTAAATTACAGAAAATAATATTTTAGATTTTTTTTAGAACAAACATTCAATAAAATACTTTGATTGCAAACAATTTTGGTATTAGTATGTAAAATTAAATTCCTAAGCATTTTCGGATATTGGTGACTCATTCGCCATGTAATTCCAAAATACAGAAATTACTGAATGTGTAAAGTTGGTTAGCTTTTAACAAATATAACAAGTTTATTATATATATCTTAAATGCATAATTTGATTTGTGTGTAAATTTTCTACATCGAGTAATGTTTAGTTTTAATAAAGACTTGCTATTTTGCATAATACAGGTTCTAACTCTCTTTTCCAGTTCGAACCTAGTACCATTTTGCACATGCAAACGATGTAGCACCAACATCGCAGTGGTGACACCGCCCACAAAAATGAGTCAAAATCATCTCTCTCTCTCTCTCTCTCTCTCTCTCTCGCTCTCTCTCTCTCTTTGAGCTGTCCAACAATAAATTGGGCATGACGAGAAAAACATTACTCAGATAAACTGACCACAAAATGGTTTAATCAGAAACAGTTATATTGTATATATATATATATATATATATATATATATATATATATATATATATATATATATATATATATATATATATATATATATATATATATATATGTGTGTGTGTGTGTGTGTAGTTAGAAAGATGGTTTTAGGTGGGTTTAGAATATAGTTTTTTTCGCTGAAACTAAGCGGTTAGTGTTCTGTCCTTTTATGGAATATTTCTATTCACACCTTTACCTAAGTAAATTATAAAATTATCACTTACATAGGTTAACGTTTGAGATACCTCGAATCTGAGACCGTCAAATTTGCTGATTCTAGGTTGTGTCTTCGACAGAGCGAACCAATCATCTTTAACGGAGAAGGAGTCCAGGCTTTGATTGGCAATTGCGTTCTTACCGTTGTGTAGCTAATTTACTTTACTTTAGTGTGTTAGTGTCTGCTTACATAGGTAGTTATTTACTCGTGTAATACATGTTTTCTCTTTTTTCTTTGGAGGGGGTGTCTATGTCCTAATGCCATTTCCTTTAGAGCGGGCTATGCCGTCTCGTAGCACTTCGAACAATATCCCCTCAGTGGCTATGCCTATTTCCTCTTCCGTCCTAGACATCCGAAATTCCACCCTTGTTGTTATCTTAATTTTGCCTCTTTTTCCTACTTTTGTTATAAATACCTGGAGATTGTTTTATGTAATTTCACAGCTTGGATTTTGTCCTCTAGGTATTCCTGGTATGTGCTTCTTGATCCAGTGAAACGCTTTTCTTTCTTGGTTATGTGTGTGTGTGTGTGTGTGTGTGTGTGTGTGTGTGTGTATGTGTTTGTGTGATTAGGATTTTTAACGTAGCTTTAACAATTTTTCAGTCATATTGCTACTATGTCTGCAGTGTGGCAGTTTATAGTGATGTCTAGCACTCTGGGATCATGCTGCAGACATGTAGCATGATGTCCCACCCAGTCACATTATTCTGACACCAGGCCGACCAGTCCTAACACTAACCTCTTAATGCTGAGCGTCTAGCGAGGCAGCTGTTAGTACCATTTTTGTAAGTCTTTGATATGACTCGACCGGGATTCGCACCCACGACCTCCCGCTTCCGAGGCGGACGCTCTAACCACTAGGCCATTTTCTTGGTTATATCTGGAGCATATAAATTTGCACATGTTCCGGTGTTTCCGGACTCGGGCAGTATATGTAGTTCATATTCGCGGCTACTTTTAGGTATTGCCATGTGCATCCTGCTAATAAAGTTCTGATCCTATCCAATTCAGTATAGGCGCGTCGTATGGGTTGTGGTCATTTGCGTATTGAGTTTATCTATTTACTTTATTTGTATTTTATAAAGGTTTCTGTTTTGTTAATTCATTGATTGATTTGCAATTTCTAACCTGCTTGTCGCTAAAGGGACTAATACTGAAGACTTATTGGAGTTTCAACGCACACTGAACTGAAAGAACAAACACTGAAGCGATACTAAAAATTCTGATAATTAATAAGTATGCATAACTTGGTAAGAACAGAAAGATTTTGTTCTTTTGTTCTTTTGTAGCAAAATGTATTCTTGAAATTTGTCGGTTGTTGTTGTTGTTGAGTTTAATTATAGTAGCGATCGCACAATTGTGCATGTGCCACTTTTTTCTGACTGCACCGCAGCCTGCTAGTTGTTCCTGGGGAAGGGGATGGTGCCACCTCCCCCAGGCTTTTATGGATTCAAGGAACCTTGATAGTTTGGCCTCAATCTGTGGGTCCATAAAGGTCCCTACAGTTGAATGGTTGGCTGTCATTAGTGGGAAGGAGAGCTCGGGAACAGTCCAGCTTGCTTTACATCGCTGGTTTCTTGTCGCATTTGCCTGTTGTTGTTTTTTTTCTTCTTTTTTTTTCTTTTTTTTTTCTTCAAAATGTTCTAAAAGGAGGGGGGATGTTCTATGCTGTTTATAGAGCTTCTTAGCAGATATCATGTATGAAGAGAGATTTTCAAGGTTATTATGGGATTACTAGTCGAGGTGTTTAGGGTGTGTTTCCTACGTTATGTTATTTAGAAGTTTTTAGATATTACCTCTTTAAGTTATTTATTAATTGATGTTTTTAGAGATTGAATGTTATTTATACTTTATTTAGCAAGAGACCGGAGTCCTAGCCGATTACACGGTTCGTTAACGACATCTAGGACGGGAATCCTAGCTGATTACTCGGTTCGTTAAGGACATCTAGGACATCCGATTTTGTGGTTTCCTTAGTTTTTTATAGGTGCTTCGTAAGTGAATTATTTATTAATACTTTTATAAAATTGAATGGTATGTTATGGTTTTTATGTGGTGGCTTCTAAATTTATTTAGCTACTTACTGGGTCATTTGCTTTTGTGGGGATAGTAATTATATTTTGTTCCTAAGTCCTGCTGAGTCTATGAATTGATTTATATTTTTATATGCTGATTGTTTATTTTTATTAGAGTCCATAAGTAACTCTGGGTATGTGTGTGCTGATCCAATCTCTTTTTGGTTTTTGATAAATATTTTCCGAACGGGTTGATATTTTGGGCATATATTGAATACGTGGTGTAGATCTTCGGTGGTGTGGCAGTTAAAGCAGTTAATGGTTGCTGGTTTGGGTCCTATAAACCTTCCAAAACTGCTTGCTAGTTTAGTTTTTCCAGTTATTATCCTGTTTATGGTTTTCTGTTCTAAATATGTACCCTTAGGTAGCTGTATGTTCCTATCTACGTTTTTGGGGGTTTCATGGTGCTTTTTGCCTTTAGTAGAGGAGTTCCAAAAATCTTGCCATGTTTGGTCTATATATGTTTGTGCGAAGCTTATTGCTTCTGTAGAGCTATAGTTAAGCTTGATAGAGTTTTGATCTCCTAGTTTGGTTTGTGCAACTTTGTCTGCTGTTTCGTTGCCAGAGATTCCAATGTGCGACGGTATCCACATGAGCTCGACTAATTCATGTGCTGTGGTGATATCGTCGATTAATCGGCATGCTCTGTCGAGGAATTGTTCCCTAGAGTGTGTATTGCGATTTTGGATCGACTTGATAACGCTTAGGGAATCGCTTATAATGACTGCTTTAGGTATCTGGTTGTCTTTGATCCATTATAGTGATTCAAGTATAGCCCAGAATTCAGTGGTGTAAATGGAGCAATAGTCAGGTAATCTGGATCCCGTTTGTATATTGAATTCAGGGATGACTATTGCTGCTGCTGTTCTTGGTGGGTTGTTTGTTTTTAATCCATCGGTATATATTTTAACATAGTCCGGGTATTTTTGTTTGATTTCGTTTACCAGTACAGATTTTAGTAAGTTTTCTTGTCCTTCTTTATTGCCTAATTTGGTAGCTTCAATGTTAATCCTTGGTGGTTTTTGTAACCATGGTGATTTGTTCTGGTCTGTATTGTTTGTTACCTGTTTTTTTAGTAGAGGTATCTTTTCTCTTAGTTCAAGGATTACCTTGCCACTTGGTGTGATAGGTATGATTTTGGGTTTGAAGACAACTTTACACTTATTATAGCTATTTTGGTGGGATGGTTGTCTGGGTGGGTATCTAATCGAATGGAGTATCGGAGGAGCAGTTCTTGCCTACGTAATTTTAAGGGTAGTTCTCCTGTTAGTGTTTGTAGTTCTTCTAATGATGTTGAGGGGAGTGTTCCTGTGTATAATAGCAAGGCTTTTCTCTGGATAGTGTCAAGTTTTTGTAGTACAGGCTGCTTAGCCGAGTTATATGCTTGGCAACCGTAATCCAGTTTTAATCTAATTAGGGTTTTATATATCTTGAGGAGGGTTTCCTGGTTGGATCCCCAGTCAGTCCCTGTGATGTTCCTGAGTAAATTGAGATGTTTGTTA
Source organism: Sinohyriopsis cumingii (assembly GCA_028554795.2). Taxonomy (NCBI): domain Eukaryota; kingdom Metazoa; phylum Mollusca; class Bivalvia; order Unionida; family Unionidae; genus Sinohyriopsis; species Sinohyriopsis cumingii. Next base: position 51,950,347 of record CM068828.1, read on the forward strand.
CAATTCTGGGTGAGTTGTTCAATGTGCTGTTTCCATGTGAGGTGGTTGTCAAAGAACATTCCTAGGAATTTTACTACTGTTATGTATTTGATTAATTGATTTTGTATATAGAAGTTTGGATAGACTAGGTTGTTATTTCGTTTGGGGGTGAATATGATTGCCACAGTTTTTCCATGAGATATTTTGAAACCCCATTTGTCCGCCCATCTCCCTATGTTGTCTAGGCTCTGCTGGATTTCTTTAACTACTGTGTTATTGGCAGGATTTCCATTCCTCCATATGCCATTATCATCTGCAAATTGTGACAAGTTTATTTTTGTGGAGGCTACAGTGAGGTCAAGGTCGTTTACCATTAGGTTAAATAGTAAGGGACTTATTACACTGCCTTGCGGTGTTCCATTTTCAAGTGAAAATTCTTCCGAATGGGTGTTGCCTATTCTTGTGGTAATTTTCCGGCCTGTGAGGAAATCGCCAATCCAGTTGAACAAGCGTCCAGTTATTCCAAATTGGTTTAATTTGGCCATTAGTCCATTGGTCCATACTAGGTCGAACGCTTTTTCTATGTCTAAAAAAACCGCTATGAGGTTGCGATCGGTTTTCGTATGTGCGTTAAAAGCGAGTTTGATGTCTGTTTCCAATCTGAGAAGTTGGTCAGTGGTGGACCGTTTGTTCCGAAAGCCACATTGATTTATGGAGAGTAGGTTATTGGTTTCTAGGTGGCGTTTTAACCTATTTGCGATTATTGTCTCCATTATTTTGCAAATATTGTTTGTAAGGGAGATGGGTCGGTACGAATTTATGTTGTTGGGATCTTTACCTAGCCTGGGGATTGGTATTACTATGGCCTGTTTCCATTTGTTGGGTAGTTGGCCTTTATCCCATATCCTATTAAAGAGTTTGATTGTTATATTGATAGGTAGTTTTTTGTAGATAGTGTAACCTAACTGATCCTTACCAAGGGATGTTTCGTTTTTGGATCGTAGGGTTATCTCCCATTCATGTACTGTGATGTCGCTATTTAGGTGAGATTCTTTTGGTCCTTGGTCTTGAAACATTTGAGGTTGGGTTCCCTCCATTAGTTTTTTGTGTTCTTGAAAGTTTTTGGTGTGATTATTGTTGCTACTCATGTTCGAAAAATGCTTCGCTAGGAGAACTGCCTTATCTTTATTTGTCACGGCATTTTTAATTTTTGGGGCTGAGGTAGTTGCTTTCCTTTTTATGGCTTTTATCTTGTCCCATATTTGTTTTGAGTTTGATTTTAGACTCAGTTTAGAGCAAAAGGTTTGCCATAGATTAATTTTAGCAGTTTTTATAGTTTGTTTTAGTACTTTTTCTTTATCTTTATATTGCTGTAAGTAGATAGAATGTGTGGTGCGTTTATATTTATTTAAGGCCCATTTTTGTCTTTATGTGCTATAGTGCACTGTTTAGTCCACCATGGTACAGGGTTTTTATTTTGGATATTAGTTGTCTTTGGGATGCATCGGTTAGCTGCTTCTATAATTGTGTATGTTATCTTATCATAATACATGTCAATACTTGGGCTTTCTAAGTTATCTGGATTTACTCTAGCTAGTAATAACTGGAGTTGGTCCCAGTCTACCTGTTGGTACCTCCATTTAGGTGGGGTTTCGTTAGGAATGTGTTGAGTTTTTGTTTGAATATTGATTGTGATGGGAAAATGGTCACTTCCTAACGTATCTTCCTGATCCACCCACCAATTTGTGATTTGAGCCAATTTTGGGGTAGTGATGGTTAGGTCTATGGCTGAGAGAGTGCCATCCTCAGGGTTTAATCTAGTGTTCGACCAGTCATTTAAGATGACCAGATTGTTCCCAGTTATCCATTTTTCAACCATTTTTCCTCTTTGATCTTTCTTTTTACCTCCCCATAATTCACTGTGTGCGTTGAAGTCGCCACAGATCATTAGATTGTTGTTGTTGTTATTAGTAATTGCCTTTAGTGAGATTAGGTTGGTAAGGCAGAAGGTAACCCCTGTGTCGTATGCATTTATTATTTCAATGTTTGTGGTTCCTATATTTATCATTACTGACATTGTTTCGATGCTATTATTGATGTTTAGGTTAGGGGGTACTTCTATTACTTCATAGTAGATTAGTGTATCTATTAAAAAAATTGCTAGTCCACCCCGTTTCTGTCCCATGGGTCTGTTTTTAAAGATTCCCTGGGTATAGCCTTGTAGTTTGGGCAGGCGTTTGTGTTCTTGTGTTATGAGGGTTTCCTGTAGGCAGATTACGTCTGGTTTTATGGCCGTATTATTCAGTTTGTTCTGCAGTTCTAATAGGTTTTTAAAGATTCCTCTGCAGTTCCATTGCCAGATGCTGATTTTATTATTTTTTTGTACTATTCATTTTTGACGGTGTCTTTATCTGTTAGTCTTGTGGTCCAATCAGCTAGTATGGTGAAAATGGTTTTGAGGGTTCTGATTAAGCTACTGAGATCTTGTATTATGGTTCGTGTTGTTAGGTTCATTACTTCCTGTATTAATTCTGTGTTGGGGTGTGTGTTAGATTTGGGGATGTTTGGGGTGACAGTTTTGTTTGTATCTGGAGTGTTATCAGGCTGGTCGTGGTTTATTACAATGTGGGTTGTAGTTTTTGGTTCTTTTGTTTCCTGATTCAAGGGTATGTTTTGTGGTGCAATGTTTTCCCTTCTGATTCTGCGTGGAGAGTTTTGGTGCTCATTGATTGTTTCAGAGGTAGATTTTGGTGTGTTGGGGTTGTTTTTACAAATAATGTTTTTGGCAGAATGGTAGGTGAGGTGTTTTTCGTTAATTAAGTCCACTATTTGTTTCTCTTTTATTGCAAATCTGCATTCTGCCGATCTAGGATAATGGTTTTCTTTCCAGTTAGCACATTTTTGTTTAATTGTGTGGCATTCTCCATTGTGTTGACCTCCGCAGTACTTACATCTTGGTTTGAATCTACATCTGAGGGCATAGTGTCCCCAGTGCAGGCATTTGGTGCAAAATCTTGGCCTATTTATGTAGTTTTCCATCTTATGGTACACTCCTGACTGTCCTAGTTTTATTATTGAGGGTATTGGCTCGGTAGCCTCTATAACTGCTTTGTTTGTTCCTTGTCCCTTGTGATTTTTAAGACGATATACTTTGGTGGTCTGTGTTCCATTTGCTGTGAGTTTATGAAGTAGGAGTTCATTGCTTATGTCCTTGTTGTATCCGTTTAGTGCTATTACTTTATTAAAGATAGTGGTTTTAGTGGGTTCAGCCAGATTAGTTGTAGTTTCACTGTGTTTGGAGTTCGAAGTGACTCGTGGTTTGCTCTGAGTGCTATGGTGTCTCTCTACTTTGATCTTTATTGGGCCTATAGTTTCAATTTGGATGAATTTTTCCACCTGTTGAATTGTGCTGCATTGGACAATGAGGTAGTTTCGCCTTGGTCTTATCAGTTTGAATTGTCCAGTGTGAATTTTGGCCAGTGCTGTCATAATACAATTGGTACTTAGACCAGTACTTCTGTTGCACCTGCTGCTTATGTATATGGTGTGTTCGATGGAATGATAACTGTACATTTTGTTTTGGGGGTTATGTTGTTGTTTTATTTCCTGTTTTGAGTTAACCTTACTTGTGGGTTTTTTTGGGTTGTTTTGCGGTTTTAGCGGGCCCTTGCCATTACCTAGGTATGTGTTTTGGGTTGTTTGGGGTCTTTGGGTTGCCATATTAGTGATGCTGCTGGGTCGTTTTGTAATGTCCAATTCATTGGATTTGTTCCCATAGGTTGGTGGTTCCCTTGCTGTTATTATCCCAGATGGTCCAAGAGTTTGGTTTGAGTGTCTAGTTTCTTTCCTAATGTTTTGATTTATTGTTGTTTGCTTGATTTCCTGTTGTTGGTTTGTTTGCATGCTTCTAGAATTGGTTATTTCATTTTTGGTGAATTTTGGGGTGTTGGTTATGGTTATGTGGTCTAATTGTGGGGAGTTTAAGGTATGTAGGTTACTGTCATATTCATTTGTTAGGTTTGGAATAGTGGTGTCTATATCTTCATTTGTGTTTGTTTTTTCCGCTTCCTTGAAGAGGACTGGCGATAGTATTGGCATTGTATTTATATTGTTCCCTGGAGTGTAGTTTTGTATTTCTAGTAGTTTCTGTTGGTGGGGAGGGGGTGTGTTAATTATGTCTGCTGGTTTGTGGTTTGTTTGGTCTGTGTTTGAGACCAGAATTTGGGGTCCCAGTGTGATGTTGGTTGAATTCGAGTTTGCTGTGGTTGGTACTACTTGCGTTAATCTTGCTTGTTTTACATGCTTTATTGGTGCTGTTTGGAGTTGTGATACATCCAATATTTTTACTGATTTATTGATAGGGTTGTTTGGTGGTTTGTGTGTTTGCGTGTTTGGATTGAATAGAGCCATTTGTTTGGACCTAGTTTGCATTCTTCTACTTAAATTGCGTATAGCATTGAATGATGACTTATCTTTTGTTTTTGTCCTAACCCAGTCTGCTCCTCCGCTAGAAGTCTCTCCTTTGTTTTCTGTTACGTGTTAATATCGTTCCTTTGTTTGATAGTTCCTTTGTTCTGTTCAGTTCCTTTGTTCACGGCTTGGCGGTTTGCTAATCGTTTCCTCTTCTTGGTATTATTTCTTTGCTCTTGTTTTCCTGTTCCTTTATTCTATTTTAATTGGTGATGGTGGTGGCCGCACTCAGTAGAACTTTTAAAATTATACACCAAGCCGGTTTTACACAGTAAACAAATCAAGCAAATTGAGAGATAGTTTTCAAACTTGACGCTATGGGAATGACGTCACTAAAATGAAATTTGTCAGTGTGTTAGTTTTTCATCATATATCGCCAGCAACGTGCAGCAACTTTGAACTGATTTTTGTCATCGAAAATCATCATCTCATGAATGTTTTCATTTCTAGAGGGTCCTCAAGTGTCACCCTTCAAATTAGAAAAGCAAACAGTGATGAACCTTCCGAAAGGCAATACTAAATTTCTATTGGAGTTTAGAGTGGTCCAAACAAACTGTGAAATTCCCATTAGCGTCCCTAACGTAATATTAAAATAACTCGAACGTAGTGTTAGTTCCTTTTAGATTATATGCCGTCCAAAGCGTAACGTAAAAAACCCTTTAGAGTCTATACCTTCCCATGCGTAACGTAAAATTTCCATAGGACTCTATATCATCTCAAATTTGACGTTAATTTCCCATGAGACCATTTATTGACCCCAAGCATAAATTTAAATTTCCAATAAACCCTATACTGACCCCAAGCGTAACGTCAAATTTCTGTTGTAGTTTGTATTGTCCCATATAGCTACTTAAATGCATATGCAATTGCTTACGTGTGTCCAAGTTCATGGGCTGAAATATAATAGAATGTAAAGGACCGTATTGAGCTCACTGCACAACGCTGGGATGGAATACACGAACCTCGCAGATACGCCATGCCTGATGTCGAAGTACCTGTTTGCCTTTAATAAGGAAAAGAGAATAATTTGGGCGATATAGAAGAGAATTTAATTCACTAACTAGTGTAATGTTTATGTGCTGCGATACAAGAGGTTGTAAAGGTGTGTATTGTGCTCACTGATTAAATGAACCGAACACAGATGCCATCCCTGCTGTCTCATTATCTGTTGGGCAATATAGACGAATATAATTTATGCGAGATGAAAAAGAATAACATTTAACGTATTTAAGAATTTCCTTAAAATAGCTTACACTGTATTGAAAGTGTTTTTGCCAGATATTTTCGTAATGTTTTCACAGAGTGGTTCAGTGTTGTTCAAATGTAAACCTAAATCCGTGAAACGACAGAGTGATTAGATGAGGTGCCATTGTTACAAGCTATCGTTCTAAGGCGTATTGATCATTTTCCAGTCTGGCTAGTTGTGTTATGTGTCATATTTTAGCACACCATGGACAACTTTCAAAACCGAATGAATATACTTCTGACGTATCTGGAGGAAGCTAGCTATGAACTGACGATCACATGATCGTCACATGACAATCACATGTTTACTATGAATGACGACCACATATTTTAAGACTGCGAAAGACAAAACCCTAAAATGCATGGATAGGTCTTAAATGCAAAAATTTCTTCGAAAACTATGAAATATATTGATTTTGGTCGACTCTGTACTGTTATTACAAACTCGTAAGCATTATTACTCATGGATTTGACATGGTTTTTTATGTTTTCGTTTAACATTTGTACAGTGGATATATGCTACTGTGCTATTCGTTTTTTGTTGTTTTTTCTAGACAAGATAGTCTGAGACAGTGTACAGTGTTATGTAATTAAATCAGATAAAACTTTATTTCTATTCAAATTTTAATTCTGTCCTCGGGGAAATATTCACGCTCTTCTTTCTTCCTAAACCTGCATTTGCTTAGCAACTTCAATGTCTAACAGGTCTAGATCGGCAGGTATTTCAGTGAGACCTCGCAAGTTCCTGTAGGATTTCCATCTCTCCAATATGACCATGAGCTCATGCATATGGAATTGAAAATGGTCTATTTCTTTTTTATATCATAATTTTTTTTTATATGCAGAAATGGATTTATTTTCCGCAAATCGTACCAATATTTTCAAAACCTTCTCAGATCGACGCATAGCTTGTTACTTTTGGAAACCTTGAACCAGACACCATGGATGAAATAAAAGTCCTTGAATGGGTGAGCACAAACGCTGTACATTTTAAAATATGAGACCGAGTTTGAACCCAAAACTGCCAAGGCATACAGCTAGTGTGTTTACATTGTGCTATCTAGGCCTTAAATCAATATCCATCATTTGCATTACAATTACTATAAATATTATTTTGATTCAACTTTGCGTCCGAAATTGTTTTCTTGTTGTTTTGATACATATATGCATGTTAGTAATGGTATGTTTCATTCTTCATAATAATTATGACCATGTAGTCAAAATCTTTGCAGGAAATTTCAATCACTTTTTGAAGGATCATGACTCATGCGACAACAACAACAACAACAATATTCCAAAACATGAAATTAGATCAAAGTATAGAAAAAGCAAAGAAAAATTATACGTAATTAAGATAACCAACGTATCCACAAAACTGGCAATAAGGACAACTACGTACCCTGTATGAAGATGGACATGGTCATAGGCTAATTCATTTTTCGTCCCATTGCAGATGGAATATAAGCTGACTGATAGGCTTGTTGACGGGACATACCAGCTCTGAAAGCATGTAATAAAATAACTGATACTCTTATTCGTGATACGGGGGGGATATTTTATCAAAGAGTGTATCGCCTATATGACTGTAAATAACATTGAATAAATTACTTTGTAATTCATTTAAGCCATTAGAGAAAATGCTTAAATTCAACTGTAAAATTATTGTACTTTAATGTTAAAGAATGATTATTGATTCAACTCTGGTCAATAATTATACCTATTCAGTTGAGTATGTGTGGTCAAGCAAACGACAAGTATTTAGTTCCTTTGAACTCTTAATTTCTGTTTCTTTATACATTCTAACTCTGTTTATTCTCATAATATATTTTGTCATAATTTTTTGAATAGTATGGCCTAAAACTATAAATTTAAAAGATACATTCTTAAAAATGCATCCGTAAAGAATGATAATGGAGGATTATTATTTGATTTAAAGTTCAAAAGCCGTTTACATAACTACAACAATACACAACATGGGTTATTTGTGTTCATTCCGCACCTCAAAAAAAAAAAGTAAGTAGCAATTTTCTGTGAAAGGTAATTCAGATAGATCATTCATATATCAAATTATGGAGCATCTCCCACTAAAATAAATCATCCAACTTATACAGGAAGAACAGTATAATGAAGCCTTCTTTTCAACGTATAAGTTAACAGTGTGTCTTGAATAGAATACTGACCACACAAGTTGAGAATGCTAAAAATAATTAAAGAAATAGTGATAATATTCTTTAGAAACCGAAGGATGTTAACTCAGGTGAAATTCAGAAGATAATGTAATTCATTTGCATCTCTCTTTAATTGCTTGGCACGTAAATACTTTGTTTCAAAGATAAATGTTTAGTATTGGATCTTTATTGTTACTTGATTCTCGCTTACCCTATAAAATGGGGTCACAGGTCGCCAAGTGGTCTAAAGGGCTCGCTTTTACCGACCACTGCCATCTCATCTATCAACATGTGGGTTCGAGTCTCTGGCTTGGCCAGTTTGGATATGTGAGAATGTTGCCAGAAGCTTCCCTTGGGTCGGTGGTTTTTACCGGGGTTTTCCCGGGTACTTCTTCCACCCAATCTGATTAAAATTAGATCTCCACTATCCTTCGTGAAGATGTGACCTCGACGGCATAGGAGTCATCTTCTGGTAACCTTTGAATAAGACAAGAAATGTAGATTTCATACATCTTAAAGTTAATGAAATCGTTCGGCGCACATTGATGCTCTTCGTTCATAATGATGGGACTCCAAAACGCGAATATGTAAGACTTCATCTGATTGGCTGATAATCTTTAGCGGTTATGGTAATAACATAGGTCATCAGAATATGACTCCTAAGCGGTCGCTGTCAGATCTTTAAGTAAGGCAGTGGAGTTTTGATTTTAATCAAATTTCCTCCCTTACTTTAGCTCTGTGAAATGAGGTTAATCCCCAAAACAACAACAACAACAAATTCACACAGTGGTACGTTAATAGTAATTGTGGTTAACATTTAGGTCAAATGTTTATCAATTTTCTTTTTTATATCACTTAGACGTAAAAGAAACATTTTCATAAACGTTTAAATATCTAAAGTGCAACCCAAGGTACTAATATATGATATATAGATCTGTTGACGTCATACTTGTTAGCATGTTCTCAAAGTTTTAACGAGAATCATACTCAGCGAAGTAGCTGTGTGACCTTGTGACCCGTCGATAGTCACACCTGTTGAAATTATAATCGGCGAGAATGAACATTGTCTAAAACAGTTGATCCCAGACAGAATGGCATGCATTGTGTGCCAAAAAAGGTATAATAAGATCATATCAGTGATACCAACGTCTGGTTCACGTCGAAGCTGCTAAAGCTAATGTACGTAGTTTATATTGCTGGTGTGCAATATCAACCTATTTGCTGGAAGGAACCACGGTTGCAGTATTAGGAAGTATACGAAGTATATCTAATTCCTGTCTCCATACCGTCATTTATAAAAACACAATATTTATATCCGCAAAGAGATGAAAGTACATATACTGTATCTGGAATTATATTCACATTTCTAAAGCAAAAAAAAAAATCTCCATCTCTTTAATATTTAAGTGAAATAAACAAACTTTAAAATGACATACCTTGACACAGTAGTATTGCCTGTAATTATATATATATATATATATATATATATATATATATATATATATATATATATATATATATATATATATATATATATATGTGTGTGTGTGTATATATATATATATATATATTGTGCTGGTTGACCATCGGGCTCGTTGAAGTCAATCCTGGACTGCTCTTCGCTGATGGGTCCCCATGTGGCTGACGAGTTCGATACGAGACGCGCATGTCCTGGAGCAGTGTGTTCACTAGAGGCATAGGTTGGTTCTTGACCTTGAGGCCTTCCTGCGTTCCCTGACGTCGGCGACTTTCTTTCTGCGGGCATCCTCGAAGGTTTTGCACCAATTACTAACAGCTGCACGCCAACCAGGTCTATCCTTGGCGCAGGACTCGAGGTTTGTCACAGATATCGAGCAGCATCTCAGACTGTCCTTCATAGAGTCTTTGAATCTTTTCTTCGGGCGACCAATTTTTCTGTGTCTACTAGATAGAGCTCCAAACAAACTATGACGTGGCACTGGAGTCTCCTCCATACGGGCGATATGACCCGTCGACCGGTGTTGGGCTTTCATGACCATCGCTTCGATACTGGTTAAGCTGATCTATCCAGCACTTCTAAGTTCGTCAGTCTGTCTTGCCATCGGACACCCATAATCCAACGCAGTTCTCTCGTGTGGAAGCGCTCAAGTTGCTTGATGTGCTTCTCGTATGTTGTCCAGGTCTCACATCCATATAAAAGACTTGTTAGCACAACTGCTTTATATACCTTTATCTTGGTGGACAGTTTGATATTCCTGTGACTCAACACGCGAGAGCGGATATACGTCCTAATGATTGACTGGCGCTGCTGCTGCGTGCCGTTATCTCTTTGTCTAGTGATCCATCGGAAGATATGACTCTTCGAATATATTTGAAGTGATCGACAGCTTTCAGTTGGTTGTATTCGATAGACACAGTCGGGGGTGGGATGAGCTATGTTGCCTGAGACAGGTTCGTAAAGTACATCTGTCTTGTGTAGACTGACGGCGAGTCCGAAGAGTCTCGGGGCTTCTGCAAAGCGAGTAGCGATGATCTGGAGATCTGCTTCCGTGTGTGCCATGAGAGCACAGTCATCTGCAAAAAGTGCTTCAAGAATAAGTTTCTCCATTATTTTTGACTGGGCATTAAGTCGGCGAAGGTCGAAGAGAGAGCTATCCAGTATGTTCGTTATGTACACACCTTTCTGGAGATCACGTGAAGCATGGCTCAGGACACATGTAAAGAATAGGTTGAATAATACTGGGACCAGACCGCAGCCCTGCTTCACGCCGTTAGAAATGTTGAATGGTTTGGAGACATCACCGTTGTAGAGAACGAGTCCCGTCATGCCGTCGTGGAAAAGTCGAATCTTCTAAATGAACTTCCTAGGGCAACCGAATCGTGCTAAGATGATAAGATGGCCCATAGTGCATCAATATTGGCCGTATCAAGGACCTTTGTGAGGTCTATGAAAACACCGTAGAAGTTCATGTTTGTTCAATGCACTTTTCCTGTATTTGTCTCACTGTGAAGATCATGTCGAGTGTGCTCTGATCTGGTCTGAAGCCACATTGGGCCTCATGCAGTATGGCTTCCGAGACATTACTGACTAGACTGTTGAGAAGGACACGCGCCATAATCTTGCCTGCAATCGATAGGAGTGATATGCCTCGATAGTTGCCGCAGTAAGCTTTGTGCCCTTTGTTTTTGCATAAGGTAACAATCATTGCGTCTTTGAACTCCTGTGGCATGGACTCCTCTTCCCAAATGATGTTTAAGGATAATGCTCAGTGCCTCAAGTACCTTAGGGCCAGCTGCATTGCAGTGTTCAACGGGAATTCCATCCACGCCTTGCCAGACCTGATCATTTTGATGGCTCGCTCGATTTCTTCCGTGGTAGGGGGCAAGTCCAGGTCCGAGATAGCTGACTTCGGGACAATTGCGTCTAACTCTGCTGCAGAGTCTACGGTGGAGGCCATGTTCATTAGGTTGTAGAAGTGTTCCTTCCACCTTTCGGTGATACCCTCTTTGCCCTTGAGCAGAGTGGTTCAATCGAAAGAGATTAGCGTGGTGCTACAGGCTTTCGACGGTCCATAGACATCTTTCAGGGACCTGAAAAACTCTTTCGAGTTGTTGGTGTCTGCGTAATGCTGGACCTCATCTGCTTTGCGGTTTCATCAGCTATTTTGCATAATGCGAAGTTCTGTCTGGGCTTTGCTCTGCGGGTGTTTGAAGCGATCATGTTTTGAGAATGAGTCAACGTAGGTCTGCCATTCTATATAGGCCTCTCGCTTTTGTTCAAGGAGGATGCTCATCACTTCGTTATTTTCGTCAGAACAGTCTTGGTTGACTTTTCATTTGGGTCCTAGGATGACCTTCACAGACTTACTCAACATGTCATTGAGCTGGTTCCAGTTTTAGGCTGGGTCACCAGTCAGAGATCCGTGCGCAGTCAGTAGGTTTTCAATGTGAGCTTGATATCGCCCTCTCACCTGCGGATGGTTCAGCCTTGCAGTGTTGAACTTGATTCGGGTAAGCTTCGCCTTTTTGCGCTGTAGCGTGACAATGTTGAGATCAAGGATAGCCCTGACTAATCGGTGGTCCGTCCAGCACTCGGCTCCCCTCAAGACTCTTGTTATCCGTACATCGCGGATATCTGTTACGGACGATGATATGGTCGATCAGATACCATCGTTTGGATCTGGGATGCATCCAAGTCATTTTATACTTGCTCTTCTGACAAAAGAGTGTGTTCGAGATAGTCAGATTATTCTCTGCATACATCGAACGTAGACGCTGTCCATTCGTGTTAATTTTTCTGATTCCATGCTGTCCCAATACTATATTCCAGCTTTCTTGGTCATGGCCCACTCAGGCGTTAAAATTGCAAAGTACAACGAGTTTGTCGCAAGCTGGGGTAGCATTTACGAGGGCATCGAGACCTTCATAGAAGGCCTCCTTGTCTTCTTCGCTGCTGGTCAACGTGGGGGGGGGGGGGCATAATAACTGATGATGGTGATATACCGTGACTTAGAGGGGGACGCGGAGTTGCATTAAGTGTTCGTTATCATACATAGGAACCACTGGGAAATTGACTCAAAAGTGCAGTACGAATGGCAAAACCGACTCCGTGGATTCTTTGTTAATCTTCTGTTTTCCCCTTTAAAAAATAGGTGTAGCCACCCTTGGTTCACAGACAGATCCTACATCAGCTAGGCTTGTCTCACTAAGAGCGGCAATGTCAATCTTGTATCGGCCCAGTTATCTGGCTATGAGGGTTGTTCTTCTATGAGGCCTGTGTGCATCTTCTTTGTCCATGAGTGTGTATACGTTCCATGTACCTAAAGTGAGTTTGGTTTGTTTATGCTCATGGTGTCGACCGCATTAAGGGTTAACTGCCAACCATGGCTTGCCAGCCAGTTAGTTTATAGGAGATGCAATTTTTAGGACACCTTTTCGAGTCCCTTCCCTTACTAGGGTGCGCAGTGCTGACCTAAACAGGGCTGCTTAGTCGTCTGGGATGCTGCCGGACATCTTTGCTCTCCTGGTTCAAAGACAAATGACCACATGTCCACAGACCGCTTCCGTGTAGGTTTGGAACTACGACTGCCAGTAGTAACCTCTACCTATCCCTTCGTCCCTCCCTAATCGCCGTTGGACTTTGAAGATGCGCAGAGTAGAAAGAAAGAGAACGCAGGGGTTTGCGTGAAGAGCGTTACATAAGGAAAACCTGCGAGTGAAGGAGATTATGGTGATGAAGCTGTTGCCCTGGAGCAATCTCACCCTTTCGGCCGCTGAAGTCGTAGTCCAGTGGCACGATAACTCGTTACGGCTGCCAGCTTCCTTGGCTGTAGTGGACCGCCACGTGCCGTCTGCACTCCACAGTACATATATATATATATATATATATATATATATATATATAGAGAGAGAGAGAGAGAGAGAGAGAGAGACAGAGACAGAGAGAGAGAGAGACAGAGAGAGAATGAGAGAGAGACAGGCAGGCAGGCAGACAGACAGACAGACAGAGACAGAGACATACAGATGTGCAGTCAGGCAGAGAGTTCTAGGTTAATAATTAGGTTCAACTTACAGGATTGGTCTGGTAGAATACAATTTTCTTAATGAGTATAGTGACGTTATAACCCAGCTGTTCGTGTTTGCTAAACTCGGCTTGTACCTGGTGAAAATTGGAAAGGAATGGCGAATAAACATCTTACATGAGAGTGGAAGTATTTAACTTGGGATAATGCCACCTCCTACACATAACTCCATTAAAGGGACCCAAGAGACACGAGTCAAGAATATTACTCCTCCTAAAGGGACCCAAAAGACGCGAGCAAGGAACGTGACCACTCCAAAAGGGACCCAAAAGACGCGAACAAAGAACATTACCCCTCTTGCAGATGGTTACTAGAAGAGTAAAATATAAGATACCAAATTTTGTAAATTTCCACCCAGTTTTGAAGGAGCGATGCGGCTACAGTCAGTGGGACAAATGGACAGAATGACAGGTGGATGGTATCACTATATCCGCAAACTTGTGTTATGTATATTGAATTTGCATTGTTTGTTGGCTTTTCTTCGTGATAATGTGTTATGTATAACTGTATTTTGCAACTGACCTGTGTCCAAAATCAATTTAAGGGTCTACCTTACTAGAGATTATTGTTTTGTAAAGAACAGATTGCATAGTTAATATTTCTCAATAATTATAGATGAAATAGATAGATAATTGTAATGAAGATATCCATTATTATTTGTATCTGAGCTTAGAATATTAGTTTTTCACTTGGTAATTCCTGATCTTGTCGATAACTTAGAATGTTTTAGGAATGAAACTTACGTTTATCCTGGCTCTATTATTGTGTCTTAGCTTTTTATAGTATTGTTGTCTATTTAATGTTGTATTAGGTATTTAATTTGGCTGGATTTATTTAATTAAATTATTATTCACTGTAATTACAAAGTGCTCAACAATATTTTCGAACTAAATCATTATTTTGGAATAGTTGTAAGTTCATTAAAGGACATTTTGGACTAAATTACTGTTTTACATCAAGACTTTTAACATATCACCCCATTCCATGCTATTGGTACATTAGCACTGTACCACATGTACATCGGCACATTCAATATTGGGATTTATTCGGATCACAACTGGGAATCATTTGGAACTCTATACATTTTAATAGCGATAAAACTTGTAGGACTTTTAGGGATTTAATTAGCAATACTGTATATTCTTTGTAAATTTTGCTTTGTATTCTAGAGAAATAAGTTATTTGTTGAATTGTACAGAAATTGTTAGTTTTCACTCTTTCATTTTACTTATTTTTTAAGACCATAGAGTTGTAACACTTGATATAAAGTCTGAGATTAACAAAATAATACCTCACATTTACTTTTATACACTAGAATATAATAGTACAGCTAAAACGTTAACATTCTCTATCGTCACGGACAGTTCTAATGACATTAAACCTTTGCCATATATGTTGAGGAAATACATGAAATACTGTCTTATTTTGCATCATGACTCTAGGTAACTTGGAAGACAAAGCTGTAACTTAATTCAACTCATTAAATTTAATCATGTAAACCTCTCCTCTATGCCACCTCTTACTGAAAATGAAACCTTTATCGCAAATTATTATATCCCTTATAAGCATATCAAAGAACAAACTGAAATGTTAATCATCCGGATCATGAACACAGTTTGCTTCACCCTGCAACCAATCTATAAATTCATATACAGGAAGCAAACTAATTAGTCCTAATAGCCCTTGTGACTTCTTTCCTGTATACATATTATTAAAGACAAAAATATGATGACGTGAATTACCCCATTCCATGTTAAGATAACGTGATTTACCCCCATCACTCGATGGTAGGATAACGTAAATTACCCCCATTTCCTGTTTATAATAACGTAAATTACCTCATTCCATGTAAAGAGAACTTAAATTACCCAATTGTTTGTTTAAATGATCCCAGTTCATGTTAAGGTAACGTAAATTACCCCATTCCATGTAAAGATAGCGAAAATTACCCCATTCCATTCTAGCATGATCAGCTCAATCTTTTTCTCTGTGGTTGTTGCATGTAGTCCGTTCTCCATGAACTCATACATCAACTGGTCCACGTATATCGCCGCCTCAATCTGAAACGATGTGTTAGTTGTGGCTCGTCTTTGTCGCCTGTGGTTCCCGTAGTAACTAAATGTGTTGAAGTCACTACCTAAATTGTATGAAAGTGGATCAATTACTGCTATAACCTTGCCCTTTTTTGTATGTATATGCATCATTCATAAGTACATAAAACTCCAGATTGTGTAGCATTCTTTTCACTTCCTGGATCATGTTGATTTGGTTTTCTACACACACACACACACACACACGCACATATATATATATATATATATATATATATATATATATATATATATATATATATATATATATAATTCACAATCAAAGTCAACAGCAAATGGAAATAGGCAGGATATACCTGCATATTCTAGGTGTTTACATGGATATTTTTCGACATGGTAAAATATTACTGTAAACGTCGTAGGAATCGCATCAAGTTACCCACTTAAAATATTACTGTAAATGTCCTAGAAATCGCACCAGGTTAACCACTTAAAATATTGCTGTAAATGTTCTAGAAATCGCATCAGGTTAACCACTTAAAATATTACTGAAAATGTTCTAGAAATCACATCAGGTTACCCATTTCAAATATTATTGTAATATCATGAAAACATAAGCAGTTTAACATTTAAAATGTTACTGTAAATGTCCTGGAAATCACATCAGGTTAAAACTTAAAATATTGCTGTGATGTTCTAGAAAACTCATTAGGTTTCCCACTGACATATTAGTGTAATGTCCTGGAAACTTCATCAGGTTATCATTTACAATATATATGTAATTTTCTGGAAAACTCACCAGGTTACCTATTATCAAGTTATCGACTTAAGACCTTGACGAAGTGTACCTACTTCACATCTCTAACTTTAATACTTTTAGAAGGGTAGGCGCAGTAGAAATAGTAATTCCAGTTGATATAGATCTTCACAATGGATAAGAAATAGTGACCTGTTGTACTGAGGTTAAGCGGAGGTCCCAGCTGAACTGTGGTTACGTTCCTCCTGGCGACAAGTACATTGCCGGGAAAATTGCTTACTTCTAATAGATGTCTGGGCAATGTTTCGATGTGGTACTCGTATATCCCGTCATTCATAGTTCCTACCTGTAAGCATATAATTAAAATGCGCTTAAGAACATTTTATGAACAACCTGATTATAAACTGTTCAGCGTCAAGAAGTATACGACATGCGCATGTTTGCTAAAATTTTAGAATTTGGTAAATAATTTACGTTTGGATTCAGTAACAAAATAACTTAACGAAACAGAGTTGTTTTTCTACATTTTGAAAATAAAATCCATAGGAATTTTAAGTTCGACATGGACATCTTCCTTTCGAATGCGTATCTTGTATTATATGTATTTTTAGTTTTCTTTTTCATTTTATTTCAAAAATAAATAAATACTATCATTAGAATTTGAAATTTTCTTATTGAAATCAAATTTGTTTATGTTGCTTCTGCTTTAGAATTTTCTGAATATGTCTATATTAATTGATACGCTAACTGATGCAGTTTCTTTCTACTCTCCATCGCAAGCACGTGCATACATACAACATCTAATTATACCAATTCATCACAGAAAGACATGGATGCGGTCCCGGCATGTGACGTAACCATTCCTCGAAGGAAACAGTCAGGATGGTTCCCTGACCATTCTATTTCTTCAAAGTCTCCAAGACGTGTAACTATGGTAGCATCGGGGTCAAGCACTGACTGCACGTGCCACAGTTCCAGTATGTATTCTTCTCCATATGCTTTTAGGGATAACTGTACTGGGGTGTCGGTAGATCCAGATCTCTTTTTACGCCGAAGGTCATGACTTTGAATACTGAGATACAAAAATTATCAATGACACGTGATTTATTAACGTTGCATATCAAATGTATAATATATCAAATAAAATATAGAAAAAGGGGGAAAGATTCTGTTGAAAACAAGAGTGCAACAGAGGACGAATTCTGGACTCACATACCAGAAATATCTCAGTGTGAGGTTTAACAGCACGATGTGACACAAAGTTTGTTTCTCTTGTAAAGTTTCCGTGCAAAATAAATGAACGAACAATTTTTCATTATTCATCATATCTGTGTTGTAAATTTGATATACATTATATCAGAATACTGACATTTTCTATTTTCAAATTCCATGTGCATATTTTTCAGTATACACACGTCAACATGCAACACTGCATTATTCCATCTGTCACTTTCTTCGTAGCATTCTGATGGTTTATTTAATAAGATGTTAATCACCATAACGGTCAAAATATAGAACAATGCGAAGTTACAATGTAGCACAGTGAAAGTTACAACTAAGATGTTAACATAACACAATCTAGCACAGTGAAAGTTATAACTAAGATGTTAACATAACACAATCTAGCACAGTGAAAATGACAAGCTAAGATGTTAACATAACATAATCTAGCACAGTGAAAGTTACAACTAACATGTTAACATAACACAATCTAGCACATTGAAAATGACAAGCTAAGATGTTAACATAACATAATCTAGCACAGTGAAAGTTATAACTAAGATGTTAACATAACACAATCTAGCACATTGAAAATGACAAGCTAAGATGTTAACATAACACAATCTAGCACAGTGAAAGTTATAACTAAGATGTTAACATAACACAATCTAGCACAGTGAAAATGACAAGCTAAGATGTTAACATAACATAAACTAGCACAGTGAAAGTTACAACTAAGATGTTAACATAACACAATCTAGCACAGTGAAAGTTATAACTAAGATGTTAACATAACACAATCTAGCACAGTGAAAATGACAAGCTAAGATGTTAACATAACATAATCTAGCACAGTGAAAGTTTCAACTAAGATGTTAACATAACACAATCTAGCACAGTGAAAGCTACAACTAAGATGTTAACATAACACAATCTAGCACAGTGAAAGTTATAACTAAGATGTTAACATAACACAATCTAGCACAGTGAAAATGACAAGCTAAGATGTTAACATAACATAAACTAGCACAGTGAAAGTTACAACTAAGATGTTAACATAACACAATCTAGCACAGTGAAAGTTATAACTAAGATGTTAACATAACACAATCTAGCACAGTGAAAATGACAAGCTAAGATGTTAACATAACATAATCTAGCACAGTGAAAGTTTCAACTAAGATGTTAACATAACACAATCTAGCACAGTGAAAATGACAAGCCAAGATGTTAACATAGCACAATCTAGCACAGTGAAAATGACAAGCTAAGATATTAGCTTAATGCAAGCTATAATATTGTACTCAACGCCATCTTTTGTCATAATGGGGCTTTACTGTACTGACACATTATGACAACAGATCGAGGAGTTATATTAATCACGGAAGAGGCAGAACTGCCATGGGTCCAGTATATTGCTGATTCTAAGCATGGAAGACATGGCCACGGAGCCTCTATTCCACCAACAAACATTGGCTAACTTTTCGTATCTTAAGAGAGAGAGAGAGAGAGAGAGAGAGAGAGAGAGATAGAACGCTCTTATTTAACGGTCTGGAGATCTCCGTCTGCTTACTTTGGTTAATAGGCATTATTTATTTATTTATTTATTTATTTATTTATTTATTTCTCTTTACATGATGATCGTGAATCAGGGATTGTTCACTGCAATTTGCCATAAAATCAGATAATCAGCAGGTATCGACACTTATGATGGATAACATTATCTAGAACACAATTCAGTGTCAGGGCATTTAAGGATTCCCTCCTTCATTCCGTCCGTGCGTTGTGTCTATAATTATCGCTCATTCATAATTACTGCTGGAAATTCGTCCAACTTATTTATTCGTTATTGATCTTATAAATGAATCTAATCTCGTCTTTCGGAGACACCGTACGTTTCGGTTGAAAATATGGCAATACATAATAAAATGCGCAGGGATTTGCGATACCGATAGAATGAAGTTGCACAGAAAGCCAAGGCTGATACCCAGGCTCTTTGAAAATAATAGTATATGTTAGTTTATCTAATTTTATTTTGCTTTAATTGTCTGAAGCATTTCATGTAACCGCAATTATAACACTGAACTTTTATCTTGGGTAGCAGCTATTTGTGACAAGCATTTATGCAGCATTGCAAATGCCTTTTGCCCCGTTCACACCAATCGTCTTTTCCAAGCACTTAGTTAAAAAATATTGTTTTATTATTTGTTGTTGATGCTGTTTATTTTGTTTATGGAACACACCGGTGTTATGAATATTTAGGTAAGAAACATTCTTAGCTTAAACAGTGTTTTTATTTATGTAAACTACTTCGAGAAGTGCTGAATTTACTACAAGAAACTTCGTTGCCAAATCAATAATGATTCTAAAATTTAATTTTTAAAATAAGTGTCTTTGTAAATACAAAATATTTAGAAATTCTTTGTTTTATTAATGAAGAAGAAGATTTGCTTTCAAAATTTTTAAAGCCGTGAGCAAAGAAAGAAAACTATTTGAACATTGCTAGGGGTTCATTTATTTTCATAAACCTATTACACATTTTTTTGTCATAAATATTTTGGAAAACCTTTTTTTCATTCTGAAAACAAATATATCACATGATGCCCTTTTCTGAAGTTTTCACATAATCATTCCTACCGGAATTCGACGAATTGTTTGGATTGAAATGGATCACTAACAGTATCATGGGAACATGACATTTAATAGCTGTTTTGCAAGACTAGCACAAGTTTATTGAAATAAAATTGTACGTTCCTGATTAGTCCGAGTTTCCTCTGACCCTTACCACCCCATTTTTGATGTTTGGACATTTATGTTGGGGTGTAGGGTCAGATTCCATTCCCTGTCGAAAAGTTGGAATTCGCCGATACCGTTTGGTGTCGGCATGGGGAGCCTTATATTAGCCGGAAATTGCAATCATAGCATTCGTTCTGTCTTTAATCCGCTTACAGACAAGACGAAAGTACACCGTTGCTGAAATCTGACCTGGATCTGGCAATTTGCATTCCTAGTCACGTGACTACACAACTCTCGCAACCTACATGTCAATGACATCAGAGGTCATACAGTCACGTGATATCAACAATAAACAAATTCTAGTGTTGCTGTAGGAAAACAAATCGAACATACAAATGAAAGTCACGTAATTTTTTATAGAAAAATGAAGGAGAAAAAAATATCTCAAAATATTATTGTGAAAACGACGACCCAAAATCCGTAAATATTGCAGCAATGTAAAGAAAACCAGATTCACTACACAGAGAGCACATGTCAATGTGGTAGTCACGTGACACCAACAAAAACATCGCTGACACGTGCTCTGTACTTCCTGAAAATGGTTTTCTCCACCCTGCTGCGATACCAGCAGGTTTCTGGTCGTTGTTCTTAGAATAAGTATGTTGAGAATTAAGTTGTGCATTATATTTATTTACAAACATTAAGTGACTTCTATATAATATGTCCAAATTGTATGTACAACAACTTTGGGAATTTGTTTGCTGTCGATATCAGGTGACCATATGACCTCTGATGTCATTGACATGTTGGTTGGGAGATTTGTGTGTGAATTTTTTTTTCTTCAACCCATTATATGCTAAGGCATATACAAACGCACCACATACACTCAAAAAA
This sequence comes from Sinohyriopsis cumingii, assembly GCA_028554795.2. Lineage (NCBI taxonomy): Eukaryota > Metazoa > Mollusca > Bivalvia > Unionida > Unionidae > Sinohyriopsis > Sinohyriopsis cumingii. Next base: position 51,971,429 of record CM068828.1, read on the forward strand.
CAAGAATACAAACTCAAACATTTATTATTTTTGGGATACATTAGATAGAAACAAAACTTGTTAATTTGAAATAATAATGCTTTCCGACATCAAACATACACACAAGACACGTCTCTTAATAAAAATGGAAAATACATCACAAAAACGAACATATTACTCTGGCAAAAAATAATAAATAACACAAGGGAAAGGGAAGGAAATTAGCCCAGGGCTAAATAGCCTTTGGGGTAATAGTACAACCCTAAAATCCGAAGCTAAATTGGTAGAAATCAGGCCCACTGTCAGCCCGGACAAAGGGAAGAAAGTATACCAATAATGCTTTCTTATGGGATTAATGAAAAACCTCTAAGAATTCGATGGATAAAAAAGAAATTAACCCTGCAAAATTCTATATCGCATTATTGTTTTCTGAACAATAACACTTACAGACCTCCAAGGGAGACAGGAGAAAACCCACACCAAAATACACTTTTAGAAAAACAGGGTGTCACTCTAAAGTTCTAACCAGCTATATATGCTGGGATGGAGCTTAAGAGTGTCAACAAAGAGATTTGTATAGTCATGTGACTCGGGATGCAAATGGCCAGATCCAGGTCAAATTTCAGATACGAAGTACTTTCGTCTCGTCTGTCAGCTGATTAAAGACATGACGAATGCTATGCTCACGTTTTTGGAGAAAATAAATAATATTCCTATCGATTCCATGCATGTATATCTATATGAACGGTCGTTCAAGTTTGCTGGGCCGTCTAGTACGCGGCTACCCCATGCCGATACCAAATGGTGTCGGCGAATTCCAACTTTTCGATTGGGAATGGACTCTGACATTACACCCCAATATAAATATCCAAATATCAAAAAATGGGGTGACAACGGTCAGAGGAAGCTTCGACTAGTTTCTGATCAACAATGTGTCACATGCGTTTGATCAGTACTGTTTTCATGCTGGCCATTTGTTTTTAGCCAGGGCCAGTCTTGCTAATATATGTCCCTATTTTCATATACATCTATATTGATAGGCCACAATATATAAACAAGAGAGGCAGACAGACAGACAGAGGATTGGGAAGAGCTTTGAACTTTTAAAACCGATGATAATGCTGGTAGTACTGATGAACGAAGAAGGTAAAGAGTTGTTTCTTCTCATTTCTTCTCCTGTATAGGGAACATTCATTAATAAAAATAAAAGTTACTATATGAAAGAAAGAAGCATTTATATTGTCTTATTATTTAACAAACACTATTTTGCTGTCGAGACACGGCAGGTAAGCTCTATGGTTCAGTGCTCCATGATTAGAATGTGCATTATACCTGCTCCACGTCACACTTTTCCTTCGGTTAACACGGTTCCTTTCGTTGTCATGATGGGACATTAATCTATTGCATCTTGGGTAAAGTTAAAAGCCAGCTTGTCGTCATTGTGTTACACTGTAATGTTCAGTATGTCAACATTTTACTTGTGTAAATACTTAAAATCTTTAATTGCAAAGAGAACATTTATCGTTGGAAAGACACTGTTAAGAATGTTCACTTGTATAACATTGACATGCACATAAAAACACCGAAGTGGAATCTAAGACATGACAATTGTAATATCATACCCACACAAATGTAATATCATACCCACACAAATGTAATATCATTCCCCCACAAACTCAGTCTTAAATATTGGCGGATCTAAAGTTACAGTATAGAATGATCATTCTGAACGCATAGAAAATGCAAAACAGAACAATACAAAATAGAATATACAGCACATAACTAATTGAAAATGCAAATAGAAAAAAATGCTGATAGACGATATAGTATACTGTAATAGAAAAGACATATAATTAAAATACATCCATGAGTTAAGGCGATAAAAGCACATGCTAGTTTCAGATACTATGCATGACTTCTCTATGCGACATTTTTAAAAAAAATCGATAATATATAATTCGCTGGTGGCCAGTGGTGGATCAGTTTTATTTCTGGTTTGGTTAATGGAGAAAGGGGGAGGCAATTGCTTGCTGTGATATTCCAGCTGTGAGGAAGAAAACAGACAAATAAGTCGAAGAAGTTCAGTGACATGCAGATATGGACCGAATATGTTTCATCTCATTTTGCACTCCGGCTCTTGCTATGCGATATAAACAGAAAAATATCCTGGTATTGTTAAAATGTAACATGTAAAGTGACATACAAAGCTGTTTCTAATTGAAACAGTTGGATGCCCCATCACAACATTCTTGTAAATATCTCTCATTGCGTCTGAAGTGGAAACAATTGATCATTTTACTGCAAAACAACACCAAAATGGTCGATAATTGCATTTTCATTTCCTGGGATCACAGAAGTCAATTTCCTGTCAATGTCACGAAGTTTATGTAGCCATATTTACATTATCTTGTTGTATTTTTTGTTGAATTTCTGATCACCGTGAATAATAATATGTCATTATAAAGTCGTCGCTAGTTTTTAAATATAAAGAAATGGTTACATTTTCTTTTTAGGATTATCCTAATGACTTTATCATGACATCCATGGCACTGATTTGCAACTGGGTGATCCTATTGTAATAGTATCATGACATACATGGCACTGATTTGCAACTGGGTGATCCTATTGTAATAGTATCATGACATACATGGCACTGATTTGTAACTGGGTGATCCTATTGTAATAGTATCATGACATACATGGCACTGATTTGCAACTGGGTGATCCTATTGTAATAGTATCATGACATACATGGCACACATTTGAAACTGTGTGATCCTATTGTAATAGTATCATGACATACATGGCACGCATTTGAAACTGGGTGATCCTATTGTAATAGTATCATGACATACATGGCACTGATTTGTAACTGGGTGATCCTGTTGTAATATTATCATGACATACATGACACGCATTTGAAACTGTGTGATCCTATGGTAATATTCTCCAGAGAAGTCAACTTAAAGTAATGGAGACATATGTCTCTCTCCCTCTCTCTTTCTCTAAAATATGTTCTTCTCACCCGCTTCGTGCTACTGAACTATTCCGTTCTACGTCTTCTTCTAGCATAGATATATCAAACTCATGATGTTCTGAAATTCAAAGAAAATAAATCGATATATATATATATATATATATATATATATATATATATATATATATATATGTGTGTGTGTGTGTGTGTGTGTGTGTGTGTGTGTGTGTAGTCATAAAGCGTTATAGACACAAACTGTTTAGCAAATAATCTCTTGCACAATTAGAAAATATTTTTAAAGTAAATGTTAAACATGCCTCTCATTATTCAGAAAAATAATGACCCCAAATATATTCTCGTATAAGAATTATATCTTTCTGCATGTTTAGACATTTGTAACCTGATGCAGTTTTGGAAATTAACCTTAAAAAGCATAATTATAATAAAGAGTAGTAGTTTGTAAGCCACTTTCTGTACCTCGACAAATTTTGTTTGTAAATTAAAAAGTAACCTAGGAAAACTAGAGTACATGGCGCAAAGCTCTCTTCTTTACTACTTTCCTTTACTCAACTGCTAAACAAACATAAATTAAACTGACAATGAATTCTAAAATATGCCATCTCTGAAATGCTCAACATAAAATTTATAATACGACGTTTGGCATAGCAAAGTTCACGAACACTAATTCTTCATTCAAAATATTATGCGTGGCCTAGTGATGTTGGCGTTGCCTTTGTTGTTATCATCAGAAAAATTTGATGCCAACAACGGTAAATAAAAATTATTTGGGACATAATTCTATCTCATTGAACATTTTAAAGCTATCCAGAAAATATGTCAAAGTGTTTAGTTTTTCAACATATTGCAAAAATTCCTGGATAACTGAGCAAGTACTTTCCCCATGAATTGGTATCTATAAACAAATCGAATAGTTCTTTTTCAGAAAGTTTCTTATGATCGTTTTCAATCCAATGCGCAACAAAATCATTGCTGAATGAAATATATTTCTCTCCGTTGTTAGGGACGATAGATATTTTATTTGCTCTTTTGTTTAGAAACTCCTTAACAAATAGTGGAATGAATTTTTTTTAATATTTGAAGGGGGTAGGTACTATAAGGTCTCTTTTTGGCCAAAACATTTTTTTAAAATGTAGTTGATCTGAGATAAATAAAGAAACATTTTAATAACATTTTAGAAACTTAAAATTGTGATTGATTTTTGAAAATTATTTAGATATGATATATGCACGTGCTCATATGGTCACATTTGACTATGAAGTAGCCATTTAGGGCTAGAATTCGATCTACTTTTGAAAACATTCCAGTGATCGACACACAACAACCAGCTTCATATTTTAGCGAATATAAAGGTATACGTTAGCAGCCTAATTCTACGTGTAGAATATCGGTTTGGTTGTCGCATTTGGACATTGTGAAAAACAAAAAGGAAATTAAGTCCGTCAGCGTCCATTGATATCTGGCATCGCTATAACGATGTCAAGTATTAACTACATCTAAACTGGAATTGATTTAGGTACAGTGAGCACATCAAATGATTTAGGTATAAAACAGATACATTCTTAGGAAATGGCCAGCGTTGTATAAAAGGAATATGTCACAGACAAGACTTTTCCACAACATAATTAAGGATTGCACGGACACCTTTGCTACATTATTTAAGATTATGTCATCAAAGGTTAAGTGAAAGGTTGGATTAGCGACGATTTTGGCAACCAAATTAGAAATAAATTCAGGGGATAGAAACAGCATTTGTTAAGGTTATCCTACAATGTCCATTTTGTCATATGTGAAACACCGAAAAGAAATTTCAAAGGTTTGTTTTCCTAAAAGGTGGTATGTTCATCGAAAATCCCATATTTTGCCATATTTCTGCACTTTTTAAGACCTCAAAAATACCAGCACAGTCTATATCAAGTCTTTTCACAGGAGATACAGTTTTATACAGCTATCTAACAAAAATGCAAATTGCATACGTGTTCTTCTTTGCGCTCCTCCTTAACAAACGAATAAATATAAGAAACTGTTCTTCGGTCACTCCTTATGTTCGTTGCCATATGGGCCTAAAACATTAAATACACGGAGGGGCGCCTGCAAAATTGTTTTCAAGAGGGGTGCAAACGTGCAATGGTCAAATATTAAGTTTTATATTTGTAGACCAAAACATGTCTGGAGATTAAATTGGGGTAGAGGGGCTTGTAGCCACCCACCCTTGCCTATATGTGCAGGTGCCCATGACTACACAGTGTCCCCCTAAAACCTTGTTCCTCCCTATTCTATCAAAATAAATGACAGTCGATGTCAACTGTTATTCGTGTTCTTTCTTTCCTTTATCTGATTTCCTTTTCATTTTTGACTTTAAATAGTATTGTAAAACCTTGGTATTTATATATAAAAAATGTTGACACCTTTGTTGCTATAATTTGTCATTTATTTGCTAAAATATTTAACGTTCAAAACCACTTGATTCTTATTGTATGTTTTTTAATAATCTAGAACAACTTAACATTTATAAAGGGATAATTTTGTCATCAATTTCTTATATTTGCTGATTAATTCTTCTTGTCTATTTTGTTTACTTGAACTTTTATTTTAAAAAGATAAATTCCTTGCCTTCTAACAATTAATAAATACACTAATATGTATACAGCAAAATTCATAACATTTGTTGAATCTTTATTCTTTGTGTGACAAATATTTGATATTTTAACGGTGAAAAGTTTGAGTTCCTTTTTCGTGTCTTTTTACAATATAGAAAATTTTGATAACTGTACAGATGAGAGGATTTGTACTTAGTCGCATGAATTTGCTGATTATGCATTTTCATTTTAATGCATCACACTATTTTAATGCTGTTAATTCACGGTGGTTAATTTCACTTTTGTCTGCCCATTATCTCCTCGTGTATATTTGATGCGTCAACGTACATTAACATGATTTTCGATCGTCCCTGTCATTAAAGCTATAACCCAAGCCTAATCGAAGAACAGGCGACTAGAATACAACAACCAATCAAACCAAAAATAACACTTTATTCAATCGGACCTGAAAAACAGTATGTACCAAAAACTTGAAACGCTTAGTTTAATACATGAATGAAATTGAAGTACAACATCAACTGCTCTTATCACGAAGCAATCAACGCAGATTTTATCGTATCAAACAATTATGTTGTTAAACAAATTTTCGGATTTCAAAATTGGACCACCTTAAAAGTAGTAACCTTTAAAGCCTTAGTTAAGCTAATAATGCCGGCATGATTTTACTCAGTTAATCAGGGACTATTTGGTTAGTTCTGGTTTGTTGACAAACACATTTCTGCTACATATATTTTCAATGCACCAAAGGTGAATGTATTGTTGCGAATTATTTAGAATACGAGTAGTACATTCATGCACAAGCACGAGGACTTTTGTATGCCATAAATGATATTTGGAATTAGAATATGAATCGAAAATAGAGATGACATATTTCAGGCAACCCTTGTATTTTCATTGATCTACTTGCTTAAATCTGGGAACATAATAAGTATTTTGTCAGTTTAAATATGTTTCTGAGCATCTTTCAAGTTTATTATTCACTGCCTTTTTATTAGGTCACTTTCGAAATTGAAAAATAAATCGATCAACGTAAAAGTAAACGCCCAGAAAAGTCTTCATTACTCTACTGTACACAAGTTGCTTTAGTTTCAATAGCGTCTCATATTCCAGCAATGAAACGTAATGATAAATATAAATGTGCATGTATAACGTTGCCTAATAAACAACTGCAGAAAATATTCAAAATTCTGAAGTTATATTAATATATTTACTATCTAACATCTAACAGGCCAAAACTCCCCTCCCCTCCCTCCCCATAAAAAAACGATTTATTTTACCTTTTGTCAGTTGACGTACATCTATAAAATCTTGCAGTAGGGAATTATTCTGAATAAAGTCATTTTCCTGTAACAGAAAAGAACAATATTAGGACATAATTATATAGGGTCAGAAGTTATGCATGTATTAAATAATATGATGGAAATATATATATATATATATATATATATATATATATATATATATATATATATATATATATATATATATATATATATATATATTAGAAAAATAGACAGGAATTCAAAATAACTAACAGCTACAAGGAAACTAAGTTATAGACATCAATAATCTCATGTCTTGCACATTATAGGTCCAAAATACATTTTTTGCAGTTTGCAAATTGAAATTGAAATGAACCACTAAAATAGCAATCACAATAATAGCATCTATCAGTATTACTACTAATACTACTACTACTACTAATAATAATAATAATAATAATAATAGCAATAATTTACGTTGTGATTTAATGCCATCCTTTCTAGGTGGCGTAGATACATATTTGTCGTGAGCAAGGCTTTGGCTCACTTTGTTTAGAGCTAAAAATAATCACGTAATTTATGCTCACTTGTCTCTAAAATGTTTTGTTTGTTACTTTGTAAATATACTACTATTGATAGTCATAAAAATGTATTTGTATATTTAGGGAAAGGACCTACATGAGATACTAAAGTTGTATGCAATCTTATATTGTTCAACACTAAGACAGTGCAATGTTTAAAGCATACAAAATATTCTACCACTGTTTTGATTGAGTATACTAAAGACAGTAATCAATTTAAGTTAATTGAGTATACTAAAACAGTAATCAATTGAAGTTGACTGAGTATACTAAAACAGTAATCAATTTAAATTGACTGAGTATAGTAAAGACAGTAATCACTTTAAGTTGACTGAGTATACTAAAGACAGCAATCACTTTAAAGGAGACTAGAAATCAAAATTTTCCTTTTACGTATGTAATTCTCTACAGATTTTAATTCGACTGCAATGTTTATAAATGAAATATCGTAAGCGGGTAGTGATTATATTGCGTGGAAGATACCACGATTCCGTAAATTGCCGAGTTTTTCCGAGTTTTAATGAGACGACAGATCACGTGGTACCGTGACGCTATACCAGCGAGTCCTCGAATACAAACATAAACATTGGCGAGCGAGGCAGACAGGAGACCACATTTGGGTTGCACATTCAAAAGTTGAATCTGCAGTCTGATATAATAGTTTATGTACTGTACTGATAAGTACTAAAAGAAATTTGTTAGGCACAGGCCCCGGGCTGGTGACTTAAATAAACTAAAGTCCTGAATGAAATTCCACAAGCCCGGACAGTTCATACATGTCAACTCTCAAGCCGGGAGAAAAACCTCCCGATTTTGGGGGTATTTCCTCATCTACATCCCGATCTCGTAATATCTCTCAATTTTGCGCAGCGAAGTCCCGATTATTACATTATGTCTGTCAATTTTCATTTGTCAGAAGAAAAAACCCAACCCCAAACCATTTTTAAATATAACGTATGCAATCCACAGTCTAAACTGCCACACTGCTGACATCGTAGCGATATGACTGAAAAATTGTTAAAGCTACGTTAAAAATTCAAATCACACGCACACACGTCTAAACCCGGCACTGGACGAAATAATTAATATCATACAACAGTTTTTTTTTTCTTTCTTTTTTCTTCTTCAGTAAATAGAACGTGAAGATTAAACATTATTCAAGTAAATTTCAGATTTTTTAAACAACTACAACAGTACTATAGTAAAAAAAAATAATTAAAAGAATAAAATTGTCACCAATTAGCTTAAATGAATGATCACGTTGAAATTTTCTCTGCAAACAAAATCGCATCTCCATTTCCGCCAAAGAAACTCGGCCAGTTAACACCTGACATTCCTCTACCGTATATGAAAAGTTTAATTACCATGAGTAAATTACAAGGAATAAAACAAAATATACCATGCAGTATATGTGGCCCTAAAGAACTAATTCTGAATAAATATTTTAATCAGCAAACAGTGTTACATGCATTAAGACTTAAACCTAAGAACATAAGATGGGGCATAAAACTTGAGAAAAACAGTTGCCAGATGTACGGTAACTTGTGACTGCAGATTTGAACTGTTAAAATGAAGTCCATGGCATCGTAAGTAACAACAAAATAGGCATCGTTTATTTGGTAATCAATTGCTGGTGCTTACACATACACACACTGTCGAACATGGTTTCTTGGAAGTATGTCCGAAGGGCAGTCCTTTTCACAATATCAATGTAAGGATAAGGATTCTGTTCATTAGTCACACAGGCTTTATTGTTTGCGTACTTAAATCAAAACTTTAGCTATTTTGCAATTTAGCCAGAACTGACCAGAGTATGCAAAAGGGGCTTGTCATGGGTAAATAATAAGGCGTATCACAGCGAGAAAAGGCACGTCAAATGGGCGGTCGCACATTGGGGCAAGCGGGGGGGGGGGTCAATAGTCCCTCCCCCGTTCTATTGTCAGACAGTTAATGTGAAACTTTGACCTTTTTTTAATCGCTCCTTTTTAAACTGCCCAAGGAATAGTTTTATATCAGTTCCAATTAATACAGATTACCGTTTATGCATACTACATGTATACAATGCATTTTTTTTAATTTAATTTTTATAAGATTACTGAAAATTGTGTTTTCTTGAAACACGACAGGTTTAGAATCTTATTTTTAGCAAAGCTTCGATTTGATTAAAATCAAATCTAAATTTCACCTACGACAGTAGTGATTTGATTTAGATTGTGCCGTGTTAAGGCATGTATGTCAACATCTTGAAAATACATTTACTCATTTCACCAGCGCGATCACAGTTTCCTCAGGCAAACACTTTTTGTTTCGACAAGCCTGACGGGCACCTCACTTTGAATACAGGATGGGCCGGAACTAAAACCAGAAGGGGCCCAGGGTGTCGGGCTATCAGATTTGTTTTTAGCACTGCTGTTTTAGATAAAAGATATGTGGATTGATTGTTGCATTTTGTGGTCACTTACTCGTCCTTCTGCCCATTTTCGTAACTCACACGTTTAACGCTTTTCCCAGGATTTAAAATGTTCAAAGGTATGTCTGGAACAGCGCCAACTTTTAGTCTAGGCCTAGCATTTGCGTATCTTTGAGCTGCTATTTTTTCATGATCCCTCTCGTAACATTCCTTTGAGAAATGTAACGTGCACATAGTGCTGTATGGTGTTGCTTTGAAATCGACTCGTTTGTAATAATGTACCCATTCTTTCATGATGCCTTTATCTTTCGGAAAAGAAAAAAAAATATGTTCACAGGCTTTTCTTAATGTTCTATTACACCCGTAAGCAACGCAAAACGGTATTGTCTTTTACTCTGGCAACTCCCACTTGGGTTGCTGGAGTCGCTACTATGACGTCACATCCCGAAAGTAACCGAACAGGCGCGGAAATTTTGCATACGAGGTCACGGAAATTCAGCTCCTAGAAGATAGGCCAATATTTAAATATTGGCATTACAGTCGCAGATGATACTTCAGAATAAGGTTTTCTGCTATAGTACTTTTATTATTATTCTATATTTCCATTGGTTTCTGGTCTCCTTTAAGTTGACTGAGTATACTAAAGACAGTAATCAATTTAAGTTGACTGAGTATACTAAAACAGTAATCAATTTAAGTTGACTGAGTATACTAAAGACAGTAATCACTTTAAGTTGACTGAGTATACTAAAAACAGTAATCAATTTAAGTTGACTGAGTATACAAAAAACAGTAATCAATTTAAGTTGACTGAGTATACTAAAGACAGCAATAAATTTCAGTTGACTGAGTATACTAAAGACAGTAATCACTTTAAGTTGACTGAGTATACTAAAGACAGTAATCACTTTAAGTTGACTGAGTATACTAAAACAGTAATCAATTTAAATTGACTGATTATACTAAAACAGTAATCAATTTAAGTTGACTGAGTATACTAAAGACAGTAATCACTTTAAGTTGATTGAGTATACTAAAGACAGCAATAAATTTCAGTTGACTGAGTATACTAAAGACAGTAGTCACTTTAAGTTGATTGAGTATAATAAATACAGTAATCACTTTAAGTAATGCCAACATTCGTGGTCTCTAACCTTTATATAAGATGACGAGTCTAAAAATACAATTTTAAAATTATCGTAATTTTCCCAAAATATAGAATACCTCTAATGGAGAGCTTTTGTGATTATTCCAAAAATACATTTATTTCGATGTCAACAATTGCTTAAAGGATGATATCAAGATGTATGGTAGACATTTGTTTTTACTGTATACCAATGATATCAAAAACCAAGATATAATTAGAACTGTTCACTGACATATATCAACATTGATTTATCCGTGGTGGAATTGTGTTATGTATATTTGATTTAATTTATATTTGATTTAAATTAATTGTTTGTAAGTTTTAGAGCTTTTATGTTCAATTTCATTACATGTCAAACGAATGTAGTTTTGTTTACGAGGAAATCGATATTTTTTCAGAAACAGTTTGATTTTGACTCTTCGGTTGTACAGCTGACCTAGTTCCCTATCTTGATTTCAGAAATCACTTGGACAAGCAAACAATTTTTTTAAAAAAAATCTTATTCTTAGAGTAAAATGATTGGAATTTGTAAAGGTGATACTGCGACTACGTGCTTATAGAGATATTTCTCAGTTGGGCTTCTAAACACTGGGACGTAAAGGTGTTTCTTTTTTTGTGTCATTTTGGGAATTACATTTTTGTGTTTATGCGAATTATTTGGATTCTAAATGATAATTATTTTTCCTGGAAAAAATTTGACTGCTCATACATAATTACTTCAAAAACCTGATTGTTGTTTGTGAATAACACAGAACTGTATACACAACATCACAATAATAGCTACAGTATAGCTACAGTATATGTCATCGCTTTCCATCTTGGATTCCTCGTCGGGACTCGAATTTGAATTCATTAGAACATTTCATTATTAGGTCTTCTAAACTTTAGTTCGTGGATTATTCTTTGATTTTTTTTTTTATTTGATTCTTAAAACCTATGTTCTTATTTTTCATTTTTACAATATTTTTCCAGGGAAATAAATTATTTGTTAATTTTTTCAAAGTTTTTTTTCTCACCCTTTCTCTTGTTACTGTTTATTGGATCCTAAACAAGTAACTTATATAAGAGTAGTGAAAATGAGTCACTTTTCTTGCACATATAAATGATTTTCATGCAAATATCAACTGTTAAAACAAATGAAATATTTGTATGACTTAAGATGAAGTTCAGATCAGAAGGTTGTAATTTTAAACAATTTATTTTTTTCTGTTACGTTTTGTAAATATATTGTTTTATTTGAAAATTAGTATGTCGATATCGAAACTATAATTTTTCAGTAGTTCGATATTAATTGCTAAATCTTGTTTTGACATCAGCATCGGAAAATCCAGATTATGACTCAACACATCTCGGAATGATTATTTGTTATGATGTTGACAACTTCGCGTGATCTAGCAATCAAACTCTCATTTCTGTGATAAAATAAACATGAATCGAGTGGGTGGAAAAACTGCGTATTTTCACCCGCGACAACGTTGTCCACCCACCAGACGAAAGATATCCATCATTTAATCGGAGCAAGCAATTTTTATTTCCTAACTCAGTAACAGATGGCATTTACAAAATGAAAACTAGACAATAAAAAAATTATAAAGAAAAAATATGCAGCTTGTGAAATTAGAATCTGGTACCCCTGCAAGTTAGGAGACAGTGCTTACCACTATTTAAACAAGTGATCAACTAGCGGTTCAGATTTCTTGGTTATTTTTGTTGTTTTCTATGCTAGGGCGTGAATTACTGGATTTTCCATGAGAAATGAGTTTGATAATTCATTGGAGGCGTGTATAGGAATGCTTTGTTTTTATTGTCAATTTTTGCAGTTATAAGGCTTTATATCGATTTGTATCTTGCACGTTATATACAGTATCAGCGTCACAATCATGAATTTCACGGAATACATTAGGCTGTCCCGTCAACTAAAAATATCATTTCATTAACGCCATTAATAATTTTACTTTGTTTTCCAAATTACAATTACACATTTTTTCGCGGGTTTAGCAAGGTTTTGGTTTGAAATTTGTAAGATTTGAAGGGACTACCTAATCCTCAGCTTGACTGTAGCTGTGTCAGGTAAATGCTTTCGAATACTATAGGTGGGTACGATTTATAAAGAATCGATAGTTTGCTGTTTACAATAGTCTGCATAGCCAACACTTGCATCTAAGATGTAATGTCACGTGGTTTTCTTTTAATGAATACATCTGTGTTAGGTTTTAAAGTAATAAATTCATTACATGTTAGTTTTGTTGATGTTTAAGAACTTTATGCCCGTACTGAACCCAATTCACGGCTCAGGTAACATTATGTACACCATCATAAACTAATATGTAACTATCAGTATTCCCCATTTTCTCCAACATGTTGCTTTCTATCTCGTTCAAAAGTACTTTGAAATATTTAATTCAATGAAAAATGAAAATACTTACCAAAGATACGGCGATATGGCATGTGAGTAGAACGATAGTTGACCATATGACGATTCTCTCCCAAGACAACATTTTTCTTGACTATTGCTAAGTAATCTGCGAAGCAGTCAGCTGTTGTTTGATCACGGACACTTGAACCAGAACTGAAAAGAAAAGAACACCCGAGTAAGAAATATAACACTTTTTATTTTCAATACGCATGCAAACATTTGCCCTTTCCCATTTAGAGACAGGTAGAGAATATTAGGGTTTTTTTTTTTACAGATATATAGAGGATATTTTAGTTTCCTATATTAATACCGGATATATTTCACCGTGTAGTACCAAAAAGTGTCAAATTTTAACGAGTTGCATAGCTACGAGTTAAGATATAATTGTGGTACCTCAAGATGAAATATATTCGGTATTAAAGAAGAAAAATAAAAAATATGTCTTTTTATTATAAACTAGAAATATTGGAAGTTTGGAAGAATCAACTTACTCTTCGGCCCAACACACTCACCCCACCCTTTTTATGAATTCACCTCTCTTTCATAGGCTGGCCACATAAAGAAAGCGGTAGGATTGGGTTTATCTAATCTGTCGCAGTAAATTACATTTTTGTCATATTGAAAATCGCTTGACCCTATCTGAAAACAATCAAATCCGATTTAGCACTTCATCATGGCGGGTTTGTCGTGATTGTAGTCAAGGAAAAAAGGGAAATAGATTCAAAGAGACGCAGACAGCGTCTGGTCAGATTTGTTTATTATATGATTAAATCATGGCTGGATATTTATCGATGTGTAAATTTATCAAATCATTCACAAAGTAAATAAAGGCCGAAGGACTTTATGTTAACTTTGTGAGTAAATAGGTAACAATATACACATCGATTACTACCTAAATGATAATTTAATCCTTATAATTCCATTATAATTTATTTCTGTCAACATATCAGCATGTTTCATTAACAAAGAGTTCACTTTTCGGTAGCTCGAAGTTATATTTTACCAACCTCTTCACTGCGATAGAATACATAGCCCCATCTTCGTTAGCCAATAGTGGTCGATTTTTATGTAGTAATATTGGGTAGAGTGTCAGAGTGGATCATGGCAGTTATCTAAGGAGCTTAGTATGATCATCTTATTTTCATTTAAATGAAAATTGTTGATGCTATTTATGCCAGGTTATTCGTATTTTCAACATTACGCTTGCGTATGGCAGTTGTTGTTATAGCATTGTTTGTTCTTGCTTTCTGTGCATTTCGATCTTTCAAAGCAAACTAGCATCCATGTTCAGTAAGACCCTTTGCTCGTCAAATTACCCTGATCTCTAATAACAATCCCTGAAATATGTTATCCAAGCGAAATGCAATAACTTCTGAAGACTGGCTTCTTAAGCCTGTGATATGCCTTCTTCGGTAAAAGGGGCGAGTGTTGGAGTGCATGAAACTATGTGCAATTGCATTGTTTTAAATTATAATGGACGGTTTTAATATGGGGGTTTTCAATTTTGATCGGAAATCACTGAGTGGGTGGGTGAGGGTTTATTGTTGTTCTTATTATGGTCTAAGGCGTTGATATAGATAAAACTTCAAAAAGAATATACAGGAAACAGGAAATCAAAAGTATTCCGCAGAATGTATTGATGTGTAAATAATTCCAGATCAGTATCACGTTACCATTTGCATCCAATCAAAACTCTAGAAAACGAGGTCAAATAATAAAAATGGGAATTATCAGAGATTAAAGAAGACCAGAAACCAATGGAAAGATACAATAATAATAAAAGTACTATAGCAGAAAACCTTATTCTGAAGTATCTTCTGCGACCGTAATGCCAGTATTTAAATATTGGCATATCTTCTAGGAGCTGAATTTCCGTGACCTCGTATGCAAACTTTCCGCGCCTATTCGGTTACTTTCGGGATGTGACGTCATAGTAGCGACTCTAGCATCCCAAGTGGGAGTTGCCAGAGTAAAAAGCAATACCGTTTTGCGTTGTTTACGGGTGTAATAGCACATTAATAAAAGCCTGTGGACAAAATTTTATTTTTCCTTCCCAAAAGATAAAGGCACAAAGAAAGTATGGATACATTACTTCAAGCGAGTCGATTTCAAAGCAACACCATAAAGCACTCTGTGCTCATTACATTTCTCAAAGAAATGTTACGAGAGGGATCCTGAAAAATTGGCAGCTCTAGGATACGCAAATGCTAGGCCTAGACTAAAAGTTGGCGCTGTTCCAGACATACCGTTGGATATTTTAAATCCTGGGAAAAGTGTTAAACGTGTGAGTTAAGAAAATAGACAGAAGGTCGAGTAAGTGACCACAAAGTGCAACAATCAATTCACAGATCTTTTATCTAGACCAGCAGTGTTAAAAGAAATCTGATAGCCCGACAACCGGGGCCCCTCTGATTTTAGTTCGGGCCCATCCTGTATTCAATGTTAGGTGTCCGTCAGGCTTGTCGAAATAAAAATTGTTTGCCTGAAGAAACTTTGATCGCGCTGGTGAAATGAGCAAATGTATTTTCAAGATGTTGACATAAATGCCTTAACATGGCACAATCTAATCAAATCGCCACAGTCCTAGGTGAAATTGAGATCTGATTTTAATCAAATGGGAGCTTTGCCATAAATAAAATTCTAAACATGTCGTGTTTCGAGAAAACACAATTTTCAGTAATCTTAAAAAAAAATTACAAATTAAAAAAACAAAAACTTTCAGTCTATGCCTGTTACATGTAGTATGTATAATTGGTAATCTATAATGACTGGAACTGATGTAAAACTATCCCATGGACAGTTTAAATAGCAGCGATTAAAAGAAAAGAGGTCAAAGTTTCACATTAACTAGCTGACAATAGAAATTGCGAAATAGCTGAAGTTTTGATTTAAGTACACAAACAATAAAGCCAGTATGACAAATTGACAGTTAATCCTCATCCTTGTATTTATCGTGTGAAAACGACTGCCCTTCGGACATACTTCAAAGAAACCATGTTCGACAGTGTGTGTATGTAAGCACCAGCAATTGATTGCCAGATACACGATGCCTATCTTGTTCTAACTTACGATGCCTTGGACTTCATTTTAACAGTTCAAATCTGCAGTCACAAGTTACCGTACATGTGGCAACTTTTTTTCCCACGTTTTATGCCCCACCTTATTTCCTTAGGTTTAAATCTTAATGCATGTAACACTGTTTACTGAATAAAATATTTAATCTGAATTAGTTCTTTAGGGGCACATATACTGCATGGTATATTTTGTTTTATTCCTACGTTTAATTTAATAATGGAGATTAAACTTTATATATATGGTAGAGGAATATCAGGTGTTAACTGGCCGAGTTTTTTTTGCCGGATGTGGAGATGCGATTTTGTTTGCAGTGAAAATTTCATAGTATCCACAGTGATCATTCATTTAAGCTAATTGGTGACAATTTTATTAATTTCTTATCTGAAATTTACGTGAATAATGTTTAATCTTAATTGAGAGGCCCCTTCAGACTGTGAGGCTCTAAGCTGTAGCTTGTTTAACTTAAGCCTAAATCCGGCACTGATTTCATCACTACAATATTCACAAGTGACAAAATAGAATATGGCATCTGTGGATTGCATACGTTATATCTATTTATGCATGGTTTTTGAAAATTGACAGACATGATGTAATAATCGTGACTTTTTTGCGAAAAACTGGGAGATATTACGAGATCGGGAAGTAGCTGAGGAAATACCCCCAAATTCGGGAGATTTTTCTCACGGCTTGAGAGTTGACAGGTATGAACTGTCCGGGCTTGTGGAATTTCAGTCAGGGCTTGAGTTTATTTAAGTCACCAGCCCAGGGCCTGTGCCTGAAAAAATAATTATTTGAGCACTGACCAGTACAGTACATAAACTATTATACCAGACAGTAGATTCAACTTTTGCAAATCAAATCTGGTCTCCTCCTGTCTGTCTCGCTCGTCATGTTTATGTTTGTATTCGAGGACTGGCTAGTATTGCGTCACGGGACCACGTGATCTGTCGTCTCATCAAAACTCGGAAAAACTCGGCAATTTACGGAATCGTGGTATCTTCCACGCAATATAATCACTACCCGCTTACGATATTTAATTTATAAACATTAGAGTCGAATTAAAATCTGTAGAGAATTACACACGTAAAAGGAAAAGCTTGATTTCTGGTCTCTGAAATATAAGACAGTTTCTTTCCATTTCTTCTAGCTGACACAGTAATGTTTTTTGTTGCTGCAGGTACAACTTTGTAGGCACACTCAATCAAGCGTTGCATGGCATAATGGGAAGTCTTATAATTTTACATATGAAAATATATATAGATATATTGTCACATGTTAAAGTTTAAGGATGTATTTTCCACATTTGAAGAGATAGGAACGAAATAAATATGAAAATTATTTCCCCAAAAGCCTGTAAATTTCACACTAAATTGCGTAATAAAATGAAAAATCTAACGAGATGTGGTAACTCTGTCTTGTCATGATTGGCGTGACAATAAAAATATCTCTATATTTCACACTTAAGTGCGTAATAAAATGAAAAAAATTCTAACGAGAGATGTGGAAACTCGGTCATGTCACGATAGGCGTGACAACAAAATTGTTTCAGCTTCACAATTTATTTATCTACGCAAAAAGAAGTAGATTTTCTTTCTATGCTCTATTTTTATGGTCAAATACCGTTGATGTAGAGGGATTTTTGTCTTTATTTTGTGCCAATGCGATTAACAGCTGCATTACTACATTGACATAAAGTTTCGAAATGTACAATAATTTTACGATAGTGAATTTTTTAGGAAAAAGCTCGAACATATAATGCTTCAAACTGTATTTCATCAAATTAATGACTTTTTTGTAAAGATTTTTCTCTTTGATACAGTGAACATTGTTGTGGTGTTGATACTGCAGAAACGTCATAGAGCGAGGATATTTGACAGATTATACAGCGTAACATCATATAGCGAGGATATTTGACAAATTATACAGCGTAACATCATATAGCGAGGATATTTGACAGATTATACAGCGTAACATCATATAGCGAGGATATCTGACAGATTATACAGCGTAACATCATATAGCGAGGATATTTGACAGATTATACAGCGTAACATCATATAGCGAGGATATTTGACAGATTATACAGCGTAACATCATATAGCGAGGATATTTGACAAATTATACAGCGTAACATCATATAGCGAGGATATTTGACAGATTATACAGCGTAACATCATATAGCGAGGATATCTGACAGATTATACAGCGTAACATCATATAGCGAGGATATTTGACAGATTATACAGCATAAAATCATCAAACAGAAGATTTTAATGATTCTAAGTTATTTTCGGTTTATCGTTTTGTTTATTTCCGCATTCAGTTGTGTTTGATATGGCCTTGCTAATTTGCAATTGAGTTCGGTAAGGTGGCGCTCACCAGATAATATGTACTTTTGAGAGAGTGACGTATGTAAGGTGAAGTAGTTCGCATTTAAAACATGCACAGTGGAGAGAATGTTTGCATACCTCTATGCTACATTAATGTAATGTGGATGATATTTCTTTTGGATATTGTACTTTTGGAAATTTTACATGATTTAAGCACACTGCAAACTAAAATGACTGCTCCCTTGTGTTAAAAAATCAGTCTGAATTAGTCTAAAATACACTATACATAGCAGCTATTAAAATAGGGAAAATGAATTTTGCCAGACTAGACAATACCAGCTTCTGAAAGTGCAATGAATGAATTACCAAATATATAAAATGTAAAAAAAGTTATCGGCTCTTTTTTATACAATTTACCTCTGAAGTTCAGGAAGTGAAAATGACCAAGTAGAGCTAGCACTTTTTTGAAAGGTGCACATTTGAAGTAAGGCCAAGCTGTATACTCTATAACACATAGTACACCCATCAATCATGCACTAAAATAAAGGGAATTAAAGGTTCTTTACATTATATCTAAGATATACAAGGTTTTTTTTTAAATAGCCAGTATAACCAGTGAGGAAAGCCGGGGACATTCTTTTTCTTTAAAATCCTAACCCTATGCAAAATGCGAAACTGTATAGCGCCACCTTAAACAAAATAAAAAAATGTTTGCAATTATTTTTTTTTTATTTTCATATAATTATGTATGATGTTCTGAATAAACTGGTAGATTCATATTGATGTTAAGCATGAAAATAAGCTAATTATGATCATTTTTCTCTTGCTTACATAGTTTGCCATGAGGTACGTTTGTGTGAGTAGTGACCTTAATTATGGGGAAATTAGAAGACTTAGAATATAGGAATAGAGTCAACTTAAATTTAAAACTGTTGCAATAAGTGACAGAAATATATGGTGAAAATGTTTCTTTTCATTTATTTGCAATGAAATAAAAAAATAAATGAAGAGAAAGTGAATTCGCTTCTTCCATATTAAACAATAGGCAAATATTTTACACTTTGACCTTTGACCTTTATGAAGCTGATGAGTTACCTCCCTTTTCTAATTGTAAAATTCATTGTTGATATCTCAGAAATAATTCTGGCTAGTTTCATGTTCCTGTCATTCAGCATAACATTGGTTGCTATGTTTACAAAATGTAATGTGCATTCTTAAAATAGCTCACTTCCAACATGGGGGGGGGGGGGCTGGACTTGTTAGAGACTCTGACACTCATAAATACTGTTCTGTGGGGAAAAAGGCAGGAGAATTATTCATAAGGATTGTTTTGATGCTTGCGACTTAAATGTTTCAGCCATATAAACATAATTAAATCATACAAAAATAATACCTACATCTTCTTTATGGTGGCGCTCACCAGATAATATGTACTTTTGAGAGAGTGACGTATGTAAGGTGAAGTAGTTCGCATTTAAAACATGCACAGTGGAGAGAATGTTTGCATACCTCTATGCTACATTAATGTAATGTGGATGATATTTCTTTTGGATATTGTACTTTTGGAAATTTTACATGATTTAAGCACACTGCAAACTAAAATGACTGCTCCCTTGTGTTAAAAAATCAGTCTGAATTAGTCTAAAATACACTATACATAGCAGCTATTAAAATAGGGAAAATGAATTTTGCCAGACTAGACAATACCAGCTTCTGAAAGTGCAATGAATGAATTACCAAATATATAAAATGTAAAAAAAGTTATCGGCTCTTTTTTATACAATTTACCTCTGAAGTTCAGGAAGTGAAAATGACCAAGTAGAGCTAGCACTTTTTTGAAAGGTGCACATTTGAAGTAAGGCCAAGCTGTATACTCTATAACACATAGTACACCCATCAATCATGCACTAAAATAAAGGGAATTAAAGGTTCTTTGCATTATATCTAAGATATACAAGGTTTTTTTTTTAAATAGCCAGTATAACCAGTGAGGAAAGCCGGGGACATTCTTTTTCTTTAAAATCCTAACCCTATGCAAAATGCGAAACTGTATAGCGCCACCATAAAGGCTTGCGTGAACTTTCTTGTCCTCTATTAACGCCTCTGGAGATCCGTCGCAATGAAACTCTCGTGGACCAGGGTCCGAAGTCAGAGCTAAACGCCTTTTACTTGTCAGACATTTTTAAGCAAAACGTCAGGATCGAATCGATCACTTATCATTACCTGTGAAGAAAAAAACCCCACACAAATAAATGGATACCTGGGAACTTTATTACCTTTCGAACCACAGTTCGTACACTGCTTCTTGGAATCCTGTCGTCTGTGCTAAAGATGAACTCCCTTATCGCAAACCTCAAGACCATCAAGCTTATGTGATCAACACGGACGACAGTCATCTCCCAGGAACCCACTGGGTAGCCGTCTACTTTCCTCAAGAAGGATGTGTGGAATATTTCGAATCGTATGGATTGTCCCCTTTGGAAGACGATATCATCGACTTTATGAGAAGAAATGCTCAGACCACCCGATTCAATAATGTGAAATTACAAGGCACAGATTCCTTGGTGTGCGGACAATATTGTGTGTATTTTCTGCATCATCGCAGCCTGGGTTATTCCTTAGAACATTTAGTGACTCATTTTGATCCTCGTTCTTCTTCTAGAAACGATGTGAAAGTAGACCGATGGTTTTGTGACCATTATGTTTATCTTTTGTCTCAAGCTAGGAAACGTAGTGTCCATCAATGGCCTAATGACCTCCAACAGTGGAAATAACAATTTCATTCACAACGTTGTCAGCCCTGTCCAAAATAATGTGTTAGTTGAAAAAAATGTTTGTGATTTGAAAAAAATGTTTGATGTTATAATGTTTGATTCTTGTCAAAAATGTTGAAGTTGTTTGTTAATGTTAAGTGATTTTGAATAAAAAATGTTTTGAAGAAAAATAGCCTTTGTGGTTTGTTTTGCTATAGGACTCTTGATTCATGCTCTTTAACTTCTTACTATCCCTCTCATGACACTCATTGAACGTTCCGACTCGAAAACCGTATAGGGATGTTTTCCTTCACGTCCGCTCTTTGACTTTAAAGCCGGGTTAGACTCCAGTCTAACCATCCATTGTCGACTCATCCTCCTACGAAGATGTGCTCCATACTAGCTAAGCTAAACGAAGCCTACGTGAATTTGCATAGGGTCAGACACAGTCTGATACCGATGCCAGAAGAGATAGAGAATGTGAGAATGTTAAAAGTCACTGAAGACCTGATAGAAGAGCTCTTCAGAGAAGAAATTAACAGGGAGAAAGAAGAATGGACAGAGAAGTACTGACTTCAGAAACAGCAGAGAGAGCAGCAACAGCAGCAGCAGCAACAACCTGAACCTGACAGAGGCTTTGTCGATTGTCGTATCGATACCAAAGAGTTCTTCTCTTTCCGAAGAAGCAGACCTTATCCTGGGAGAAAGCCTATCGTCAAAGGATGCCGCCATCTTAGAACCTAAAATTGATGGCAATAGCAAACAAAAAAACAGCCCTTTTCAGGGCTACCCCAACCTCTAGAAAAGAAATAACAACAGATTGCCTATAGTAAGTTAAAAAATTAGAAGCGCGTGTATAAGCACATGAATTATTTTTTCTTAGTTAAAAATGTTTGTGTGTCATTGTAAGGGCTCACGTACGTTTGTGTGGATAGTAGGTTATAATAATGTTTTTTGTTGTTTGAAGTGTGGGAATAGTAGATTTGGGTTTGATTTGACTGTTTTACGTATGTGGATAGTACAAATTGAAAACTAATCGTCAGTTGGGCTACCCATCATCGACCTGTTAACAGCAAGACAATGAATACAAGGATTGTGAAACTTATAGAACTCCAGATGCACCTGGAATATGCCAGGCGTATAGTGAATGAGCTGGCTGCAGAGGCCATAGTCGAAGAGGGAAGGATAAAGAAGGAAGAGGAGGAGAGAAGACAGAGAGAAGAGAAGGAAAAGAAAATAGGAGAGAGGATTTCTTACAAAATACCAGAGACAGAGGATTGGGGTGCTGAAGCCAATCATCCTCCCTCTGCGCTCCCAGTCAAAAGAGTGAAAGGAGATTGGAGTAGAAGATGTCTGTGTGGTGCCAGGCCTGGAAGGGGCCATCATTAACCAGGTGCCCTGGAGTTCAAAACAAACAGCCCTTTTCAGGGCTACCCAAACCTTTAGAAAAGAAATAGTAATCAATTTGCCAACGTGTGTATGTAGAGTAGTGTGAATATAAACACTGACTCTTTTTTCCTAGTGTGAGTGTATGTGTTTGTGTTTGTAAGCACTCACGTACATTTGTGTGAATAGTAGATTATTGGGTTTTGTAAGCGCTTAAGTTGGTTTGTGTGGATAGTAGATTTGGGTTTCATTTTAATGCTTTGCGTGTGTGGATAGTAGATTTTGGGTTTGGTTATTGCTGCTTCACGTATGTGGATAGTAGATAATATGAAATGAGAAAAGTAGGGGATGTTTGTCTTCACGTCCGCGCGTTTTAAGTGATGATCTAGGTAATATAAGATTTGGGCCTTAGGGGGATGTTTTCCTTCACGTCCGCGCTTTTAGTATAAGAACCCACAGTGTTTGTCGTTCGCACCATTCTAAGGAATAAAGACAAGGAAGATGGTGGCTGTAACAGAATTGTTTAACCAGTTGAAGGATATTTGGTATTGGATGGTGGATGGAGCCTATGTAGTGGAAAGGACTGAACGTGAATGGAAGCATGAAGTTACCAGGGATTTTGCCAGAAGGCAAGTGACAAACCTGAAATTAGCTATGGATCTGGTGAAAGAGATGATAGAAGAAGAAGTAAAAAGACTAAGAGGCTTTATAGATCCAGAGTATCTAAAGATTGGTCACTTGAAAGAAGCCATGGATAATGTGCTAGAAGTAAGGTGTTTTTTGGAAGACATAATGGAATGGACAGAGTGGTCATTTGTCTAAAAAGGCCTGGACCAGCTTAAGAAATCGGAAGAACTAATGAGAAAAGTAATGGAGGAAGAAGTAAAGAAAATAAAGGAGAAATGGAGTAAAGAAAGAAAGAATAAGGAAAATTTAGAGAAAAAGGAAGAGTTTGAGAGGCTCAGTCAGAATTGGATCAAAGTCCAGGAAAAGTTCAGAGCATTGGGCCATCCAGACTGGATGCCAGAGGAGAAGAAGAAGAAGAAAGGAATGATGGAAAAAGTGAGAACTTGGTCGAAGAAGTGGAGGAAATAAAAGAAGAAGAAGAAGATGATGAACCAAAGGCCCTTTCCAGGGCCACTCATAGGTCTCGAAAAGATCTTGACTTTCATTGCCTACCCATCTTTTTATTTTTATTTTTTTTTTTTAAAAAAATAGAGACCCCTCCCTGTTTCAATCTTCCCCTGTTCCATTTCCATAGACCCATCAGGTCGGGACCGTATTAAAATAGGGTCCCGACCCTGTTCCATTTTCCCTTGAGACTAAACAGTTCCATGTTAAATTCCCTTTGAGGCTAAACAGTCCCAAAAATTTTTTCCCATGTTAAATTCCCTTGAGGCTAAACAGTCCCAGGGGTTTCCGTAATGTTAAATTTTCCATTGAGGCTAAACGGTCCCAGGGTGGTTTGTAATGCTAATTCCCCTTGAGGCTGAATCGTCCCACATTACTAATAAGAACACATAATTAGAAACCGCCCTACATTTTAGACATTGCATTGTTTTCAGATAGGGTCAAATAGTGTACAAAATGATAAAGAATATAAATTACTGCGACAGATTATAGTATAAGTCACACGGGTCATGTAGGCATTCAACACCGATTATTTCAGTAATGGGTGTCATTTTTTTAGAATTTGATTCTACATACCTTTAAGTGTCAAGTATTCACTTCATTTGGATTCGTACCATCTATATTCCTTTAGAATGTCATTATTTAGACTCCCCGAGAGGTGCATACGGCAATGTCAATGTTAAAGTACGTAGACATTTTTGGACGAAATGAAACTTAGGGTGTGATCAGGGGCGGATTAAGGCTCACTGGTGCCCTAAGCACTGACAAATCTTGGTGCCCGCCTCCTTTCCACGTACACCTGGGAAGATAACCCTAGGGTGCACCATGATCAAGAAACAGAACATTATGATCAATGTGCACTAGTTTTATCAATTTTTTTTTTACAAATCTTCATTCGTTTTTTTTTTCTTTTCACCCTTTTCTCAACTTTGTGGTGCCCTAAGCACGTGCTTAGTCTGCTTAATGGTTAATACGCCCCTGGGTGTGATCCACTACAATCCGAACTGAATATAGCGTGCTGTGATGTCACAATGAAAGCTACGCATATTGATAAACAAACTCATACTAAACTCGAGTTTGATAATTCCACTCGACGCGCTCTTATTTTGACCCAAGTTTAGTACATGGCCACCATTGTAATAGTCCATAGATATAGATAATTTTCCTCTGGAAGTTTTTTGTTGATAGTTCGGGCGCAGGACATTCAATAATCAGGATTGAATAGACTTTCGTTAAAGACAATTAGCGTTAAATTTAAAAGAACAATGTATATTAAATTTAAAATGAGTAAATGCGCATATATGACCATGAGACTTGTACTATAAGTCAAGACAATCCGAACGCTTTTTTAAGTCACATGTACATATATGACAAAACTATGAAAGTTAGGTGAGTTTAGGAAAGGGCATGGGGTGAGCTTGTTTTGCCGACGAGTAAGTTTAATCTTCTAAACTTCTATTCTAGAGCAAGTTTGGCGTATAATAAAGAGGTAAGTTTCTTTTCTACGTTAATACCGGCAATAATTCATTTTGTTTTACCATAAAGTACAGATTTTATTATATATTTGTTGGCACCACAAGATGAAATATATCGTCAACATATGTTTTTGGTACCACACAATGACATATATCCGGTATCAACGTGGGTAAAGAAAATATCCTCCATTTATTTTATGCTAGGCCGTGACTTACTGGATTCTCTGAAACAAATGATCTTGATATTTCTCTTCAGTGAAAAAATTAATTAGTTTTCATTGGCCATCAATAGACACGGATAGCATTTTGACCAAGAAATTTTAAGTTACTATTAAACGCTTACGTAGTTAATCGGTAAGCATTTCTGCCACAGTTAAAGACGAATCAGTTTCAAATCCAACATGGTGTAAATAAATTTTTTTCTTAATGTGCTATTTTGCTTTGAACTGGATAGACGAATTTAGTTACCGTTTATTTTTTCTGTGCGAATATTAACAAAACATTGCAGATAATAAACTGTAGTTAGTTGACATCGTGCTGAGTTAAATAAGAAATCTGATAATTCAGTATTTTATATACAATGCTGTCGGGCATTTCTGCGCACACAAGGTTTCCGTCTCCAATATTGAAGCAAAACGCATACCGACCTCGACCGATTGACGAAAATAAAATACTGCAATACTTACCATTTGATAAGAGGCAACTGTCACCAGAATATTCCCTTCAAAATACTATTAATTTTGTACACACGGGATACCACCTCCGTGTTTTCGTGACTCGCGATATGTCGGCCTATTCTGTACACAGCCTTGAAAAGATGTAATGTTTATCCATCGGGCTATAGAAATTAAATACTTTACTTTGGACTGTTTCTGTCAGCAGTTCAGTCGAGTAATTAGGTCAGGTCTGTTGCTAGGTTTGCAAAATTCAACGTAACAATGCCAATAAGTTGCAAAAGATATTAAGCAAACTAAACCGATCTTGTCATAAACTAGTAAAGTTCAACATTTTATAAAAAAGCTATTATGTGGAAGGGAAACAACAATGAATATGATGTAATGTGTTTACAAAGTCTTGGTTTTGGGGGAAAATATCTAAAGGATTTAGAAACATACTATACGCTGGGTAATTTCTTGTGGGACAACTTCTTGCAAAATTTGGAAGATGGATAAAGATGCAGAATTTGTTAGGGTATGCATTTCAATCTTTTAAATAATGTTTTGATTTGCATGATTTTAAAAGATTCACAGTAAATGGGATTTTATGGCTTACAGGTACAAGAAGGTCATGAGTGGGTTTTCATGTTGACATTTAGAAAGCACATTTTCATATGCATTTGGATTCGAAATTTTGTATATTTTTGTACACTTTATGAATATCACTTTTCTTAATTAAAGTACGATCGTTCTTTCTTGATACAAAATTGATTTTTTACCCAAAATAACACGTGATCCAATGTTTACAGAAATGACGTATCGTTGCGCAGAATCGGCCGACATGGTGGGTATATTGCTATAGTTCGTCCTACACTGCATTGTGAATTTTATCCTGTCTGTAATTCGGCGTCATTGTATGTAACACGTTCGTTTTAAATACTTTTAGCTACATTTAATAACGCTGGCCTGAATATTTACTGGCAATATACTATCCGTTCTTCACTTGTTTCAGGCAAATATCTTCTCTTTAATCTATTATAGATCACGGAATACATTTAGTATATTCGAACTTGATAATTTCGGCTTCTTCTAGTCCGAGTTTCCTCTTACCCTTGCCACCCCATTTTTTGATATTTGGACATTTATTTTGGGGTGTAGGGTCAGAGCGCATTCCCTATCGAAAAGTTGGAATTCGCCGACACCATTTTGTGTCGGCATGAGGTAGCCGCTTTCTAGCCGACCCAGCACACTTGAACGACCTTGAAAAATATCAAAAAATGGGATGGCAAGGGTCAGAGGAAACTCGGACTAGGCTTCCTCCTGCTACTTCTATCACTAATGTGCGTGTTTTAATGGGAACATGAATGATATTGAATATATACAAAAAGAAAAGAAAAAGAAACAAACAAAGTGAAATAAAATCATTGGTGGCTGTTTGCATACATAAATAGCACAACTAGCCGGAAACAGGGTTAAAGAAGAAAATAAGAGATGAGTCTTGCAGAACAGATTCGAAATTCCACTGATTTCGCACGCCATGAAGAAGAAACACACCAGTTACCCGAAATATAAAACCATTAGAAGTAAAATGGCATGTGAATAAAGAGGGATTGACAAATATTTACCGACCTGTCTAGGCAAGGACCCGTTCTGTCACAGGAACTGTGAAATTATCACTCAGACGTTGAATTAACAAGTCAGCTTCGTAGAATGTGTAGATGTATAATAAATGCTTGATTTCACACAGTTTCTATCTTCATAACTCCTTAATGTTTGATTCAGTCCATAATGTCTTCTGCATGGAGATTGCTTGATTGTTTATGACATCTGAACTTGATATGACGTAAATATTACATTATTACGTCAGCGTTATGACGTCAGTCATTATATTCAGCTAATGATGGCATAGACGCCGTCAGAAACGAAATCATTATTGAAGATTTAATAATATATATATACTTACATGCATATACATAAAATTTATTACTAAATACAGATAAACAGTTTTATCAATATTTGTATTACGTATAATTATTAAAGATATACAAAATAAATAATTAAATAAATTTTTAAAAAATGACATATCTGGATATATTCTTGACAACTGTTAAAATTATATCAGAACTCAATTTATATAATAAAAAATTATGGTGTTCATAACGCTTGCTATTAAGTATTTTATAAATAATTAATCATATTATATTGAGAATTAATTAGAAATGCACTTTCTTTTTTAAAGAATTAGTAAACTTATTTTTATGATATTAGATTTTACTTTTACCAATTTACCAATTAAGTTTTTCTGCAAAAGTAGAATAATATAAAAATATTCTTATCTAATTATAAACAGGGGACATAATTCAGAAGAAAAAAGAGAAAAAGAAAGAAAAAGAAGAAAAGAAAAAATAGAATTAATGAATGTCATATAGTGTTTTTGAATTTAGACCTTTTGGATATACCGTATTAAGAGGGTGAATCCAATAGGTTTCCTTTAGCAGACGTTCCTTTTCAGAATCAGCTTTAACAATAGGTTGGAAGGAGAAATCTTGCAATGTATGGAAATAATGTGCGGCAACATGAGATGATTGTTGTTGTTGTTGTTGTTGTTGTTTTGGGGCTTAACGCCATTTTTCAGCACACGATAGGCTATACATGGCGGCCAGTATTAATGGTGGAGGAAGAACCCGGGAAAACCCCGGAAAGAACCACCGACCCACGAGAACATGAGATGAAAATGATTGATCGATATAATTTTTTATATCTGATCTATGTTGGTTCATACGTTTACATATTTATTGACTGGTATGTCCAACTTCTATCTATGCAATATATATATATATATATATATATATATATATATATATATATATATATATATATATATATATATATATATATATATATATATATATATGAGAAAGAGACAGTTAAGGGATACGAGGAAAGAGACTTGATACATGGCAAGAAATTCGATTATAGGTGCTTTAATATAATTCTTTATCTACTCTTAAGCGTTGCATGCCTATTTAGCAAAGTACAACATTTATTGGAATATTGAAGAAATATATGAATAATTATTCACTAATGAAACATATTTTCACATAAAGCTCAGATTAGATTAGGTTGAAGATGGAATCCAATAATATAAATTGCTTCCTCATTTCAAATTCTAAATACACATTTGTTAATGCATTGCACACCATTTTCTTGTGAGCACCATCATCAACTCCTCACATTTTATGACAGCAGAGTGTTTGCGTAATATTTAGCAATGTGGGATTTTCTGAACTAATAGTACTTATTACAAATAATACAAAGTTAAATTGTTCTCAACATACCTTTCGTCAAACAGATTCACACTTATGTCTCTCAGCGTACTGCTAAATCCTCCGATGTCAATTCTCAGTGAGTCAGAGCTAGCCCTGAGTTTTGTCAGTGCAGTTATATCTTTATTTACGAGAAGCCGAAGCTAATCTTCATACACAAAGTACATATAAAAAGATCAGAATAACAAACAGTATGTACAATTGCACGACATATTTACCTTTTATGTACAACGCAAAATAGTGACTATTTTTAAGCAAAACCTTATTTAAATATCTAGACAAAATGTAAAAAATATACTAATATTAAATAAAAGCATTCATTCTTAAGTAATCATATCACATTATAATGAAATGCTCATTGTACATTGTGCAAAGGTACTCAATGTAATTTTATACTGAAGCATTCATTATACTTTGTACTGCAATACTCATTGTACTTTGTGCAGTATACTTCATACCGAAATACTCATTGTGACATTGAACTTAAACACTGAATGTGCTTTGTGCTTAAGTAATCATTTTAATTTGTACTGAAGTACTCACTGTTCTATGTACCGAAATACTCATTGTACTTTGTGCAGAAGTACTCATAATACTTTGTACTGAAGTACTCATTGTACTTTGAACTTAAGTACTCATTGTACTTTGAACTTGAGTACTCGTTGTACTTTTTGTAGAAGTACTCATTGTACTTTGTACTTGAGTACTAACTGTACTTTGTACTGAAATACTCATTGTACTTTGAACTTAAGTACTCATTGTACTTTTTGTAGAAATGCTCATTGTACTTTGTACTTGAGTACTAACTGTACTTTGTGCTGAAATATTCATTGTACTTGTACTTAAGTACTCATTACTGAAATAGTCATTGTACTTTGTCCTGAAGTACAAATTTACAAGATAATGTGACTACAAATGACATTAACAGTTCCTACTCAATCTCAGAAACTAAACCGGATATCATGCATTTCATCCTTTTATCTGTGATAAAAAGTTGCTAAATAGTGTAGGCAAAACCTCAGGTGAAATCTCAATGTAATCTGTGTCGGAATCAGTGTCTTCTGATTTACAAATTAGTTGGATGATTCTTTCTCTCCAGCTTTTTTTATTATAGAAGACAACCAATATTAAAATTAGAATTAAACAATAATGTTTGTAAAGGTGATAATATATCTTTCCCATATAATAAGTATTCATTTGAAGTAAATTGTCTGTTGTCTTAACATTCTGAATGACTGTGAGTACTAAGTTTTTATTAAATGTGCAATCAATATATAAAATATAGCTTCGACTTTCACATCGTGAAAACGGTCAAAATTAATAACGATATCTTCAGCTTCTGTATAATTTACAGTGGTGTTCGTACATTTTTAAATGATTGTAAAAATTCTAATAAAAAAATTATATCCCCCATAATTTGATTTTGGGGTTTCTTGAATATCTCTACAATGTTGTCTTGATCTTCCATTTATATTTGCATCTAATATGTGGAAATTATTGTTTGGCATTGGAATGTAGCTTTCTGTATGCTGGATTAATATTGACAACTCAAGTGCAACTCAAGATTATTCGAGATTTCGTAGAAAGTGTTTTCACGATTCGTGTCAATATGCAGTTTCCATTATCTACATGTCGCGTTCCTCGTCTGTCTAGAAAGGGACTATAAAACATCATTCACGTTTTTCTTTCTGACAGTAATTAAAGGAAAGCGGCATGTTCAAGAAAGAGTTCATGTATCGAACACGTTTATCAAAAACAGAAACATTGCAATTTATCGTCAATTATTGCAACGACTTTAACTGTTTTACAAGAAAGTGTTAAAATAAACGGATAAAACTACGATTAGAAATTTAAGAATACTATGAAAATAGAACAAAAACAAAACGTAGCAAAGAGGATGACATACATAACCAGAGCATGGAAAAAGAGAAAGAAACAAAATGTTTGTTCAAACACCCTATGTAGCGTCCTGTTGCTACTCTCTTGTCATAAAACAAGTAACAAAAAGAGGCAAAACCAAGTCTGTAACAGTTGAAAAAGAATTTAATTATCAATGTAATAAAATGGAACTTTACGAGGAACTTAAAATATTATGAACTTAATCCAAAATAAACCTCAAAAATGTTCTATTAAAGTCCAAAACATAATGAAATGTTCCGGGTAAATTTCAGATCGAAGAATATACAGGTACGCCAACAGACCTTACGTTTCAAAATTGCGTCGTCCAGAATTCCTTTGAATAATTCATAATAGTTCCAAAATAATATTGAAGTCCAATGTGCACTTTCCATTTCCATTAAAAAATCTTAAATAATTGTTTTCCTTCCCAGTACCTAAATAGAACACGAAACACATCTACAAACGTTATATTACAACACGAACACAAGAAATAAGAATCAGAATAAGAAAACTGTTCAGACCGAGCTTATATACAGGCAAAAATGCTCCAAAACACGTCATCACTATGCCAACGTGAGACATACTGCAAATTCCAACATGATAAAAGAACTCACATGATCTAACCCATCCGATGGGAATTAATATAATTCTTCTGAGTTACCACCATGACCGATTTGTACAAGGGGAAACAGCCCGAAACTTGTATATATATTTACTAATAAATTTGTTATTAGTAACTGTCAACATGTACGTAAATATCTATTTATAGATCCTATGCAAATTTAAGTTCTTTAACATCTTAGCACATAGCCTATGTACGTATGAAATTTCAACTAACGATAAGCACTACAAATTAAATACATGAATAAAAATTACAAAATTATAGATATATGAAACACGTCCTCTTTGTTGACAACTTCCCCGATGTCCTGTCGAGAAGAAGTGAAAGGCTGAATCACATATATCGTGCTGGCATCTTCGTCGGCAAAAGAAAAAGAAAGATAGAAGGTAAGACACAAATAAAGAAAGATACCAAGAAAATGGTGACTAAAGAACCAATGACTCCTCGTACCCTATTGCTCGCCGGACACGTCAAGCATCCCAATACAAAATACTATACGAACAACACAAAAATGGAGTTTCGAACATTGTGTGACTTATTGAACAGCAGCAACAACCACCTGACACATTTTAGGAATCATTTGCTTCAGACTTGCTCTGGCCACTAGCAACTGTATCGTGAAGTCAAAACCAAAGTTTAAAATTCACTTCTGCAGCACGTACATCAATGGTTAAAGCAACAATCGAAGTATCGTACTGACGTTACAGCAACCCTAATTTCTAAATCAAGCTTTGCAAAATGAAGGGAAAAAGAAAAAATTGTTTTTCACTACTAAAAATCCTGAAGCAAAAGCCAGTTACCTGGAATGTTTTCAAAGAACGTTTAAAAAAAACAACACATTTGTGAACATATTATACATATCAACATACTCTCTAATACATTCAAGTGTTACCACATTGAGTCAAAGCCTACACTCAATTGTAACATAATAGCGTCTGATGAAGTTGTATTGTTTAATAAGGTTGTTTATGACATCATAAACCAAAACAAAAAGAAAGGAATATTATACCTGAAATTGAGTTAGCATTTTAAAAAATAATACACTTTTAAGATCAGTCTGAAGAGTATCTGGAAGAGGCATGGACACTCGTGTCAGAAGGTGAGTTTTCAAAAGAGTCTTATAAAGATATAAGTGACCATTCCTTAACTCCATTAGAAGTTAATGGAGTTAAGTAATCGAGACGAAATGCATTGAATTTCCCTTCCAAAAAGATAACCGATACTTCTTCAACTTATTGGACAAATATTTTAAAAGAAAAAGTCAAATGTGAACTTATCACTTATCATTACCTATGGAGAATGAATATATACGGACATCATTACCTTCTGATTTGCAGCTTGTACATATCTTCTTGGAATCCAGTGGTGTTTGCTAAAGATGAAGATGTGTTCGTGCTTATCTCATCAACACTGACGACAACCACGCCAGGAACCCACCTGGCAGATCCCTACTCCCCCCCCCCCCCCGACCATAATGAGGAATATTTTGATTCATATGGATTGTCTGTTCTGGAAGATGATATCATAGGTTTTTTGCAAAGAAATGCTGTATCTACTCAATTCAATAATATGCGATTACATTATTCTAGACACTATAGCACAGTGGATTTGCAAACATTATGGCTATCTGTTTTCTTTAGCATTAAAGCCTAGCGCGTATGTATGGTAAATTGACACTGTAACAGATCCTGGGAAGCCTAGTTTTGCACCACAACGTTGTCAACCTCGTAAACGCATTCATGATTATTGTTGGGTATTTGTACATGAAGAGGAAGGGACTGGCCCATATACTTCCTCTTCGTTTGTTGATGTTTTGAGTTCGCAGGGGTTATTTTAAGCAAATGTTGATTAGAAAAATGTGTAGTTGGCTTCATTTCTTTGTTTTTTCTTTCACAAATAAACATCTTTATGATATGATGTTTCGAGTTGAAAATGTCGGTCGTTAAAAATGTATACAAAAATGAATGTTTTCTATCGCCTCAACGCTCCGAACCGGAGAGATGATATCCTTCACGTCCCTGCTTGAAGCACATACAGCTCTGAAAATCGAGAGGAGATGGGCGCATGAGAGAGAGAGAGAGAGAGAGAGAGAGAGAGAGAGAGAGAGAGAGATAATTTCAGCGCCTCGACAACACACGGATGAGACCAGAAGAGAGAAAGCGAAAGGGGGAATAATAAGAAACACTGAGAGAAAAGATGCCGCAACCAACACCACTACTACCAATATGCTCCACTGCTATTCTTATGAGGCGAAAGGAGGACGAGAAATTTCATTAACAGAATCAGCAGCAAGAGAAATAGCAACAACATTCAGATTGCATTATCCAACCACCGGATGACTGGGAATGTGAGGCTAACCATTTACACTGTTTCCTCTCACCAACCATTAATCTTACCGATAGAGATCATTGATGCAACAAATGTGCTGCTTCCAAAGCCAGACCTGAGAGGTGCGTCCACTAAATGTAAGTGTGGCAAATATCAAACGGCCTTTTTTCATGGTCAGCCACGTGTCTTTAAAACACATCTACCCTCGTTTGTGTGTGATTTCATCTCTCTTCTTTAACGTCCAAAACCCCTTCTGTGATGGTATGTTTGTATGTTTGCATGTACGATGTGTGGAAGCACAAATAACCACTTCGTGGACAGTAAATGGTATTGGGGGTCTTGGTCATTATTATATCAAAAGATGGGTGTTGGATAGCAATCAAAAAGTAGCTGACAAATAGTATTCGAAGAATGGGTGTTGAATAGCTATGAGATAATATGTACGTTTAACTGTCAAATGCCCCATAATGTTAATTACCAGTTTGGGTCTCAAGTGCCGCATAATGTAAATGTAAACATACCCGGAAATGATAACGTTTGGATCACAAGTGCTCCTTCCCCCCACCCCTAACCCAACTTCTTCTGCAGAATAACTACATAGCCGCTAAAGTTATGTTTAGCTCCATCGCCTTCTGAAATTTCGCTCCAAGAACATGGATGAATATCCTGAAAACGTTGTATCTACAGACCGCTCTCGTAACCAGTAGTGTCGTAATCTTTGTTTATTATCAGAAAAGCTGCTCCTTTTGGAAAATGGGTGTTTGGGAATAATTAATTGCTCAGTATCAAAGAAATGTATGTATGTATGTATGTATGTATTGCCTTAAAGTTGATAGGAAGCGTTTATTTATTAATAACATCATCATTTATTGACAAGGTTTTTTAGCACAACTGATATAGTTGTAGTTTAGAAATCAATATCAATGAAGATCAGACCGTACTGTTAGAGCAAACATACAGTGTGGAAGATTTGAACAAATAATAACAAATATAGCTTACATAAATTACAAAGAAAGAACAAATACATTATTAGTATAGCTATTATATAACGTCTTTCGTGTTTATCAGATATTGGTTCCATCTGACTTAAAGTCAGAAGGCTGTTACCTTAGTGATAAAAATAGAATTTATCAAAGCACGTTAGAGTTTTAAATACGTGATTCCTAGCAAATGCGCGAGAAAGAAAAAGAAACAAAAATATTACCAGCTCTAAACTATAGGATATCGACGCTGTCCCACCATGCGACGCCACATATCCTGCAAGGAAGCAATCTGGATGTGTTCCTGTCCATTTCTTTTCCTCGGCATCTCCAGCACGTGTTGATATGGTAGCAATGGGATGAAGCACTGACTGCACGTGCATCAGCTCAAGCTGAAAAGTCTCCCCATACGCCGGTATTGACAAGGTGATCGGTTCTTGAAATGAAGTTGAACACTTCATTCTTCTCAATATTTTTGAATCTATGCTACGAAACAAACGAAAGATAGCAACACAGTAGTGTCTTAAGGTCTCGTACCTGAATAATTATCATTTAAATGCAGTCTTATTCGCAGCGTGATTTTCTCGTGTAAAGAGGCCTTAACTGTATGGATGTCTCATACATTATTGATTTATATTGTGATCAGTCATTTCACAAATACGATTGGGTTGTCCAAGTGCATGGGACCGCTCCGGTAACCTAATGGTTAGAGCGTCCACCTCGGATGCGGGAGGTCGCAGGTTCCAACCCCGGTTGAGTCATACAAAAGACTTATAAAAATGGTACAAACAACTGCCTCGCTTGGCGCTCAGCATTATGATGTTAGTGTTAAGATTGGTCGACCTGGTGTCAGGATAATGTGACTGGATGTGTAATGATGCCCCAGTGTAAAACATCACAATAAACTGCCACACTGTAGACATCGTAGCGATATGACTGAAAAAATGTTAAAGCTGCTTTAAAAATCCAAATCACGCACACTCCAGTACATGCTGTCTCTATTTGACGGACGAACCCTATATAACAATGTGGTTAGCAGGAATGCATATCGTTCTTGACTGTTATCATTATTATTATTATTATTATTATTATTATTATTATACAGTTTCTGGTTTCAGAAATAAACTAACTAAACAGCTAAGCTATGGTGCCTGCGCGATCGGGTGTAACGGAATAAAATATTTCTAAATGGAACCAGCGATTCTCATAGCCTTACTTGGCTGTAGGTAAATCAATACCAGAAACATCTATAAGTAGGTCTCTGTGCTATGACCATAAAATCTTATTTACAGGCTCGAGATACATTAACATAGTATTTATACTATGTTAAAACCATATCAAAATCATGAAGCGCACATTACATTCCAGTAGTTTAAGGACAAGGAACGGCGTCGGGTCAATGTCAGTTCCGAAACTGTGTTTAATACATTCTCTCACAAGAACAAAATATAAAACTTATGGACAGAGGGATGGGGGTATGGAAAGACCCTGACAGATCACTCTGTGTTCACAGTCTGACATGTATTAACACCTGGTTGATTTATTACGTACATTGACTTTAATACAATTAAGACATAGAACTTACGAGCTCTTACGAATCTAAAATATTCCCACCCCACCAGTCCCAGCCTTAAATGAGATACACATATTCCGAAACTGTTTGCACAATCATATATCAAAGAGCCCTCATTAATCACAGTTCACGTGTCTAGCCCTAATGGAATTTGTACGCGGTCTTTAATGTCTATAATAATATATATGCCTATAATATAGCTAAGGTTACCTTCACTCTGCGTGTCACTGGTTTTTAAGCTGATGATGATGATTCAGAATCACTCATCAACTGTAAAATAACCATAGATTTGAAGAGTAAAAGTAGACTCAGCTATTATATTACGCAGTAACTCGTCAAAACGAGTGTGGTCCAAGAGACACTCGATCTGCTGGGACGAATGGGTCATCAATCTGAAAAAATCGTCTCCGGCAAACTTAATGACTAAATAAAGTGTTTAACTCCTGAGACATTCATATATCCACTAAAGCTGAAGACACACACACACACACACACACATGTACTACCAACGCCAATTATGTAATGACTTTAGAAAGATAAGAATGCTCCGTAAGATTGCGAACACCAATATTTATTCTTAAAACCTACTCTTTTGTCAACATCATCTACTTAATGAAACAATAGTCAGCGACTGATTTAGTCTGCTGTCCACTGGAAACTATGTGATGGTTAACTGACAGATCTAGTTCACGCCCGAGAGTTCGGCATGTTGTTGTTCTTCTTCCTTTTATGGGATTTAACTCCGTTGTTTCAGTACAAGATAGGCTATACATGGTGGCCAGTATAACTGGTGGAGGAAGAACCCGGAAAGAACCGAAAAGAACGTTAAATGTGAGAAATGAATTAATGATTCACATGTTTCCGTTCTCCAATTGCTCCAATCGTGATAGCTCAAAATCATTTAATCCAGCTGGAGGAAATAGGAACAAAAAATGGTTTGGTTATTCAACTTGTGTAATATCATTAGGCAAAAGAGCTGGTAATACATTTGGCGAAGTGAAATGAAACTGTTGTACATTAAAAATTAAATATACATATCCTACTTACATTGAAATAATAACTACATGTTGTTATCAATTAAGAATCGGTAAAGTTGTTTTTTATTTCACTGTGTCATGTAATGCTATTTATACAAAATGTTTCAGTCATTAATCACAAACATAGTAAAATGGATGGACGAAAGACTTTGTTATTACCCGTCTTTCAATAATGCACAATTAAAATCACTGACACAAAATGTCCGTGAATCAGTGAATAACTCTTTTTTGGTTTAAAACAAACATTGCTTGATTATCTAAAACAAAATAGCAAAATACTAAAATAGAATTGTGACAGTCTTCAACTGAGACAAATTATGGGTGTCATCTAAAAGAATTCGGGTTGAGACGTGACATACAAATGATATTTATATTACTATAGTTAGTTACCTTCTCGTAGTTTTCTAGACGAGATAAATTCTTCTGTCTCATAACTGTCATCTGCATATTTCAAACCCTACATAAATAAACAAACGTTCACTTAATTTCTAACCTGCCTTCATTCGCTCACCTGTACTATAAAACATGATCCAACACTGTACCCGCGTCATCCTTCATGTATTCTGCAGTCAGGTAAGTTAGACTGTTAATTCTGTTTTTCTCTTTCTTTTCTTTCCAATACAGTTTTAGGTATGCAATTTGAGTGGAATGTCATGAGGGTGCTTCTTGGAATCAGTTTGAACCAGCCCACTGAAAAGTGGGCGTCATTGACCTGTTTTCTTACATTAAAAACTTACTTGTTTACAGGTGTATCCCAATGTTTAAAGTTCTGTTTCATGGCAGAACATTAGCTGTAGGCATCGTTTCTTATGACACTTGGTCTGGATATTGCTTTTCCTTGAATTGGAACCACCGTAGAAAACTATATCGAGCAGTGATCTCCTTATCGTGAGTGAATGAGTTATTTATAGCTTAAGATCAGCATTAAACTTCCATGTTACTTGCAAATTTCGACCATCTAACCATGATATATGCTCATGGAACTTGGTTGAGGTCCTTCTCGTGTAATTTAAAACTAATCTAGGGTAAAGGGTCACAGTGACCTATTTGTCTTACACTAATAGTTTTATTCTTTGCAAATGACAATATCACAGTGACAAAGTTGTGCGCATCTATCCTTACCTCCAGGATTAGTTATGCTATCTTCATGGACATTTATCTGGGTGTGCCTCGGATCATTAGGAACAATCACTAAGGAAAGCAGATTACAGTGACCTACTTCTCAAACAATAATTATATAGTTATTTACAGTTTATTCAATTGTCAATTTTAGTTTCCTGACAACAATTCATTTGTAGACAAGATATTTTCAAGCAGCTTGGTCAATATGTTTCTTCTATTCTTGGGAACCTTTCCATAGGAAAACTGCTGACCGAGATCAACTTCTGATCCATGGAAAATTGTTATGTACAACATTCGGTTTTGCTCGCATTCTACTTCCTACACACACACACACACACACACACACACACACACACACACACACTAGTGGCCATGGGATCTGGTTAAATGTATATAGATGACAAATGGAATGATGATGCATATTTGGGCTTCTAAAGTGTGGTAATATCAGAGTCCTATACCATGCAAATTGTATCGCGTACTGAAAAACTGGTTTGTCTCGAAAAACTCTAGTTTTAAAAGACAAAGTCCAAAATGTCAGAATTATTTAGTCACGTTGTAGTTCACACCGTTATCTCCTACTGAAGTAACTGTTGTCTGAGATGGTCATAAAGTTCATGATCATGACAAATATAACAGAGTAAGCTAGGATTTATTTGGAATGATCTGTTACCATCACTGCTTGGTTTCCCTATAACTAGAAGTTGTTGCCAATAGATTATTTATATATGAACACAAAAATAAATAAACTCAAAGGTCTGCTACTCTATCTACTCATTATGTTGTTTACTTTTAATTTGCACACTCTTGCTTACCCGAGTCCCATAAAAATTTAATGAATTCTCAGTGTTCCGTATTAAAGTATGCAAGTTTTGCAGTAAGATTGCTAGTGATGTTTTAGTTGTCAAAGGGGAGGAGTACAGAATGTTACAGCGCTGAACCCCATATGTGCATAAACCTTACATACATTTAATGTTGAAAGAATAACAGATCAGAATATATTTGTTCTAGCTGTCATTGGTAACATGGCTATAGTTGTAGCAGTTAGCTCTTCCCCCACCCCACCCCCCTTAAATTTATGGCGAACGACTTAAACGAATCAGCATTGTGCATATAAAACCTATGTTTCTTTAGGAGAATACTTTCTAGTGATAATAAACCACACCATAACTCCTTTCTATATCGAATAAAATAATTCATTTTGATAATAAATTAGATATCAGCTGTTTCTTCTCTGATGCGGAGGTTGTTGGCTGTAGTGCTTTACTTCATTATGTATTGCCAGCAGTCATGTGACTTGCTTACTCTGGTCACATGAGATAGTTATGATCTTATTGTATTTTTACACCCATCTAGAATGATTTTTAACAGAAATAGTGAATGTATGTCTTCATAATTAACAAATATTTCTATACGTTTAGTTTAATAAGTAACTATATACCCCTTGTTGTGCAATATACTGCTGCCAATTTCGTTCAAAAAAGCATTTTAGAAATATTAAATTCAATAGACAGATGAAAATACGTACCAAAGATGCGGATATATGGCCTGAGAGTAAAGCAATAAACGTCCAAGGGATAATTTTCATCACAGAGTACATTGTTGACTGCTGAATAATCTGCGAAGCAACAATCTGTTGTTTGATTACGTGTATCTTGTCCAGAACTGAATAAAAAATAAGAGTTAGAAATATAACACTTGCTTGAATCAGTGGAGCATGCAATCATTCTATATCGTATCTCAAGTTATGTGCGACTTAAACGAAATACATTTCTTTCAGAATAACACGGAAAATCTTGCTTTATAGTATCTGAAATCATCACTACAATGTGCACAAGAACCGATCAGGATAGATTCTGTTTCAAAGCTAGGAGTCACATCACACACACGCTCTCTTATAACTATGAAAATTCTGAAATGACTGAACTTTAGTTTCAGTTAACAAATGTGTAGCTTACTGACAAAATACCACGTTAAACTATACAGATTTAATTCGCATCTAAACCTTATTGTACTTAGTAGCTCTGTATTAGACAGATGACTGTAGCCTTGAAACAAATTTATGCATTTGCACAATGTGCCTGCCTGCCACCCCACCCCCATATCTCTCTCTCTCCCTCTCTCGTTCTCTCTCTCAATGCACTGTGTAGTCAGCTTGATCCAACGTTAGGAGACAAATTTTGATATGTTTGTTATCTATTTATCAACGTAATACGAACTAAAGTAAAAATAAAACAATAAAGGACAACAATAAATTGGTAATATGATTTACACTTTCCTATCGTAGTTGATATATAAACGAAAATGCCATCGATTTCTCCTCAATTGTTTTTCAAAACTAAGTTGCCTCGCGGATTTCCGAAAAAGATCCATTGCACTAGTAATGCAACGGTTCTGTGAATAAGTATGTCTCGCTTTGTTTTTTTTTCGGTTCGGTCGACCTCAACTTCTGTAAGTTACTTCAAAGTTGATTGCCCTTTTTATCCCAAGCAACCGTACATATAGTTTTTACCTTGGATATGTGAACCGACTTCCAGTTATTAATCGGAAGCCTTTATTCCCAGGTTGTAGGGGAGTTCCACGAAGAAATTCTGGCAGCATCTCATGCCATGAAAATGTATATAAGGATGTATGGGTGGAGATCTCAGTGGTTTCCAATGTATGATCACAGGTTGGTCACATGATAGACCCCTGACTAATGTTAAATGCATAATCACAAATTAGAAGTAAATCCCCACTGTCAAGCAGAGGCAATTTATATGCATAAGTCTACAATG
This sequence comes from Sinohyriopsis cumingii, assembly GCA_028554795.2. NCBI lineage: Eukaryota > Metazoa > Mollusca > Bivalvia > Unionida > Unionidae > Sinohyriopsis > Sinohyriopsis cumingii. The sequence goes on from CM068828.1 coordinate 52,013,289, forward strand.
GAGCCAGGCAGTGTTTATCAGTTATGACCCAGGTGCAACACCAGAGTAGAATTGACTTGGCCTGTTTATATCAAGAACTGTCTATACGGTTATATGATGGGGATCTCAAAAGGTTCCAAAATAAGGACCAAGTAGCTGTGCCCCAGTATGTAAAAATAGCCAGAGGATCATGACGCCAAGAAAACGGTTAGCTTAAAAATAAAGTAAACTTTATACGTATGACGTATTCCAAATATATCAGATTACTCCATAGCAGGTGCGAACTGAACTCTATCCAAATGGGTATAAATCAAAGAGTTATTTTTAACTTCCACCATCAGCAACCTCCATGAGAGGAAAATCCAGTTAACTCAAAAAGATATGTCCCGAAACACGACGTACTGCACGTGTCATTAATTCTTTAGGTTAGTTTAAGATACATGTGAATGGAGAGAAACGTTAACAATCAATTTACAACAACGATTGAGTCTCGCATTTTGATTTGATTATAACGAGACAAAGCTGCTTAATAGAAGAAACGTTTAGCCAGGAAAATAAATCGAGAAAATGCATTTTGGAAGAGGATGGTGTGATAGATTCCAAGCGATATTTTTATTGTTCTGAACAAATTTTACACTTACTCATGGTATATACAAAATCATTTTAATTAGCTATACATGTATATGAATATACAACGATCGTTATCTAAGGACATGCAGTTCAGCAAAATGTATAAGAAACCTTGAAAATGAAATTTACTGATGTAAGTATTACCTTTATTTGTAATCATTCAACATCCTATCGTTGTACGTTAGATCATCCCGGGGATCATTGCTCATAGTTATATCAAGGTCGGGCCATTTCTAAACCATGTGTATGACCAAATAAGTGATTCAGTCACTGCGTTGAGATGATGAATATTGTATTGGGTCACAACAGAAATATCAAATTAACAGTAGATAAGTGTTTTTGGATTCGTAACTTCCTGACAGTATTACGTATGTCAAGAGAGCTGGGCGTAAGCAGCAGAGAGGGCGAACAGACCCAAGAATTCCGACAAAAAAAAAAAAAAAAAAAAAATAAAATCATCTCGTAGAAAGGTCCAGATTTTTACAAATAAACGTTTCCTTGAGATGTTTTATTTCTGTTGAAACCAACCCCATCAACAAAACCTTAGTTCGAAAAGGTAGCTGAAAAATAAAGTACTCTACGTGTTTATTTACTTTTTGTTTAATTTCCACGGACGACCAACGTTGGTAGGCGCCCTCTCCGCTGCTATTAATTAAAAAATTGTTATATTAAAAATAATGGTACATCCAGAATCTCATACTGCAAGAATAGCACGAGAACGATTAGAAGCAATTAAAAAATTTCTTCCCGTGCGAGATTCATTTAGAAAAAATCTACAAGCGCAGCAAGAAGCACAAGTTGAATACGAAGAAGAAACTAAAAAACTGTTTAAACCCGTCACTGCAGCTACTGAACAAGTTACAGCTGTCATCAAAGAAGATCTTCTTCCGGTATCAAAACAAACAGCAGAACAAACCGAAAAAATAGCAAGAAGAACTAAACAGACAAAGAAGATTTTACGAGATCTTCCACTTGGCATAGCCAGGGAAATAGCTGCGGCTCAACCTCCACCTGTCGGCGAAGAAATACTTGAAGGTATTGGAAAACTTCGTGCTGAAGCCGCCAACGTGCAAAAAGAACATACACCTAAATTCAAGCCAGTAAAAGAAAATATAAAATTAATTGCAAAATTTAAGGAAGGGGTTGTTGAAGAAATTAGGAATACTGAAAGAGAAAAATTACCCGAAAAAATATTAGATTATATATCTGACAAATCTGGTATTTTAAAACCCCGTCATGAAAAAGTAAAAAATGAAGATCTTATTAAATATATATATCGCATACATGCAAACAAAAGACGGGTTGAAGGTGATGATTCGAAATACAAAAATCTTTATAAAAAAGTAGAAATACTTCGTAGAGAGAGACTAGAACAAGAACAAGAACAACTCTCCCAGTATCAACTTCCTCCACCTTTACAACGTAAAAAAATTTCTGCGCCGGTAAGGACATATTCACCGGTAGATTCACCACATGGATTTCGAAGAAGTGACTCACCTGACATATCCCCGGTCATCACTGAAGTACTTTATCCGGTGATGCAACCACCAGTATTTAAAACACCTCAAGATGAACCTGAAACAGGATCTGGTTTATGTCCTGATAAGATCATTAATGATGTGTCACGGTTAGAAGTTCTCATAGGAGGAAAACGAGCTGGAAATAATTCACCAGAAATAATTAATGAAGCATCTGATATTTGTCGGCGATTATTTCAAGGTGGTATCATGGATATCGGAGTTTACCGAGAACTTATCGATGAACTTGTTGATGACTAGTTGTTAAATAAATGGTAAATTAAAAAGATGATCATACATAATAATCATCGTAAACCCGTACAGGTCAGAGCGGTAAACTCACGATTACCAATCTATAAAGCTACTTACGGAGATATACTTGGTGAAGTTATACAGGGATTATTCACAAGGATGGCTCCAAAAGTAGCATCTGTTGCAAAACAATTATCGATGAAAGCTATCGATGTTGCTCGTGATAAAGCTCCTGGAGCAATTGTCAATGTTGCTGGTAAGGCGTTTTCGGCAATCAAAGAAAGACTAGCACGATTATTGCGACGAAAATCACAACCGCCAGTAAAATTACCAAGTACTGAAATTATGCCAGAAGATGTCAGTAGAATAATAAATCAAGCTGCAAATCAAAAACTAGCGGCGCTAGCAGGTGAATCTGGAAATAATATTTCAAGTTTGATATCAGGGAGTGGAGTTTCCCGAACGCGATAATCAACATGTTAAACGAAAATAATTATAATAAAATGTTCAAGCGCGTATCCGATGAAGCATTTGATATGGAGGCACCTGTCCTTAAAGATGAATCGGTACGTGATTATCAGTTTTACTCTTATGAAGCACGAATACCAAATCAACGTGGAAGAATTGAACTACAAGTTCATGACACAAGTAGAAACTTTTTACCCGCTGAGGCCTTTCTCGAGGTAGAAGGTACAATTGTGAAAATGGATGATACTAATTTCTTAGATACAGTAAAAGTTGGTTTTGTCAACAACGGGATCATGGCACTGTTTGATAGCGCCACTTATATGATCGATGGAAAAAATATCGAATCGATTCAGAAAGATGTAGACGTTGCTACGACAATAATAGGATTAGCAAGATATTCTAATGATTATACAAGATCAACAGGTCCTACAATGATGTTTGTGAAAGATAATTCTGATCACCCCAATGATAATCCGTATAATATAAGACGACCAAGAAATTTTGCCAATAACGCTGATGCTGATGTGTGGGTGATTGTTCATGGTTCTAACGAAGATTTCAATCTCGGATTTACAGCGCGTAAAAGTGTGTTGCTAGGAGACAGCAGAAGATTCTCATGTGTAATTCCACTATCGCATATTTTTTGATTTTGTAGAAATTTTAGGAAGGTTATTTTTGGAGCTAGACACACGGTTATTCTTGTGCGAAAAGGTGATGATAACGATGTTCTGTGGAGACCTGCTGGTGATGATGGTAAAGTAATATTATCGAAACTTTTATTGTGGATGCCGGTAATGACTCCAACGATCACAGAAGAACAGAAATTAATTTCTTTCATGGACACTGGTGGTAAATCCTTGTTGTCATGGTTAACAACAAGCACAGATAGTATGCAAACTAACGTTAACGGTCAGTTTACATGGCATATAGCATCACAACAGGGTATTTCTGCACCGCGACATATTTTTTTTACGTTTCAGAACATCAATCGTTTAAGCTCACAAGCTCACTCTCATATGATATTTGATAAACTAGGTGTCACAAATATTTCTTTACGGATAAACGGACAGCAAGAGCCAAAAGAAAATTTACAACTAAATTATGAACAGGATCATATAGGACGTGTATATCATCATTTGATGTCATTTATGGGACGTGATCAAAATGTAGATACTGGGTTGCAAATATCACAATTAGATTTTAAAAAACTATATCCGATTTATTATTTTTCACTGGAGCATCTTGATCTATCAAAACAATCTGTCGTTGATATACATCTTAAAGCAACATTAAATACAGGTGGTGCTAATTATAGAGCAATCGCGGTCATACTCAGCGATAAAGCCATGTTACCTAAAGGTGGTAGTGGTCGGATGAGGGTCGTTGATGCACCGGTGGAAAATCTTTAATTATTCAGAAAAATATATTTTATATAAAAATGTCGTATGGTCATGTTAATATTACTCTGACTCCTGGTCAGGTTAAAAAGCTTCAATCAAAAACCGCCAACAAATGTGGAAGTAAAATATCACTAAAACGAGGTCAGATTGGTGGTGGTCCAAACAAATTATCATTGACAAATAATCAGATTAAACATTTCAATAAAGCCCTAGAATCAAAAACTGGAGTTCAATTTCATCTTTCTCCGAGCGCCATCAAGGACATGGTTAAAACGGGTGGTATATTTCCACTTCTTGCGACTATTCCAGCGTTAATAGCTGCTGCTGCTCCAGCCGTAGCAAAAGCAGCCGCGTTAGGTGCTGTTGGAACAGCTGCTGGAATGGCTCTAAAGAAAGCAACTGGAAATGGATACAAAAGAAAGGGACGCGGTCTAAGATTACCAGGATCTCGTTGGGGAAGAGGTCTGAGGCTTCCACGTTAGATACTCCAGCATCAAATTTTGATTTACTTGATGCTGCTAAAAAAAATTAAAACTAAAAGCCTTTAGAGGTGTTTTTATGCGAGATCAATTGCCGGACCGACCAAACAAACTCGAAACAGGTATTATTAATCTCGACTCAAATTCAGGACCCGGTACTCATTGGGTATCATACGCGGTTGATCCACTTGGAATCGTTTATTTTGATTCGTACGGGTTAGCTCCACCTGTTGAATTTATCAAGCATGTCGCACCACTCCACGCAAGAACCTCTGGTTCAAAAGTTTGGTATTCAACGCTACCCACAAACAGTGACAGATCCGCCAATACGTGGCCGTGAAGTAATTAATGTACTTAACGCTATATCAAAATCATCCAAACCGCCACATATAGTCGTGCATGAGTATACAAGCAACCGATTCTTTGCGCGTAAAGCGTTTTAAACAACAGGTCTTATTATAATGGTTGATATTTACGGAAGAAGATCCTCACGCGTTGAGAAAAAACCCGGCGACGTTGATCTGTCGAAGTACGCAACTAAAGATGAACTTGCTGATATCATGAATCTTGCTTTAGTTGACCCAGATGAGGTTGTTATTTTTCAGGATCGATAAGGTAAACTAAAAACGAGCAACATCAGATGGTATGATATAGTTCGACGAGTACTTGGTGCAGTTACAGATAATATTCCTGTGTTTACTGACGGTGGTAGAATCAAAGATTCAAGTATATCGTTTACAACCATCAGAGATGAAATTGCAAAAAGTGTTGCTAATCGTGTGAGAAACACCGGCGACACAATGACGGGTGAACTCAGCATGAACGGATATAAAATAGTAGTTTTAAGAGATCCAACATCCGACGAAGACGCAGCAACAAAAAAATACGTCGACACCGTAGATGGTAAATTATCCACGCTGCGGGCTGAGTATGACATTCACGTGGGCGCTTTTGCAAGATTTCGCAGAAACTATCAAAAAACCGCAGAAGAATTCTTCGGCACTCCGCACACCATTGACATAAAACTCGTTGATATCAAAGCTAACCTAGACACGATCAAACGAACACAGCAAGACATCGTAGCGGGGATTCCTGAGATCGTTAATAAAACCAATTTGATTAAAATTCCAGCTGGAATAACTCCCGGACATATCACAAACATCGTATACACTTTATCATCGGGATTTGCAACGTGGTCGCAGGAAAATAAAACTATCAAATATACCGCAACAGTCACTGGCGTGTACAGGTTATCTGTGTTTAGTGCTGCAAAATGTGAAATATTTGCAACGTATCCATGGCGTCATTCAACGGATAGGTTTTCCGGGGTTGTATCTGTTATATTAAATAGCGGAACCGAAGAAATATTTATTCTGGAAGCAGCTGATAAGAAATTAACCGCAACATCTTACTGGTGGTGTTTGGAATTTGTAGCTGAAACACCTCAATTGGTTACTGCATAAAAATATATGGACGGTGCACAGTACAGGTACAATCAAGCGCGTGAATGGCAGGCAGCATTAAAAGATCGAGTCGAACAATATACAGTAAAAGTAAAAAAATATCGACGACGATTAGTTATCGTTGATGTGATTGTTTATTCAGTATCCGCTGTTGTTGCTGGAACCGGTGTTATATTATCAGCGGTGACAGTGATGGCACCAGTAGCCGTAACTATTTGTATTTCAGCAGCAACAACTATTGCAGGTGTGCTTACTATCATCGCAAAAAAAAATATGTGCTTGCACGAACGAAACATTATCCGATTACATAATAAAATTACACACAGCGACGGTAGCATACTCGAAATTATCCTCGTTGTTATCAGCGAGTCTCAGTGATGGAATTATATCTGATTTCGAGTTTTCAATGATGACTAAAATATATCATGAAGGGATCGGTATTAAAGATACAAGTATTAATAATGACAGAATTACTCCAGCAGATCGTGACTAATACAACTCCGCCAAAGATAACGATGATCTCGGTAAGTTCAACTAATCCTGAATTTAGTATTAATTTTCCTACTGCAATTCCAGTAAAAGAAATAGCACTAGCGCAATTACGGGTATATTACAACTGGCCAAATATCAGATCAAAATCATTTAATGGTACACCAACAAATAATTTGCTTGTATTTGCAAACAAGAACAAACCAGATGGTACTCCTGACTGGATAGATGTTGGAATACCCACTGGTAGTTATGAGATCGAACAAATCAATGAAGAATTTCAGCGTAGAATAAAATCAATAACAGGAAAAGAAGCAAAAATATCAATTAACGTTCATGAACCGACGCTATCTTCGACGGTTGATATACATTCTCCTGATTATGCCGTTGATATTTATCAATCCACGATAAGATCCGTACTAGGTTGGCCGGATGTTCCCCCGATGTATGAAGGACCATCAGAACCGAAAAAATCTGATTTTACAGCATCGAAAAGTTTTCATCATAATATTAAAATGAATTATACAAGTTTCTGGTGGAACATAGAAAAACGGGTATGGGATAAACGGGATCAATTTCGTGTCGAGCGAACTGGTGAGTACTACTGGCTCTTACACAACGTTGATGGTGGTAATTCATTTTACGATATAAATATCAATAATGTCATTCATATAATAAATTCAGATCACGAAGAACAACTGGACAATTTACGTGATAGTTTTCCGGAATATTTGTCTGATTTGACATCTACGCGTGAAGAAATAATTAAACGAGTAGAAATTTTAAATCATATAGCTGATACCATTGAATATTTTCATAATAGGATCATAAACTTGGTTTTTGAATCATCGGGTTATAATAGAAGGTTTTTCGCAACCAAGTACAAAATATCCGAAGCTAAGATTGTAACGTTTAAGTTCCCTGATTATAATCCAGATAGATTAAGAAAATCTGTCAATGATGTCATTGATGAATATTTTCCTAAAATACTCGATGCATGGAGAAAACTAGCACCACTAGCAACTGTTTTAAGATATAGTAATTATCCACACGGCGGCGGCAGACACGTATCTCCGGGAATCGTTAATATAACCAGCAGGATCGTGGTCAATCTGGTTTGTGACGTAGTCGATGGTAGCTATCAAATAGATCTTGGAGAATCAAATCAGGCTCAACAGGGATATATTTTATATACATTTACACCACAAGTTTCCCCTGGAAGATTAATCGTGCAAGAACCAACTAATCCTGTGCATCTGCGGTGTCACAATAATATGTTAACACGAATAAATTTTAAGCTCACAGACCACCTTAATCGCTTAATTGACATACGTGGAGAAGAGCTTGTGACAAATCTGTATGTGAAATCATAGATCTTTGATTTTAATGATACAGTAAATATTATATAATGTACCAGCGCGTGAGGGTTTTTATACATGACAAAGAAGTACTTGAAAACGCCATCAGAACAGCGTTTTCACAAAACACAGAACAATTTAGCGTTAATTTAGTTATTGATGAATACGGAAGTGAGGATTTCTTATTAACACAAGAACAGTTAGATGAGCTCCGTCAAAAACGTATTATCGAGATCATTTGTAGCAGAGATCAAATTCTAAAGTATGCACACTCCTGTATTAAAGTCGATCAACTTAAAAAAATAATATTCCAGAATAAATAAATAAATATTGGTACAAAATATATCTGATGAGGTGATTGTATTGAAAAATTCATCTTTTCTGAAATATTTTATTTTTTTCTGAAAATTTGATCATTTCACATAATTTTGAGTACCAACTAACCCATCAAAATTCAGAAAAAATAAAATAATTCAGAAAAAATAAAATAATTCAGAATAAATAAATAATTCAGAATAAATAATAATAATTCAGAAAAAATAAAATAATTAAGAAAAAATAAATAAAATAATTCAGAAAAAATAAAATAATTCAGAATAAATAAAATAAATAATAAATCTGAGTACCAACTAACCCATCAAAATTGCAAATTTGATCATTTTACATAATTTTGAGTACCACCTAACCCATCAAAATTACGAAATTTATCATTTTACATAAATCTGAGTACCAACTAACCCATCAATTTCAGAAATAAATAATAATTCAGAAAAAATAAATAAAATAGTTCAGAAAAATAAAATAATTCAGAAAAAATAAAATAAATAATAATTCTGAGTACCAACTAACTCATCAAAATTACGAAATTGATCGGTTTGTATGATTCTGAGTACCAACTAACCCATCAAAATTATGAATTTGATCGGTTTGTATGATTCTACGTACCAACTAACCCATCAATTTCAGAAAAAATAAGTAAAATAATTCAGAATAAAAAAATAATTCAGAATAATTCTGATTACCAACTAACCCATCAAAATTACGAATTTGATTGGTCTGCATGATTCTGAGTACCAACTAGCCCATCCAAATTTCAAATTTGATCATTTTGCATGATTCTGAGTACCAAATAACCCATCCAAATTACAAATTTGATCATTTTGCATTGATTCTGAACACCAACTAACCCATCAAAATTACAAATTTGATCATTTTGCACTGATTCTGAGTGCCAACTAACCCATCAAAATTACAAATTTGATCATTTTGCACTGATTCTGAGTACCAACTAACCCATCAGTTTCAGAAAAAATAAAATATTTCAGAAAAAATAAAATATTTCAGAATAAATAAAATATTTCAGAATAAATATATAATAGTTCAGAAAGGGTTGCTTTGGTCGTTACTTGTTGACATAATTTTTCTTAAGTATCTTATGCGGGTACTGATTGTTTTTTCGTTTCGTACTAGATGGATAATCCCGATCTGACCTTTTCTACTGCGACAGAAAGAGGAATAAATTCATTTACTTGATCATCGCTCACCATAGCTAGTGACTGAAACATAGCTGCCTGAATCCGCTTTATGAACTTATATTGAGATGAAAGAACATACTTATTTTCATTCTTAATTTCTTCTAACGTTTCAAAATCAGATATTATTTTTTCAGGATTTAGTTCATCAGATATATTAATTCCGTTTTCTTCTAGTTTTTTGATAGCAGAAATAATATCTTTGATATTTTCATGGTTCATTATATAATATACAAATCTTTAAAATAAAAATAATTATCCCTATAGAACCCTTATTGAGTGTTTAGCGAGTTCGTCGGGATGTTTCATGGACGGCACAACACATAGTATTTACATATTTACAGCCTCATTAAACTCGCAGATTGCCACCGCATTCTACTAAGTTTAGAGGATACACAGAACACAACATATATTATGAATGACATGAAATATATACAATGAATGAAATCTTAATTAAGGACAACACAACCCAGAACTCGTAGCTTGCCACCGCATTCTACCAAAGTTCAACGGGCACACGAAACACTACCCCTGTGAGAGCCCCTAACCCGTCAAACAACGGTCTAGAGGCCCAAGAGGGTAAAGACAATCCTTATTAAACTCGCAGATTGCCACCGCATTCTACTAAGTTTAGAGGACACACAGAAAATATAATCTTAATTAAGGACAGCACAAGCCATAACTCCTAGTCTGCCACCGCACACTAGCAAGTTTAGAGGCAAAACACAACATTAAACCTCATAACTCCTAGTCTGTCACCGCACACTAGCAAGTTTAGAGGCGGCCCCATAACTCCTAGTCTGCCACCGCACACTAGCAAGTTTAGGGGCAAAACACAACGTATGAGGCCGGGATATATAGTGGAGAAACTCGGAAAACCCATAATTGGGGGATTTTTCCTGGGTTTTTCCCCATCATCAAAATGATAAATGTATCTTTGCAACGGATCTACTATTACATAATGTAACTGCAGTTATTTTTTCTGTTTGTAAGTTAGAAACCATAAATATCTTTCTACAAGTAATTAATTACGACGTAGATGCTTAAAAATACATCGCAAGTTTGAAATAGATGTATTACAGCAATTTTACGCTTACTATCGTGAACACGGTCAAGGGAAAGTAACTCAGTTACATGAATATGCTCAGCGGAGTTATCTCCCTTCAGGTAAGTAGTATAATAATGATAATTTCTGACCAAAAAATAAATAAATATAATTCAATGTGATGATGATAGTTAACAATACTGAAGGGTGATTTTTTGCTTATATTTTTTTGAGAAAGCGGTTTTATATATATTTTCTGCAAATTTCTGTACTGAATGCGGGTGAATATCAAAATATTTCGCAGCAGCACATATCGAACGAAATATTATTTCTTCACCAGTTTCTATGTTTGCAGAACTTACCGCCCTCTTTCCGATTGTTTTGCATCTTCCAGTATTACCACATGCAGAGTTCTCGCTCTGATTAACAACTCGAAGGTTGGATAAAATATTATTTTGAGGATCTCCGTCAATATGATCAATAACAAAACCATTTTTGATCAAACCCTTGTGACACTCGTAAATGAAACGATGACAGAGATAATTTTTCTTCCCAACAGTAAATCTAAGATAACCAAAATTATCAACAGTACCAACTTGTCTCTTCAACCTACAATTTCTGATCACGCCATTACGATCTGATTCGTAATTCTTGATGACAGGATGTGGGACAAATATATTTTGCTCCATTTATACAATAATATTATTTGTTTAATTATTATTATTTTTTTTGTCATAATATCTTTTAAGTTCTCTGAACCGTTTTCCACCGAGCTTTCCACATAATTCTGTTTTTACTCGCACCCCAATACCACACCGCAGACATGGTATTGGTCCTAGACTTCCTCGCCGTATATTTTGTAAGTGCATCCAACAAAATTCCTTTCTGCAGGATTTATTGCATCGATTTACTGAACCGATCATCAACCATCTGCAAAAATATTCAGAATTACCCGTACCGTTATGTTATAGACCATCACATACACGAAAACAGAATATTAATGTTGATATTCCAGGACAGACTGAAAAACAGAATCTCGTATTAAATGATATTGTCGCCGTTGATACCAGTGTAGTCGAAGATGCATTACACGCTGACAAATCTCCATGGGTGTTGGGATACGCTATGACGATCCACTCGTCTCAGGGATTAACTATTTCTGATACACGAGTTTGGATTGTGGACGATCGCATCGAATGGTCAAATTTAGTTTATTTAGCGGTATCGAGGGTTAGAAAAATATCTCAATTACGTAGAATTATAATTCCTGAAATCGTTGATAAATTTAACATCATCGATGATGATATAATAAGAAAAAAAATTAATCGGATACAAACAATCCGATAAAAAAATAAACGCGACTTTGATCTTGATGTTCAATTTATTATTGAGTTAAAACAGCAGCAGAATAATCATTGCGCAAGTTGTAATTGTATAATGTTATGGCGGTATTTGAATAATGATTCAAGACAATTTACCGTAGACAGAAAAGATAATAGTCGCGGTCATACACGAGAAAATGTGATGTTGACCTGTCTCGAGTGTAATCGACGTCGGGGTGCTGGCACTAGTGCTAGTTAAGTGATCGCGGTGGTAGTTGTGTATCCTCGGGGATTACTTGTAGTTGTTCACGTGTAAATCCACGTTGAGGAGCAGCCGAATCTAATCTGTAGATTGCAGGTCTACCTGAGGATCTTGTCACGGTGGATATTTTGTGTGTGGTAACACTCCAAATAGGATCAGTCGCTCTCGCTTTACCACCTTCAAGTTCACCAGGCTCGTAAAAATATCTAACTGTAACATCACCCAATATTTTTTGTTTTTCAATATATTTTCGTTGTGTTGGTATTTTTTTTTTTTTTGTAATTGCATTAATGAGTTTCATGTTGGTTGTTCGTGTAATCTCATTATTTAATGCAGCTATCACGCTTGGTAATCTTGCAACCCATTCGCGAGATCTTTTATCTTGAATAAATTCCCTCGCGTATTGATATCCAAATAACCGCTCAGCGAGTGTTCGATTAAATCGTTCAACAATTTCCTGATCACGATGAATTGCAGTATGCCCTCGTCGTATTTTGGTATCATGTTGTTTCATCAACGATGATACTGGACCAAGAAATTCCTTACCAGGATCAACCTGTAATAATTGTGGCCATCGCAGACCACCTTGTGGTCCGAGTCCTCGATGATAAATTCGTTCAAACGCATCGGCTACTTCAGATGATGTTTTCGTTGATAGCGGCTCTGCCTCTTTATACCTACTTGCAACATCAACAACGGTCAACGAGTATTTGTATGTTTTTCTGCGTACAGTATCATGTGGTAAAAACAGAATATCTGCTTGATGAACTTCATTAGGAACATTAACATCGAAATACGCGTACTGAATTCGTTTCGGTGGTGGTAGATAAATTTGCCATATTGCCTGTTTGGATAACCACGCTTTAGCAGTAGAATGTTTAACCGCTGCTGCATCAGCAAATTTACTAATTGCTGCTTTGCCTCTCCAGTATCCTCTTGGTGAATAATAAATTAATTCCATTATATATTACCAGACCCTAATACGAGTTTACCTTTCATCGCAGATCTTACCAACCAATTAGCTAATTTTTCTTTGATATTTTTATTTTTTATAGAATCTAGCGCATGAATTAATTTTACATCTGCAATATGCCTATCTTGTATATTTTTACTTTTATAAGCTACATCATGAGCGTGACAAGCTCGATCAATAGCGTTTATTGGTTCCTCGCCTGGTTTTGGTTGATCCTGATTATCAAATCTGGTACCAGGACCGCAATAATTATATCCTGGTAGATGTTTCTCTCCTGAGTATTTAGCCCATGGGGCACCTGGAAACTTTGACATCAAATTAGCAATATCACCACCGCGCTTATTAGGTAAAAACGAAAATTTCTTTCTACCGCACGCAGAACATTTTCCACCATACGCTATTTTTTTTTATTTTTTGTTGTAACCGTAGCTAAATCAGTAGTTGGAGTTTTAATTCTACAGCGTAAACAATATAAATTCATGTTATAAAATATATGGATATAATTGATTTCTCAGCAACTCGGCGACGAGAGCCAGTTAAACATCACCCTGCGTTACCCAATTCCATCAGAATGATTATCATAGGACCATCTGGATAGGGTAAGACGCAATTATTACTTAATTTGATAATGAGATGGTTGAAATGGGATAAATTATATTTGGTAGCACCATCCGTTGATGATCAGAGGTGTTATGAAGTATTAAAAGATTTTAACGAAAATGCAAGATTACTGGACGAAGGTAATGATGTTATAGAGTTTATAACCGATATTGATGAAGCACCATCCGTAGATGTTTTAGACGGATTTATTAATAATTTAGTTGTATACGACGATGTGATGCTAGATAAACAATCAAATCCAGCCAGAATATTTTCTCGCGGCAGACATAAAAATACAGATGTGATCTATGTTACTCAACGGTATACACAAATACCAAAAGTGATCAGGGACAATTGTAATATTTTAGTTGTGTTTAATGGCGTAGACACACACACGCTGAGAAATATTCATCAAACCTGGTGCAGCGGTGACGTGGATTATAATAAATTCAGAAATTTCTTCTCACAAGCGCAAGCTACTCCGCATGGATTTATAACAATAAATTTACATGATCCAAGAACAAGATATCGTGTAGGTCTTGATAAAATCTTTTAACGTTTTTGATTTTTAAAATTAATAGCAGCAGAGAGGGCGCCTACCAACGTTGGTAGTCCGTGGAAATTAAACAAAAAGTAAATAAACACGTAGAGCACTTTATTTTTCAGCTACCTTTTCGAACTAAGGTTTTATTAATGGGGTTGGTTTCAACAGAAATAAAACATCTCAAGGAAACGTTTATTTGTAAAAAAGAATCTGGACCTTTCTACGAGATGATTTCATTTTTTTTATTTTTTTTTTTTTGTCGGAATTCTTGGGTCTGTTCGCCCTCTCTGCTGCTGCGTAACTTCACGATGATCAACGTTTGTGGCGAAGAACCTTTCTCTATTTATGTATCTGTTCTAGAATCATGCAAGTACATGTATGTGTGATGTGATTTGGATTTTTAACCTAGCTTTAACAATTTTTCAGTGATATCGCTACGATGTCTGCATTATGGCAGTCTATAGTGATGTCAAGTACTGGGGCATCATGCGAAGACATGTAGCATGATGTCCCACCCAGTCACATTATCCTGACACCAGGCCGACCAGTCCTAATACTAACCTCTTAATGCTGAACGTCAAGCGAGGCAGCTGTTAGTACCATTTTTATAAGTCTTTTTACATGTATGTATAAACTCCTACAGGACTTCAATCAATCGTTCATTTCTGGAATTCTGGATATTCAAAGGTAGGAAATTTGAAAGTCCGATACTCCAAGTTTGGAAATCCCATTGTCGTGCACCTACCAGAGAACATAAATGTATGAAAATGCTAGTTATCTCCCCTAAACACCGACCCACCTACCCACGTGCACACACACACACACACACACATACATACATACATACATACATACATACATACATACATATATATATATATATATATATATATATATATATATATATATATATATATATATATATATATATATATATATATATATATATATATATATATATATATAAATATAACATCAGATGTTAGACAATTCTAATTCGTACCCTACGGATATTCGAACCCGGGTCCGCGGATAAACGGCACTGATGACCTAGTTTATTAATGAAACCAATTTCATTGCCGAAACAAAATGGAAAGGGAGATATTTAAAATATATATCGAAGTTATCATTAATGTATTAATAAAAGTCTGTCTGCGGCGGTTCGAGTCTAAGATTCAGCCAATGTGGGCATGTGAGAAAGCTTGCCAGTAGCTTCTCGTGGGTCGGTGGTTCTTTCCGGGGTTTTCCGGGTTCTTCCTCCACCATTAATACTGGCCGCCATGTATAGCCTATCGTGCTGAAAAATGGCGTTAAACCCCACAACAACAACAACAACAATTAATAAAAGTTATCCCTAAGAGACCAAAACACCAACAATGTATGTATCATCATCATTATCAGTCTCATGACCTAGCGTGGTCGTCGAGGCACTGTGCTGCTGAACATCTGACCAGTTCTCTCCACTTGTCTCGATCATGTGCCGATGCCTGTGTCTCCGCAAAACTTTTTCTGGTCCATTCTGTGATGTTGTCAGTCCACTTTGTTCTCTGTCTACCTCTCCTTCTGCCACCCTGGACGCTGCCCTGCAGGACTGTTGTGGATAGACTGTTGGTTCTAGTGACATGGCCATACCATTTCAGCTTTCTCTTTTTGACGGTGGTGAGGAGGTCCTCATATTGGCCTACTTCGCGCCTGATGGTGTTACGCACTTCTTCATTTGTAATGTGGTCCATGTAAGAGATGCCAAGGATGGTTCTGTAGCATCTCATTTCAAGTGACTTGATTCTTCGTTGTAATTCTGCTGTCAGGGTCCATGCCTCACATGAGTACAAAAAGACTGAGATGACTAGAGCTCGCAATAGTCTGATTTTATTTTTTAGACAGATATTCTTGTCTCTCCAGATGGGTCTTAGCTTTGACATAGCTGCCATTGTTTGTGCTGCTCTTGACAAAATTTCTGCTCTTGATCCCTCTTCGGTGATTATGGAACCAAGATATTTGAACTGGCTCACTGTTTCCAGTTCATGTCCTCTGACTTTAATCTTGGCTGAGATTTGTTTGCCACTATTTGTCATCAGCTTTGTCTTCTCAGCGCTTATCTCCATGTCAAATCTGGAAGATGTTTCATCCAGGTTCTTC
The DNA here is from genome assembly GCA_028554795.2 of Sinohyriopsis cumingii. Classification (NCBI taxonomy): domain Eukaryota; kingdom Metazoa; phylum Mollusca; class Bivalvia; order Unionida; family Unionidae; genus Sinohyriopsis; species Sinohyriopsis cumingii. Next base: position 52,029,741 of record CM068828.1, read on the forward strand.
ACTAAGGTGGCAAGCACGTCTTCACTGCCTGCCTGCCCATCAATGTCGTCAGCAAAGCGGAGGTTGGTGATGTTACGCCCTCCAATGCTGACTGTGCCACAGTGGTTTTCCAGGGCTTCGCTCATGATGCGCTCTAAGTAGATGTTGAAAAGCGTGGGTGACAGGAGACAGCCTTGACGCACTCCCACTGTTGTCTGGAACCAGTCCCCCACAGAACCTTGGGCAATTACTGCACTGGTAGCCTTGGCGTACAGCTGCTTGATGGTATTGGTTAACTTTTGACCCATGTTATACTTCTTCAATGTGGCCCACAATGCCTCATGCCACACTCTGTCATAGGCCTTTTTGAAATCTATGAACACATGATATATGTCTTGTTGGTGTTGCGAGTACTTTTCGCACAGAACCCTGAGATTGAATATTTGTTCTGTTGTGCTTCTTCCACTCCGGAACCCGGCCTGTCCTTCAGCGATTATTTATTCTGCTTGTGGTTTCAATCTGTTCAAGACGATCTTCAGCATTACCTTACGAGCATGGCTGATCAAACTGATAGTTCTGTAATTTTGGCACAGATGGAGATTGCCATTTTTGGGAAATGTTATAATCAGTGACTGGGTCTATTGTGATATGTATATCATTCATAAATTACATCCAGGTCCTGTCTTGCAGGACTACTTAGAATGTCAGTTTGTTGGTAAACGTTGATTGAATATGTATTGAAATAATGAATTCTAGGATGCATTCCAAAGTTTTACAATTTATAAATGAGCTGATTCAAAGAAACTTAACAACGATCACTAATACAGTTTCTTATTAACCAGGCCATCGATAACGTTGGCCGATACATTTCTTACATTAAACCTGAAGGTGTGATACGCCTTTAACCAAATGCAATATATTTTTTTATTTTAAGTTTCTAGTCATTGCATCATGTGTGTAAGAGTATATTGCATACACGTATGATTATCTGCAGCAAGTATAGTGTCAGCAGAGTATATAAGCTGCATTAAATTTAACATTGTACTGAAGGTACAGCACAACCTCGACACAGATTAAGTAATACTGTATATACTCACTTATGATAAAGTTAAACTGCGAAAAACTGAGGTCCTGATTTGCCATGGTATAAAGAACTTGCAGATCAGGGTCTATGTTGTATGTTGTACCGATTACTCCTAACAAATTGCATATACTAAGATAGGCCGACGCATTGTGCAACGACAGATCTATGTCTGTGCAGTCTGCAGTTTAACTAGACTTATAAGCGAGTATATACGGTAAATATTACTACAGATTATGTAGGAATAAGGAGAACACTAATACAGACATATATTCTCGTTGTCTACAGCTGTGGTATTCATTGCTCACACCAAAACACTTTCCCTGATGCCTAGGAAATGTAACTTACGTCATATCCATTATCAAATGTACTTTTATTTGAAACAAATACGGCCATAGAAAATAAAGATCTTGTCTAATGTGCAATTCTTGAATCTAGTTTGTGTCTCAGATAGTAAAGATATTATCATACAAAATGTAGTAAATCATAAGTTTAATATATACCGGTAAAAAAAACTAGACCAAAACAGCTGGCTAACGTTACAGATATCGGTTTTGTCAAATTTATTTTTAAAAATTGGTGCATAAACATCTTTAAAAATCCGGAGTCAGGGTAAATATATGCAAAAATGTATTAAAAAGTTTTATATGTACATTGAACATTTCAGCAATTGATAATTTAATGTAATCATGCAATACATTGTCAATTGAACTTACTATTTAATTCATAATAGCTTTTAATATTTCTTCATGTGTGTTGTGTGTGTGATTAGGACATTTTACATTGCTTTAACAATTTTTAAGTTATATGGCTACGATGTCTGCAGTGTGGCAGTTTATAGTGATGTCTAGCACTGGGGCATCATGCCGCAGACATGTAGCATGATGTCCCACCAAATCACATTATCCTGACACCAGGCCGATCAGTCCTAACACTAACCTCTCAATACTGAGCTCCAAGCGAGGCATCTGTTAGTACCATTTTTATAAATCTTTGGTATGACTCGGCCTGGGTTCGAACACGCGACCTACCGCATCCAAGGCGGACGCTCTAACCACTATGTCACCAGCGCGGTCTACTTCAACTGTTACTGGGTCATTCAGACGAGAGTTATCTACAACATCCTCCGCTTCCTGTTTCTAGTGTGTTTTTATCTTTAAAAAAATAAACACATTCCTGCAATGCAATACTTCGAACGAGTCTATTCTTGCCACCATTATTCGTAATATTACAGTATTGTGGTTGATCTTTCTATTCTAAAGAGAGGATTTTCCCATGAAATGTTTTGTTTTCTTTTTATATCTAGTTATATACAGACCTGTCAACATTGAAAAAATCAAAATCAGGAAAATCACCATTAAAACTCTGGAGGCAGGGTAACAAATCAGGAGGTACAAGAGTAAGGTGTATATATCTTTAATTTTATCAATACTTTCAATACCTCACAGCAACAATAATGCTGAGAGAGCATTCTCAATGGTCAGAAAAACAGAACCAGCCAAAGAGCCAGCCTGTCAGCATCAACCCTGAAAGCTATTTGATAAAATTTGATAACAAGAATAGCTTTCAGGATTGATGCTGACAGGCTGGCTCTGTTTTTCTGACCATTGAGAATGCTCTCTCAGCATTATTGTTGCTGTGAGGTATTGAAAGTATTGATAGAATTACTCTCCCAAAATTGGAAACAACAGTTGGCCAGATCCATTCTTTTTCTTCCATGAGAGCAACCCGCTAAAGGATGACATATTTGTTCACGCAAGAGTTGATGATGTGTCTAAACAATCTGTTGTATCTTTTAAGGACCTGGCCTTCTTCTCCAACCGAATGGAAGGAGCCAACACTGAAGATCTGCATAGAGAGTTTCAGCTTTACCAAATCTACAATTCTGACGCAGAATTGAATGTGGGAAGAGCCGATCATCAGTGGCAGAGGCCCCGTGAGTCGATGGACGAATGAAAGCAAACTGCTTCTCCCAATCACTCCTATATGTTTGATCCCATTTCTTTTTCTTGGCTGGTGAAAAGTCATCAGTTACTTCCTTTGCTTCTATTTTGTTTTCGATTCTTGCTGAGAAACTTATTAATTATGATGCTGAGATTTGCTGATGGGGTCGGATAAAGAGAACCACACTGTGAGACATTCTCTTTGTATTGGCGGATTTGAACCAGAAATGAAGCCGAATATGGTAATGTACTAAGAAACATAACAGACACAGAAAAACCAGAAACAGAAACAGGGAAACGGAAAATCATGCTTTTGTTTTAAAAAAAAAGAATACGTTTTATTTTCTTCTCGGGGAGTTGAAAAATCGAGATTGTTTCTTAAAGCCTATATGCTAACAGCTAGTGTCTGCTAGCTGTTGGCATACAGGTTTTGCTCACTGCAATTTTTCTACTTTCGAGAAATTTCCTGTATCTATGGTAACGTTTTCAGGACGTTGTACACATATTGCAAAACCATGGTTGAGGGTCCGCTTTTTGCTTGAGTGCATTTGTAGAACTTTCACCCTTATGTCCTTCAGGTCAAAAAGACAATTCAGCAAAACTAATAAAAATATTACCTATATCGTTTATGAATCTGCAACATTTTCTCGCTTGATATCATCTATATTTATTAGCTTCCTTAATATACAATCAACTTAGTTCAAATTTTTAATATCTATATTCAGCGAAAATTCATTTTTCCTTTTCGAGTCCAGTAAATTTCTAGTTCATTTAACCGTATTTGTAACATCCAAATACATGCTGCTGATTAGTTCGAATAATATACTCTAAAGCACCGTCAAATATATATATATATATATATATATATATATATATATATATATATATATATATATATATATATATATATATATAATACCGGATAGAGAATAGAAGAGTACGAATTAAAATTTTCTAACATGTATGATAGTAATATTTATATTAAATATCAATTCTGCCTTGTATTATCAAGCGTTCTCCTGTATAATTAACGGATAACACCTTCCGTTAAGTTTGGTATACATTTGTAATTCTCTCTCTCCTGTCTGTTTGTCGGTCTCTCTCTCTCTCTCTCTCTCTCTGTCTGTCTCTCTCTCTCTCTCTCTCTCTCTCTCTCTCTCTATATATATATATATATATATATATATATATAACCTAATATATGTGCTATTTGTAGTTAGTCTCTGCTATACGTTTTATAGATTTTATTGACTATTTGTTTGATTGTGAGGTGTTGAGAAGACATTTTTGAAAAGGAGTAAATAGCCATGTACATGGACTAAGTGTTTTCATATAAAGCAGTACGGCAGCATGGATTAGTTTCGTGAAACGTACCAGCTCCAAGAGCTTAATATTATGGATTCTCGATATATTCTCATCTATATGTATTTAGATATTTAAGTTGGGATTAGTTCCGCATATTAGGTATTTTGGTTATGTTCTGTAGTACCTAACATAAATAGGTAAATAAATATCTAGTTTTGTGTCTTTTTAGATAAACAGTCCTAAATAACGACCTGCATGTTTTATCGAACGTGACATGAAATGCCAATTTGTGGCGTAGAAAAGCGTACTAATAAACCATACAAATATGACGCATGAAAAAACATTCAAGTTAATGTGTGGACGGTAGATCATTATAGAAAAGGATTTGCGGTATTGACACCAGCTGGTGTCTTGCCGTCCTTGGAAATATGGGAAACATCTACCTCAAGCCAGCAACATGCAGATGTTTCTTGGTTCGTTCGGTAGTAAGGTTCTACTGAACCCCTTTTATGTGAAAAGAATGAATTTTCGATAGCATCGATGAAATATTAAATAGCTTTGTGATAGTTTTGTTCAGTTTGTTTTGTTGCTGGTGGTGGTGTTGGTGGTGTTTTGTTGTTGTTTTCTTTTGCTGTTTTTTCGCTTAAAGTCAGGCATTCTAAATTGGTAATTGTAGAGTGCACGTGTACTAATGATCAGAGTTCGTAATAGCAAAATATGATTAGACGAACGAACCCATCCGACCGACCCATCAAATGGAAATTATCCCAAACTCATAAACAGGTTTCTTCTAAATATTATAGATCCTGTGCAATCTACAGGCTAGCAACAAAATTATAAAGGGACCGCTACGGTTGCTCGCGTGGTGAAAGCGTCCGCCTCGGATGGGGTAGGTTGCGGGTTCTAACCCAGGTCGAGTCATACTAAAGATTTATTACAAAATTGTACTAGTAGCTGCATCGCTTGGCGCTCAGCAATAATAGGTTAGACTGGTTGGCCTGGTGACAGGAAAATGTGACTGGGTTGGACATATTGCCACATGTATGCGGGATGATGACTATTAAAGACATAACCATAAACTGCCACACTGCAGACATCTTAACGATATGATTGAATTTGTTTACAGCTACGTTAAAAATTCAATTTCACACACACACACACACACACACACAAAATGCACGATATAGATATTTAAAATAGTAAACGGCTTTTCAAATAACAATCGTTTCTTTAAAACTTGTAAAATATTTCCATCAATACCTTTCTGTACAAAAAAAAAAAACATCGTTGAGTATGCTGTATACCATAGAAAGCATTTGAAAAATCAACAAATAAGTAGTGAAACTTACCAACAGATTTACATATACACTTCTGAGGAATTTTCATGCAAAGTGAATATATGATCATATGTACAGTAGTAGTACCGTAAAGTCAGTCTGAGACTCATCCGTTACACATGTACAGTACCGTAAAGTCAGTCTGAGACTCATCCGTTACATTATTGCCTTTTGACAATCTATACAACCGTTTGATCAAATTGAATGTGAATATTTAGCATGATTGCTTTATTATAGACATTGACCCTTAATAGTTAGGACCATTCATGCTACTATTTTTAAATGTCGGACATATTATACTTTAAGACCATTTCTTGGGAAATCCCCTTTTCAAGATTCTCTTGAAGAGTATATTCAGTTATAAAACAATGCGTGGTAATGTCCACTGGTAACAAATTACTTAAATCTTGTCGTTGGAATTTGGGGTTAAATTTTTTAAAAAGCGAACTCAATAAATTATTCTTGATTGGCCAATTAGCTTATTCAATTCGAAATTGATATTCTCATTTCTTGCAGTACCCTCGTTATGAGCATTTTCATGTATATTACAAAAAGAAACTAGCCTAACCAGTCATACATTATTACATTAGAATGGCCTAACCAGTCATACATTATTACATTAGAATAGCCTAACCAGTCATTCATTATTAAATTAGAATAGCTAACCAGTCATTCATCGTTAAATTAGATTCTCTTGCATTTACCCTGTTATAATCTTTTCCATTTAACACTTGTCGGAATTGTTTATGGTCATTTCTTGACTGCACAAGTTCATCTTTCACTGAGTTTTTATATAATGAAATTTTTGCCGTTCACGCCATCTTTTAAACGAGTTTCATCTGAGAACGTGTGCATCTAAATTATTAGCTATTATTATTATATATAGTGTGTGTGTGTTCCTTAAATTTTCTCCTGCCTAGTATCATCACGTCATTGTGATTGCGACCTCTGTGGTATAACTTGGAACGTCTCTGACTACATTTCATCACGAATTTCCTTATATAAAGACTACACTATCTTGAAACACTCGTCCTTATTTCAATGTAGTTAATCGGTTATGTTTTGACCATGCTTCCCCGTTTGTTTCTTTCCATGAAATAATTGCCAATTATTATCGTAATATTTCGTCATCGATATCAACGTCCACAAATTCGACACTAACGCCACCATCACTGATATAATCGTCATATACATAATTCTCTATATTCTAATCTATTTTAATCAATTATTTATCAGCAATTTTCATGCTATAATAGGTCGAAAAATTTGAGGATTGGAATCTCATCATACCCAAAGTTTGATCTAAAGGGAAACAACTCTGTTGGGAAAACATAATCCATCATGCTGAAGCCCCATTAGCTCCAATGCATGTTACATTCCCATTCGTATCATTGAAAAGCCTAACATTAAGGAAGCAGGAGACAGTTTTCACGCACAAATTTAATGTTACATACACCTGCCTAATATAAAAATTCATAAAAAATAAAATGCATGAGTGAGGTCAAAAAGATCCTTTTTTTTGAATAGGTATAATAAAGCAATACATACGAATATAATTCACTGAATCTGACAAGTCAATGGAAATTCATAGAATAAAAGTTGCTACACACCACCCCCAAATCTTTACACGCATTTTTTTTTCGAAGGCCATTCTTTAGAACGCCTGGAGCTCACTGTGCAAACACGAGCACTTTCCCTGGGTGATAATTTTGAAAAACATTATTTTACAAATGGCAACACTTGGTACTAGTTTCAGTCTCTTGTATTACGTGGCAGAGAAACATTACCGCCATCATACATGTCATCTAACATTTAAAATATTTTCCAAGTAACATCATGAGTAAAGTCAAGAAACGTTTTACAACAGCATTAAAATCTCCCGTAAAGACCAAAGCAACTCCATGATCGACAGATGTTATTCTTTCTAGTTAATCAATAAATGAATCAATCAATGTGTTAATTCAAGAATTGTCATGGTTTTTGGTTGTACCACATTTTTAATACATGCATGTAATTAGGGCCGATGGCCTATGATACTAATAAAGATTATTATTATTATTATTATTATTATTATTATTAAATGAATCAATTCCATTGTCTTCAGGATTGTTGTAAATTGGCGAACTCTCCGGTGAAATATGTTAACTACATAAACTATCACTCTGATATAATTCGGTAAGTTAAAATAATATGCAACACAACACAACACTTCACAACTGACTCACAGGGGCCCCGAATAGCCGAATGGTATAAAGCGCTATCCATTACGGATCACTGCCATCTCACCTCTGTCTGCGTGGGTTCGAGTCTCGGATTCAGGCAATGTGGGTATGTGAGAAAGCTTGCCAGTAGCTTCTCGTGTGTCGGTGGTTCTTTCCGGGGTTTTCCGGGTTCTTCCTCCACCATTAATACTGGCCGCCAGTATTGTGTGCTGAAAAATGACGTTAAACCCTACAACAACAACAACAACAATCATACACTGGCATTCTTGACACTATACCTTCTACTAGCTGTGTCGTGACAAATATGGCAACACGATCTGAATTCTTACTGAGATTTTTTTCTACACATGAAGCTAAAATCTCTACAACCCTCAAAGAAATATGAAAATCTTAGTCCGACACAACCCTTGCTTCACAAAAGATTAATATTATAAACACGTAAAATAAGAGGAAAATTCAAAGCTTTTTTTTACATATTTGTTTTAAAGTTCTTCGATATTCCATCATGAAAGAAATTTACTTACTACATAAAAACACATTGTCATTATTTTCATTAAAGTGACCTTGACCTCCTCCCTAATCGTGTTCCCTGCTGGTTACATGAGCTCCATCCGTATCTCGTCTGCTGTGTTGATTCACTGCATGCACAGTGCTCTATGGTAAGTTTTTCTGATCTGATATTCACACCCTGCAAACCGAACAAACCTCCTCCTTTTCCCAGTTATGCATGTAAACTTGCCGTCCGATAATCCGTTATTATATCTAATTGTTGTGAAGTATTCCTCATTCGTTTCTTTCACCATCAAGAGCTAGGTAAGCCCTCCCCCTTCCCGTTTTGTATACGGTGAGTGTTGTCTTCTGACACTGTATCTGTTCTATTGATTGGGTGCTTTTCATGTGTTACGTGTTTAGGCTCAAAAATTTAACAAATTATTTATTTCCCTGAAAAAATACTTTACAAATAAAAAAGAACTTACGGTCTTAAGAGTTAAATCTAAAAATAATCCAAGAATAATCCACGAATAAAATTTTAGAAGTCCTAATAATCAAATGTTCTAATGATTTCAAGTTCGAGTAACGACGAAGAATCCAAGATGAAAGGCGATGACGTATGCTGCATCCTGTTCAATGTTGTTACCTACAGTTCCTTGTAGAAACACAAGAAATAACCCTCCGGTCTTGGAAATCCTAATAAAATTTTCAAGAAATGTCTTTTTTCAAGAATCCTGTATGAGCACTCAAAAATATTTCTAGAGAAACGAATTAATCCTTTTAAATCCGAATATTTTGAATATACATTAAAATGTAATTCCCAAAATGACACAACAAAAGAAACACCTTTACGTCTCAGTGTTTAGAAGCCCCACTGAGATTATTTCTCTAAAACGATGGTTTGAAACTTCAGTTTTACGCAAAACAGATGCACTGATAAGGGTCACGTGATCATGTTTACAGAAAATCACGTAGCCACTGTAAGTACTTGACAAGAACCAATCATTTTACTCCGAGAATAAAAGTTGTTTACTTCACTCAAATCTATTTACAAGTCGAGAGTCACGTATCCAACACAGCCTCGATCTCAGTCTTATTATTCCCATAATAAACTTTTTTATTTAAAAAACGTGATGACGTGACTGTTACTATTTTTGAATTAAGGTCGGGAACCAAGTCAGCCATATGTGTTTTCAAAAATGAACAGTCAAGGTCAAACTATTTTCTGGAAAAAGTATCGAGTTCCTAATAAACATAACTACATTATTTTGACATATAATGAAATTTGAAGAAAAAAAAAGATTGTAAAGCGTACAAACAATTAAATTAGATATAAATTAAATGAAATCTACATTACACGTGTCGCATGTCGGATTAAAAAGGTCTCTCTACTTACTCAAGAAACCTGCGTCTTAGTTACAATATCCGGGTTATAGCATAGGTGAAGCCTATCAACGTGCAGCATCCCCTGAAAATGCCACACGCTATGCCTGTTTAGTCAGTATTTTCAAGCATCATTACCAATATGTATAACTCATGCAAATGGTGAATAACTATTTTGATCAGCTTGATAGTTCAGCAAGAAGTCGTTGTAAGGTCATAGCAGCGTAACTGACCAAAGACTATGTTGAATACGCCATTCAAAAGATGACGGTGAATAGGGCTGCAATGATATACCAGTATACTGATAATACTGCGGTTTGCTGTTCTCTCAATACATACTGCAATACGATTTTCTCAACCGCGACTTTTTCAGTGTCTTGATTACATTCTACAAAGCTGTGTATTCCTCACGATTTTTCCAATTTAATTCAAGAACCGCATTTCCTTTTTCTCCTAGGTGCACTCTTAGCACGAGACTGCAAAAGAATGTAAAACACGATGCAATGTACCATTATTCGGGGAAAGTTTATTTGCTGGGGTGGGTGGGTGGCAGGTCATATCTAGCGGATATTTTTCCAGTTAAAAATAATAATTTATAAAAATTTTGTTTGCCTCAGATATTTATGTCCGTGTTAGTAAATTTGTCTATTCCTCCAAAATATTTTTTTTTTTTATCCAATGCCCGGAATGTACATACAGCGAGGCATGCAACGTCTGCTGCGATGAGTGATATTTTAGCTTCAAAAGAATTAAAAAAAAGAGCGAAGCATGTATTTTAAAAAATACTGCGGTCGCCCAAACACCTTTTCAGTGCCAAATACATGTTTCGGTTGGATCAATGTGCTTACGTCATGTTAACGTCTTTTTTTTTTCTTCCTCCAAATATCGAATAACGTCAGCTCATTTTTGAAGCTAGTAAGCATGCATGTATACCTAACTTTAAATCTCATACATGTAGTGAAAGGGGTGAGATTAGCGACAATGGGAATTAGCATTAAAAACACCCCCTGGGTAAGATTAGAGACAATGGAAATTTAACATTAACCACCCTGGGTAAGATTAGCGACAATGGAAATTTAACATGGGCAAAAAACCCTGGGTAAGATTAGCGACAATGGAATTTAACATTGGAGAAAGGAAAAAAAGGAAATATTGATTTTAGCGACAAAGGCGTTCGAACAATGGAAAAAAAGTATCGATTCTAGGGACAAAGGCAATTGAACATGGGGAATAGAGTTTGGGTCTGTCTAGGGACAAGGGGAATTGAACATGTGAATAGAGTTTGGGTTTGTCTAGAAACAAAGGGGAATTGAACATGTTAGAAAAAAAAACTACTTTAGGGACAAGGGGGGGGGGGAATTGAACATGGGATTTTTTTTTAAAAAAAAAATTAAAAAAAGGGGTAGGCAATCGAAAGTCATTCTCTTTCCGAGAAATATGGGTGGCCCTGGAAAGGGCCTTTGGGTTATTTTTCTTCTTCTTCTAACTCCTTAACTTCTTCCACCATCCTCTTATTGTTTCCATCATTCCTTTCTTCTTCTTTTCTGTTTCCGGCATCCAGTCCGGGTGACCCATGGCTCAGAACTTCTCTTGGATTTTCATCCAGTTAGCGTTTAGTTTCTCTAGTTCTTCCTTTTTCTTTCTATTTTCTTCTTCTTTTCTTTCCTTTGACCACTTTTCTTTGATCTTCTTGACCTCTTCGGTCAGCACATTCCTCATTACTTCTTCCGCTTTCTTAAGCTTGTCTAAGCCCCACTTCACAAAAGACCAATCTGTCCATTCTACAATGTCTTCTAAAAAACACCTTACACTCGTCACATAAACTATGGCTTCTTTCAACTTACCCACTTTCACATACGGTGGGTTAATTAAACCTCTGATTCTCTTCTCCTCATCCTCTATCATTTCTTTTACAATATCGATGGCTAAGTGGAGGCTGGTTACTTGTCTTGAGACGAAGTCTTTTGTCACTGCATGCCTCCATTCCTGTTCAAGCCTTTCTGCTACATTCAATCCATCCACCATCCAATACCAACTTCCCATAAGGTTGTTATACAAAGCTGAAGCTGCTGGCATCTTCTTGTTTGCTTATTCCGTAGAATGGGCTCCAATGGCAAACACTGTTAGTTTTATACTTAAAGCGCGGACGTGATTGAAAACATCCCCCCAAGACATAAAATTGATATTACCTAGATCATGACCAAACAACGCGCGGACGTGAAGGAAAACATCCCCCTACTTTCTCATTTCGTATAATAAAACCCAAACTATACTCTTCACATACGCTAAGAAACAATAAACAAACCCATAATCTACTATTCACACAAACTTACTTGAGCAGTTACAAACACAAACACAAACACAAACACACATACACTCACACTATGAAAAAAGAGTTAGTGTTTATATTCACACTATTCTACCTACACACATTGGCAAATTAATAGTTATTTCTTTTCTAGAGTATTGGGTAACCCTGAAAAGGGCTGTTGGTTTTTTTTTGAACTCCAGATGCACCTATCTAATGATGGCACCTTCCTGGCCTGGCGCCACACACGCATCTTCTACTCCAGTCTTTCCAGTTGACTCGTTTGGCTGGGAGCGCAGAGGGAGGATGATTAGCTTCATCACCCCAATCCTCTGTCTCTGGTATCTTGTAAGCCATCCTCTCTCCTATTTTCTTTTCCTCCTCTTCCCTCTGTCTTCTCTCCTCCTCTTCCTTCTTTATTCTTTCCTCTTCTACTATAGCCTCCGCAGCCAGTTCATTTAACAGGCGCCTGACATATTCCAGATGTATCTGGAGTTCAAGAAGTTTGCTTATTCTGGTATTCATTCTGGTGTTGATCAATCAACAAGGGTAGCTAGACTGCCCAGCGAGTTTCAATTTATAGTGAAAGCACGGACGTGAAGGAAAACATCCCCCTAAAAACATAAAATTGATCTTACCTAGATCATGACCAAAACAACGCGCGGACCTAAAAGAAACACTCACTCACTTTTTTATACTACCCATTCCTATTCTAAATTTTTTTTCATTAACCACTTCAATAGACTATCCACATACGCAAAGCAATCCAACCCCAAATCTACTCTCCCACACCTCAAACACCAAAAAAAGTCATCTTAATCTACTATCCACACCAACGCACGTGAGCGGTTACAAACACAAACACACAAACACACAAACACATACACTCACACTATTAAAAAGAAAGAGTTAGTGTTTATATTCACACTACTCTACCTACACACATTGGCAAATTGATGGTTATTTCTTTTCTAGATTATTGGGGTAGCCCTGAAAAGGGCTGTTTTTTTTTTTGTTTGCTATGGCAATCTTTTAGTTTCTAAGAATGCGATGTCCTCTGAGGATGGACTTTCTGGCAATAGGTCTGCTTCTTCGGAAAGAGAAGAAGAACTCTTTGGTGTCGATACGACAATCGACAAAGCCTCTGTCAGGTTCAGGTTGCTGCTGCTGCTGTTGTTGTTGCTGTTGCTGTTGCTGTTGTTGCTGCTGTCTCTGAAGTCTGTACTTCTCTGTCCATTCTTCTTTCTCCCTGTTCACTTCTTCTTTGAAGAGCTCTTCTATCAGGTCTTCAGTGACTTTTAACATTCTCACATTCTCTATTTCTTCTGGCTTCGGTATCAGACTCTGTCTGACCCTATGCAAATTCACGTAGGCTTCGTTGAGCTTAGCTAGTTTGGAGCACATCTTCGTAGGAGGATGAGTCGACAATGGATGGTTAGACTGGAAACAACCCCGGTTCTTAAAGTCAAAGCGCGGACGTGAAGGAAAACATCCCCCACACGGATTTCGAGTCGCAACGTTCAATGAGTATCATGAGAGGGATAGTAAGAAATTAAAGAGCATCAATCAAACATTCTTATAGCTAAACAAAAGACAAAGGCATTTTTTTTTCAAAACACAACATTTTTTATTCAAACATCACTTAACACTAACCAACAACAACTCTAACATTTTTAACAATAATCCAACATTATAACATCAAACATTTTTTTCTAATCACAAACATTTTTTTCAATTCACAGTCTACTTTAAACAGGGCTGACAACGTTGTGAATGAAATTGTGATTTCCACTGTTGGAAATCATTAGGCCATTGATGGACACTACGTTTCCTAGCTTGAGACAAAAGATAAGCATAATGGTCACAAAACCATCGATCTACTTTCACATCGTTTCTAGAAGAAGAACGAGGATCAAAATGAGTCACTAAATGTTCTAAGGAATAGCCCAGGCTGCGATGATGCAGAAAATACACACAGTACTGTCCACACACCAAGGAATCTGTGCCTTGTAATTTCACATTATTGAATCGGGTGGTTTGAGCATTTCTTCTCACGGTTCTTCTTTTCTTGGCCTTTCTAATTTTAGAAGTGTGAAGTCTGGTGAAAGGGTGTTTTCTTCGTCGTCTCTTTCTGCCTTGTCCTTGCTGAATGCCTGACTCGGTAGCGTGCAGGGCATTTATAGGTGTGTCTCGTTGGCCCAAAAGGTCTTTACCCGTTTGCAACAAGACATTTTTGCCTGCCCTCATGAAGGCTTCTTTAGGGTTTTGTTTGTCGATGATGACATTTTGGAGAAATTCTTTGCCTTGCGTCAGTGCCACATCTTTCAAGGCGTGCAATCCGCGTGTCACCATCGGTTTCAACACCGGGGCCACCGAACGAAAGGCCGATTTTAACATATCTCCTAAACCGTGTCCTCGCTGTCGAGCAACCCCTCGGTACACTGGATACATGACTTACGAATCGTGAGAGAACCGTTTTCGAAAATGGAGTTTCACCGTGACTTTTCCTTTGGTGAATGGAATATTTTGTCCCAAATCTCCTTTTATAGCAATGTTGACCGTGTCCAAATACGACTTGCTGACAGGCAAATAGTGAGGCTGTACAAATTTGCGGTGGACATGGTAAGTGTTTCCACCTTCCTCGTCAGTGGCCGAGGCAGAATTTACTTTGAAAGGAATGACACGCAGTAACGGCACGGAGGTGTGTACCACCACGTTGTACTCCACCACATCGGAGTACACGAACATCAAATTCAGTCCTTGGTTCAGTTCTACCGGGAAACGGTGAGACAGTTTGAGTAGACGGTGAGACAGTTTGTGGTACTCCATGGTGACACGTTTACCTTCTTTGGTCAGAACTTTGTCAAAGGTTGCATAGAATTTGTCAGCGATGGCCTCCACCAGATGTTGACCACTAAAATAATGGCCTGAGTTAATTTTAAAGTGATAAACGTAAAGAGGAGGAGAAGTGTCACTGCTGTTACGGGGTAATGGCTCCTTCGCAAGATGTGATCTATGTTGAGGACTGCCCATAATGTTTTGCTGCAGTGTTGGGTCCAGAATTTCGACGTCAAAAGTGTTTTGAGTTTCAGTGATGTTTTTGATTTGTGTTGGGTGAATCATTTCTACCAAAGCCACGTCCCAATGGGCTTCGTGATCTAAGGGGATGGCCTGAGGTAATTTGGCCGTGTAACAGCACAACGTGTTGTGGGGAAACACCTCCATGGAACTGTCACTGGGTAAGGTTAAGTAAAATTGGTTTTGGTGACTCATAATTCCAGTGTTCTGTGGCTGTCCAAGGGGTTACTGGACGTCAGAGGCGTGTCTCCGCTCAAAATGGGGTTCTGGTTGTGGTTGGAGTGGTGACTGGCACTGGTACTGGACACAAGGTTCCCGTGGTTCCCGTTGGAAGAGAATTTCAGGGAGGGATTGGGAAGCAGGTAACCGACGCAACTGCTCAATAAAATGGTCCACAATTGTTTGTCTCCTTGTTGCAAACTCAAATTGGCAATGGCTGCCCCGATGACACAATACACCACGAAGATTTGGCAGAAAAAGATGATTTGCGTTTTAGGCACACGTTCTCCGCACCACACCCACAAGGGTTGTTTTTGTAAATCTTGCACAGAAGAACTAGGTGAAGGAGTGGTCGACGTAGCTGCGTCTGTGTGAAAGGGCATGATAGTCACTTCTTTTTATAGTCGATGACTTGCGAAGCGTCGATCCAAGAATCAAAACTGGGTGGATATCCTTTCCAACGTACTTTGACTTCTTTGACACGTCGTTTGCCCACTTTACGGGTTCTGCGTTCGAGAATGCTTTCGATGTCGTACACGTCGTCTTCTTTTTTGGTGACACGTTGTAACTCGGGCAAATTAAACGTTCCTTTGAGCACTTCTCCGTTCATGTCTTCCAATTTATAGACGGCAGGATGACGGCCATGCACTCGTCCAGTGACGCGAAACAATTCGGTCGTCCAGTTAGGTAAGTAACCTTTGTCGAAAGTGCGTTTGGTTTTGCCAATGCGTACCCAATCTCCTACGGCCAACTCTCCACTTTTCTTGGGGACAGCCCTCGTCGGGGACGTACCAAACAGGCGCTCAAACACCAACACTTCGTTCTCGGGAGTCACTTCTTGCGCGGCACGTCCGATGCTTCGATGGTAAGATTGGTTGTACGCTTGCACCAGGTGCGGTAAGATGTCGATGTACTTCAGAGTGTGGTGATGCGTAAAATATTTCCACATGCGTTCTTTCAAAGTGCGTTGAAAACGTTCCACGATGCTGGCTTTTGGTTTCGGGATTCTCGGTGGTAAAAAAATGAATGTCACGTTTCTTTAATTCTTTTTGGAAAGCTTGGTTCAGAAATTCGGTGCCTTTGTCCGTTTGCCATCAAAGAGGGTGACGGCCACTTCGTTTCAACACTCGTTGCAGGGCTCGCACTAACTCGCTGCCCGATTTGGAAGTCAAGGGCACGACCCAGGCAAATTTGGAAAAGACGTCGATGACACAAAACAAATATTTGTAGCCACGATTGTAGCTGGCCAAATGAGAGACATCGGCTAAATCGGCTTGCCATTGATGATCGATGCCTTCCACTCGGGTGCGACTTCTGGCAAACTTGCGTCGAATGGGTTTGTGTAAAGTGTAGGTAGCTTGTTCTTGTAACCATCGTTGCACTTGAGGTAAACGGAGACTTTTCAGTCGCGTTTTGGGAGCACGATACAATTTTTGAACTCCTGCGTAACCTGCAGGATGCGAGGGATCGTAGTAAATGCTGGCTAAGACTTTTTCCATTTTTTCTGTTGGTTGGTGTGTTAATAAGACACCCACTCTTGGAGGATGCTACTCTTTTTCTCTTGGGGTATTTTCTTGGATTGCAATGCTTTGCGTGTGCGACCGGCAATAGGTGTTGAAGAGGAGGATGTCTGAGCGGGGGATATCGGTTCTTGTTTCACTTCTGTCTTCACTTCTGTCTTCACTTTCTTTTTCTCTTGTGATGAAGAAGGGGTGGCCATCATCTTTTTAGTCCACCCAATTCTGGAGGTAGGTGGTGTTGTTAACTTGCGTACTTTTTCTGGTGGAGTTTGAAACCCTTCTTCTTCTTCTCCTTTTTCTGTCTTGGTCACTGGTAGTGGTGGTACTGGTACTGGTACTGGTGATGGTGCTGGACTTTTCATCAAGGTCTTAAAATCTTTCAGAGTGGGTAGAGCTGTTTCGTCTAAAGCTTTCTGGTGAAAGAGTTGCAGTCGTTGCAAGAGTTGACCGTACTTTTGCGATTTTTCTGTTTCGGACAAATCTTGGCGATCCATCAAGGACTGCAATTCGTGTTGTAACTGGGACATCTCGCTCAAATGGGGATTGGGAGGTAAATGCGGGGTGCGTTGTTCTTGCCACCGATGGTATTCCATCCATCGTTTGTAAGGCACTAAAGCTAGTTTTCGTCCTTCCATGGGGTTGTCAGGGGTCGATTCTGAGATCTTGGGACTTCCGAGGGCCTTTTTATCTTGCTCCCACCAGTCCTCCCAACATGGTTCCCAAGACTCCTTTCAGTATGGGGCCTAACAAGAGAGGTAAAATGCCTCCACGTTGGACCAACATCTTCTTTTTTTGACGAATGGGAATTTTCTTTCGAACCATTTGGCGAAGAACGTGACGATGTTTGCCTAAGCATTGTTTCTGGTGTTTGGACAAAGGGATCGTGCCTTTCAAGACGTTCAAACAACATTCGCACACGGTATCGATGACCTCTTTGGAGGCCGATTGAATGAGTTTTTTTCGTAGAGGTGGAGAAGCTTTGGACAGGACAGAAAACATGTCCCCATGTTTGACTAAACGTGGTGGTAGTCCTTTCCTTTTCTTTCCTTGGGGTTTTCTGGAGGGTGACATCTTTGAGTCTTCAGGAGCACCAAAAAAACACTGATACCCTACTTGGTCACACACCTTTTTTATACTGGAACGCGTCGCCACTGATTGTCTTTACGTCGTATCAATTTGAGGACAGGCATGACACGTCGTGCAGGGGTACGTAACGGACTGAATCGAGCCAGTTCTTGCTTGGACAAATCCAGTAAACTTTGTAACATGCCCGATCTTTCTTGAACTTTGATTTTGGGAGAAGGTACTTTGTGAGCAGCAGCCACTGCCACTAAGTTGGAGGGTCCTGCCACTGGGGAAGTAATTTTTGGGGTCATCAACGGAGAAGTTCTTGGTGTGATCAACGTCTCCAAGTACTCTTCAGTTCTTGGTGTCATCAACGGAGAAGTGGATGAACGTGAGGCTGCCGGAGATGCGGTCACCGCCGTGGCAGGTCGTGGTTTGCGAGTGTAAAGTTTCGTCCTGGACGAAGTGCCTCTCTTGCGACTAGTTTTCTTCTGTGGACTTTTCTTTTTCTGGGGACTTTTTCTCTGTTTCTTTTTCTGGGGGCTTCTTTTCTTTTTCTGGGGTGGTGTCTGGTAAGAGGAGGGTCCCGCCACTGGAGAAGTTCTTCTTGGGGACCTGGTCTTTTTCTTCTTCTTGGGGCTTCGTTGGACTTTTTTCTTGGGGAGAAGTTTGGGGGCATTAGGATCCCATCTTAAGAGAGAGCGAATGATGACCCCTCCTAGAGTACCGCTCCCTCCAGGTTTCAAAATGATTTGTTTTTTGGTTTGAGTGTCGATGCGGGGATCGGCCAGTTGGACCAAAGCGACTTTGTTTCGATCGAAAAAGCGTTTGGTTTGATGAGGAATTTGAATGATTCCTTGGAGTAATTGACGTGCCGTCACCGTGAACCATCGTAAGACATCTTTGAGACTAGCTTCTAAGACACGAGCTCGTATTTGTGGATTTTTTTTCTCGACTGATGCCATACAAGGCACGAATCAATTTGACGGGAAGATGCGACTGAAAGGACGTCATGTTGACGCTGTGTGAGACAGACGAAAAGGGTCTGAGTTTTTTATAGATTTTTTTTGTGGAGTGAAATTAAGTCGAGGACGGAGACGTGTACAGGACAGGCCCTCCGTCTTGGCACCAGTGGTGAAACAAGTGGGTACGAAATCGCAAATCCTCGGGGGTCATAGGTTTCAAATCGACGAGTAAATAGGCGTGTGGAGTTTGAGTGGCATCGTCGTACGCCTGAGTCAGCCAAGGCGTTCCTAACCGTTTGGCTAAGACTTGCACTTGCGATTTATCTCGAGGGTTTTTAAACAAGACCACGTAATGCGCATTGAGACTGATGGTGCGATGGGCTTTACTTTGTTGAAACAAATTTTGGGTGATGTAAACGACACTGGCATTACGGTGATGCCCTTTGCGCGTGAACCACAGTTTAATTTCTTCTTCGTCTTCTCCTAACATGTCGTCAAAAATGACCAAATGGGTTAGACGGGAGTCAGAGACGATGCCGTCGTCTTCTTTAGGAATGCCTTCCACAAACACGATGGAATCGCCTTGACTTTCTCGCAAGAGGCTGTACGCCGATTGCCACTCTTTGTAACACCACACGATCCGCTGAGGTGGCCGATCGATCAAATGATGTTCATGTTCGATCAAACGTTTGACGAATTCGGTTTTGCCTGAACCGCTAGGTCCAGCAATGAGCATGTTAAAGGGATGGCGAAGATACAAAGCCTCCCAACTGGCACGATCTAAGTGTTCGTCGATGACTTTGACACTAGAGGAAGAGGGAGCAGAGACAGCAGAGGTAGCCATAGTGTGAGAAATGTCACTTGTGACAGGAAAACAAACAAGACAAGAGTTTATATACTTTTTTTCAGAACACGTTTATTTGAATGTTTCAAACATGAATACGAAAGACAAAAATTCATAAAAGCCAAAGGCTTAAGTATAAGGATAAAAGGCACATGATAACCATTAACGTGGAATAAACACAAGTGTCTGTACAACATGTTTTGGGTAATGTTCTAACCAGTTCTATAGTAGGGGGTAAGGTCACACAAGTGTCCTCCCGAAAGGGTCTTTCAGGCCTGTCCACGACAGTCCCGTCCTGGGTGACGGGTTCTTCTGGCACCGTCACTAACACAGGTTGAAAAGTCGCAAGGCTCACAATCGCATTCCACTTCAGAAGCCCCACACTTGAATTGTGCCTGTCTAAACTTGTTTTGTGTTTCTCTGAAAGTATTCATCTTGTTCGCTCGGTCTTGGTAGTCACAATGAACTATCGGTCTTGCCTAGGGTTCCTTTTTATATACAGACCAATACCGACGTGTCCATACGGTAAGGTGAAATGATTGGGAAGTCGCACTCGCTTCTGGTACACGATTTGATAGACTTTTTCCAAGGTTCGACTGACGATGTGGTGAGTGGGTAAACGAACAATTTTGTTCGGTTGATAGGTGGTCACTTTAAAGTTTTCATCCTCTCCCGATTGCAAGGCTTCTTTCAATACCCCAAAGTTCACCACACGACTGGTACGATAATTCAGAGTCAATCCTTTCACTTTACACGTCGTGTGCAATTCTCCTTGTGGGTCCCGGTATTCGTAGCCGTAATTTTTGGGACCACCACTGACGAAACTTAGAATCTTGTCGTCGGGATGTTCGTCTGTCCAGGCTCCTAAACGGTCTCCTTCGATGTCAGGGTGCTGTTGACTCGGGTGATGGATGTAAATGCAACTGTCCGTGTCAAAGTACAGGACACGTTCCCCTAACAGTTCTAAAGCTTCGTACAATTTTAAGCGAGCATGAGCTGTCACGTAAGCCGCAATGATGACATTTCCAAAGGGGTCGTCTTGTACAAAGTCCAGATCTTCTTCGTAATTGACCAAGATCAAATCCTCGCGAACGACGTCCACGTGTTTCATGTATTTGGTTTTGTCGTGAATCATCTGAAAGTAGCGGGAAGGTTCTGTCAAATATTCCGTCTTGGGTAAACACGGTCGTTGTGCCATTTTACCCCACAAGCAATTTAACATCACTTTGGCAAACGACCGCCTGCCTTCGCTTTTCTCGATGTGGTCTAAAGAGATGCCTTCTTGTTCATAGTATTTCTCTTTGAATGTCTTTTCGTCTTCGGAAGTGTGACACCAGGAAGGATAGCCGCTGGCTTCTTGCTTCAGTTTCAAAAAGGCATCAACGTAGTCGGCGAAAATGCCTTTCTGACTGGGGTCACCCTTGTGGTATTGTTGTGTCTTGGGAAAGTGGCAAATTTCGTACACTTCTAACAGTTGGTATCCCATGTCCAGAGCTTTGAACAATTCTACGCTGACCCAGGTTCCCGTCAAAACCCGTTCTTCCTGGGTGTGCTGACAAGGTTGGTCTTGGTCGCACGTTTCGGCACAAGTACGGCACAATGGAAACATCAGTTTGCCTTGACAATGGTGAGGTAAGACGGGATGGTATAGGTTCGTGGGAGGGAAAACTTTACACTTGATCAAGCCTTCGTATTGTCGAATGTTTTTCAGGTCGATGTGTTCCGTGAACAATTGTGGGTGCCCTGCAGGAAAGGGACAATATTTGCACACGTAAGGATACAGCGAACACACGTCCAAGTATTTGATTTCTTCTCCTTTCTCTTCGTCGGCTTGGTACAGCAAACAGGTCGCATTGGTCCTTCCTCCGTACAAACTATGTCTCGGGTTTAGGGGGTCCATCAGCTTGTAACTTTCCACGGCACGTTTAAACTCGGGATCGGTTTTCATCCGGTGATCGTACTCGTGTTCCCACATTTCCACCACTTGGTATCCTTGCTGTTCTAACTTTAGGCGTCGCTGACAAGTGTCCTGGTACAAGTCTTCCATGGTTCGTTGTAAAAACTGATTTTTAGTGCTACGATCAGGGTAACAGACGGGACATCCGTGAAATAAGCAACCGTTAAACTCGTACACGATCTTGGGGTTTTCTAAGTCCCAGCCATCGACCGAATACGTTCCGATGGTCTTTTCGCCTCCTCCGTTGCGGGCATGCTGAGTCCATTTGTTTTCCTTGTCGCACAAGTAATGTAACCAACGTAGGGCTTTGACCGAGTATTGACGTTTGACATAGTGGGTCGTTTGAGGACTGATGACAGCCACGGTGTTTTCAGGCATGAATCGTTGTCGATACACTAAGGAACACGCTTTGGCAATGGTGCAAGCTTCTTTCAAAGGATCGACCCCTCCGTGTTCCATGAACAGTTCTCGAAATTTTCCACAGCAACGCCGTAAAATGTCCACGTCAGAACGACAATACTTTAGCATTTCTTCCTGAAAGTCGAAAGGGTCGGAGGCGTGAGTCTGGTACCAAGCGTAGAAAGCTTCTCGTTGTTCGGTACGCATGTTGTCATGGTCGTAATAGTGAGCCTCAGGTAAATGGGGTAGAACGGCGTGTTGATTGGCTTCCGTATTGAAAAAGTGTGGAAAGTACCCTTTAGCCATTTCTGTCATTCCAAAAGTTTTAGGCATTCGGCTCAAAGGCATGGCCAAATAGCTCATCGAATCTTTAAACTGCACTTGTCCCACTTGCATGAAAATGATTTTGGCTCCGTTCAAAGTGACTTTAGGACGTTCGGTGCCTTGTTCCGTATAGTATCTGAGAAGAAACTGTCCATCGTATCCGGAGAAATTGTGAGCCATCACTGTGGCATGACGATGACAATCTCCGTAACGTTCGATGTCCTCTTGGCTCCACTTTTTGTCGATGGGATCTAAGACCCATTGGGTAAAATCGGCTAACGTGTTCGGTCCTCGAAAGATTTTTTCACGCCCTCCGGGAATCTTGCTGCAGTGAGGGCAATGACTGAAGATAGGTTCTTGAATGCACTTCTCGCACGCTCGATGAGCCACGCAGAAATTAGGAATGTGAATGCCAGTCTCTTGCATGCATTCGAAATCGAAAAAAATGAAATTGCCTTTCTTCTTGTGACCGTCCTCTTTCTCTGGTGGGGGTTGGTATTTTTGCACGTAGCATTCGTGTTCCAAGTCCACGATGTGGTGACAAATGTGACATTTTTTCTTTCCTGAACATACGTGTGCCTTGGCATTATTGGTACGTAGGCCTTGTCGACAAGTAGGGCACAATCTCAGCAGTTGACAAGCACATTTCTGCTGTGAACCTTGCGTCTTCAGATGTTGTTGGTAACAGGCAGGGCTGACAAACGTGCGCAGACAAGCAGGACATTGTACTCTTTCTTGTCCTTCGCTCAGACAGGGTGGAGAGGCCAAACATCCTGGGCATTTCCATCCGCAATGTTTGTGTTGCTCTCGATTGTTATAGCCATAGTCACATTTCTCACAGTAATAACTGTATCCCAGGAATCCAGTGATAGTGGTAATGGTATCGAAATGGTCATCGTGATAATAGACATGAATGTATTTTCCGTCCTTAAAGTCTTTCCCTCGAAACAACAGAGGTCCGCGCATTTCTTGAGGGTGCACTTTCAAGGTGTAGAGTGGAGCTAGGACATCTTGCAATTTCTGCATCTCAGGAATACCACAGGGTGTGTCTTTGGACAGTCCGGCTTGTTGTAACAGGAGTTCTGCTTCGTTTCATTGTTTGGCTCGGTCGGATCGTTGAATAGTTTTCCAGGCTCTTTTCCATTCTACCGTGTCGTTCCTGTTGGCATAGGTTCGTCCCACAACGATGGCTCGGGCTAAACACATCTGGTCTTGAGAATTGTGAATTTGGACGAGACTCTTTTTGGTGTTGCGAAGGTCGTTCACCAATAACACCTTATTGCGTTGTCCGGTCCCTTGAGGAGGAGAGACGTGGGCCATTTTCAGTGTGGCTTTACCATCGGTGATGTCAAACTGGTCATTAGATTGTTGTACGTGTTGAATCTTGTCCATGACTTTGGAAGGGGTTAATTCTGCGGGTCTGCTAAACTCGATCCAAACAGGGGATTTCAAGCTGTCGTGATCTATGGATAGTGTCAAGCGATCGTCTTCTTTGGGTTGACATTGTCGCTTGAGTGCGGTGAGCAAAGAATCCCACATCTCGGTGATAAACCCTTCTGCTTTTTCCAATGGTACGTCGGACTTGAAATCTTTAAACTTCCGTCTCTCGAATGGAATAGTACTTTTCAGGGTTGACTAAGGGTGGTGAACTTTGTTTAGAGGGTTCGGATTCTGGTTCACTCATGTCCTCTTCAAAATCACTGGCATGAATTTGTGCCAAGACTTCAGCTCTGGTACGAGGCGATAGATCACGTTTCTGCCTCTTACTTTCTTCTTCTTCTTTCTTCTCGAATGAATAGGATCGTTTCATCTTGAGTGCAAAACGTCAAATGACTCAAGTTTAAACACCATAGACTAATTTATAGTCATGGCAAACCAGCGTATATAAAAAGGGCGTGTGTCTTGTCGTTTCGCTATTCATTTCACTCTCAAACCGAGCACAACGATGGAAGAGACTACCCAGATGGAACGTTTCATCAGAGCTTTGCGAGGGGTCATTAAAAAATTCTCTTCAGACCAGCCGACGGACTACTCTCCTTCCTTTCGAGATAAAAGTCAAGATACTTGCTATATCTGTCAGAAGAAAGGGCATTGGTCTTCAGAGTGTCCAGACCGTCAAAAAAGAACAAAAACAGGGGCTAGAAAAGACAAAAGTCAAGATACCTGTTATTATTGTCAAGAAAAAGGACATTGGTCTCCAGATTGCCCAAAAAAGAAACGAGAGGAGTCGGAAGAAAAGAGGGATTCTTCAGAAGAAGAGAGAGATTCTTCAGAGGAAGAAAGCAGCCAGGTGAAGAAAAAGAAACAGGAGAAGAAAAGAAGGGAAGAAAGTGAGGAGGAAGAGGAGGAAAAGACTGTGACGGTGAAGAAATTAAAAAAAAAGAGAGAGTAAAAAAAGAAACAGAAGAAGTGAATGTAATTTATAAAGTGTTCTGTTGTGAATTGTGAATTGGATTGTAACTATGGAGAAAAGAATACATTAATTATATAAGGTAAGTGTCTTTGAGTTTTGATTTTAAAATAAGAAGCTACACTCACGCACTCATACACAGACATGTACTATAAAGGTAAAATGGGTTTTTTTTGTTGATTTTTGAGTTATTGGCAAATTGAAAGGCTATCTCTTTTCGAGAGAAGTGGGTGGCCCTGAAAAGGGCCTTATTTGGTGTAGGGGTGAGTTTAAGCAATCAACTTTAACTGCCTTAAGCCTTTGCCACGGCCGTGGCCTACTTCTGATGATGATGATTGGGTTGAAATCACTAAGGGTGGTACGATAGGCTTAGTCACAGGGTTGGCGTGTTTAGCTCGGGAAGGTCGTATTCTCTTCGGTCGTGATAAAGAAGTCTGATACATTTGTTTCAGACTTCTTAACTCCGCTAAAATGTCCAACAGTACCGTAGCCGTTTGATTTTCACCCTCTTGTTTCTTTGCTGCTACTTCTTCTTGTTCTTGTTTTTTTCTTACCTCTTCTTGTTGCTGTTGCTGTTGCTGTAGGAGAAAAGCTTGTTCCGCTTCCTTTTGTCGTTGCATAAATTTCTCCAATTCTTCTTTCTGTCTCTGTCTAAAATTCTCCACTTGCGGTAATGAAGAATGAGACGAAGGTTCCGGAACAAATTCTTGCGAGGTAAGAAAATCCACAAAATCCCAATGTACCTCTTCTGAAAGTAAGTCCGGGTTCCCTTGGGCGGTCTCCACTGCTGGTGCACCCCAATGGATCGTTTTCTGAGTTTCCGTCATGTTGAATCACTGTCGCATAGATTGACAGCACACAGGCGCTAGCGAATCTATAAAGACCACATGACGTCACAGACTGCTCTCTTCGGATTGGATGCGGACTGACTGAATTTTGTAACGCGTGTTCGGATTGGTGAATGAACTCAATCCGTTTCAATCCTTCCTCTACCTATAAATAAGCGCAGTTCACTGCATTGATTCACCTGTTCTCGTCGCCTCACGATGTGGACCACAGTTGAATCATCCACCCTTGTGTCTTCAATGATGTTTAGGACGGACATGCTCATGTATGTCCGGTCCAAGTGGACTGTTGTTGATAGGACAGATACTAGTCTATGGATGAGAAGAGTTTACATAGAAAGACAAGGATGCCTCAAGAGGGTACTTGTGTATGGACCTGCAGTTAGAAGGAGTTTAAGAAGAAGAAGATGTGACAGATGCCGTCTATGTTAATATTAATATTAACATAAACCCAAAGGCCCTTTTCAGGGCCACCCACATTTCTCGAAAAGAGAAAGCCTTTCGATTGCCTACCCCTTTTTTTAATTTTTTGTTTTTAAAAAAAAAAATCCCATGTTCAATTCCCCTTGTCCCTAAAGTAGTTTTTTTTCTAACATGTTCAATTCCCCTTTGTCCCTAGACAAACCCAAACTCTATTCCCATGTTCAATTCCCCTTGTCCCTAGACAGACCCAAACTCTATTCCCCATGTTCAATTGCCTTTGTCCCTAGAATCGATATTTTTTTTCCATTGTTCGAATGCCTTTGTCGCTAAAATCAATATTTCCTTTTTTTTCCTTTCTCCAATGTTAAATTCCATTGTCGCTAATCTTACCCAGGGTTTTTGCCCATGTTAAATTTCCATTGTCGCTAATCTTACCCAGGGTGGTTAATGTTAAATTTCCATTGTCGCTAATCTTACGCAGGGGTGTTTTTAATGCTAATTCCCATTGTCGCTAATCTCACCCCTTTCACTACTCATACATTTTGTCAAAAAATTATCCCAAGAGAAATCAAAAAGTGCCGTGCGAAAATCTTTAGGTTTAAGGAAAAGGAAGAGTAGTGGTGAAATTGATGAAGTTATTGTCTCATGTACGAAGTGATATGCTAACGTACGTCATAGACCGGCTACAAATGGAAGTGAGATTTTTATTTGTTAATAATTTGACTGCTTTCATGTTTTTGTAGACATCTGAGATCTTACCTGGCAACATCACTTAGAGATATTATATTTTTCAAGCAAAATGTTATACTGATTATTGTATTGTTTTCATTAAGTGTTACTGTATTGCAATATATATTACAATATGATTATGGTATATCACAGTATATCGCAATCAGGTTTTGAACGTATTGTTACACCCCTAACGGTAAAGATGATATGATTGGTCGTGACAATCCAAAGTGCAAAGCACGATAGTTCGATCTGAAATGTATAAAACTGAAACGTTGTGAAAAGGACAGTGGTTTTGCAAGGAGTGTTAAACGAATACAGTTTGACTCTGAACGTTTGTATTTTTTCAGAACATGTTGCATAAAAAGTACAAATTGTAGATAACATCATTTACTGCATGTTCAAAACAGTTATATATAACCTGAGGGATCTGGATCCTAATGTGGATTTCCTGTAAAGAGTAAAGAATTCACAAAATTTCACTATATTTCTAAACCTTTTATCAAATAGGCATGAAGTGTATAAGACAATATAAAACAGTATTGCAGTGCTGTATGTAAGCCTACCTTGCAGCAAGCAAGTAAAGTTCTACATCATTTGATTTGTGTCTTTATAGGTGGTTTTGTGTGTGTCAGTAATATCACAGGAACATAATTTCATGATATAAAGTATTCTTCCTTAATAAATATGTCAGTCTGTTACAAACGTGACGTTCTATGTGACTCACTGTTATGCGTTGGTGTGGGATGTTCCCAATATTTATTTGAATTACTGAGGAATTCCCACCCTGGCTCGTTTTTGTAGGAAGTGAAATTAGTGACAGAGAGAGGTAAAGCTCCGAGCCCCCAGTCAGCAATACCGACAATTAAATTATTAAGAACACAAAGGTGAAATCCAAAGAATAACAATTTAATACAAATTAAACGATATTAATTTCTCAACCAATCTACTTCCTCTCGACCATGTGACAGCCTATTTCATCACGTGATTTTAGTGTGAGATGGCTTTCTCCTGTACTTGGTTTCTACTCATCTGTGTTTACTATGCCAATTGCTTTCCTCCTTCCGGCGTTCTCCGAT
This sequence comes from Sinohyriopsis cumingii, assembly GCA_028554795.2. Taxonomy (NCBI): domain Eukaryota; kingdom Metazoa; phylum Mollusca; class Bivalvia; order Unionida; family Unionidae; genus Sinohyriopsis; species Sinohyriopsis cumingii. The sequence continues at coordinate 52,057,648 of CM068828.1, forward strand.
TCTTCCTGTCCTCTTCCCATTTTGTCTTCTTTTCTCCTCCTCCTTTTCTTTCTCTCTTTCTCCTTCAACGAGGCTTGTTCCCCGCCTACTTCTATTCTCTATTTCTCCTTCAACGAAGCTTGTTCTCCGCCTACTTCTATCCTGTCTCTCTGAGACTCGGGACTTAAATACTCTGTCCCCAAAAGCTTCCTACGAAAAACACAAGGACGTTAGCATTTGTGTTAGCCATCTCGCTCACACTAAATCAACAATCAATCAATCATCAGATCAAGGTTATCTACATCTTTGGTCACGCATTCATGCACATCGAAAAACACACACGTTCTTATAAAACAACGTTGCAATAAGAGCGGTATCCTACTTACCATACAGAAATCACTAAATTGCGTCACATCAATATATATATATATTTCCTTAATCTCATTATTCTCAACAATATCACAATAATCCAACGCATTTCTGTACATTACACTCCCACAAGTGTACACAAATATTCAAATATTCATATTATTTAAATTTACACACTGCAGCCATTTTACAAGCTACCATTTAATTCAACAATTGCAAAATCTAGAATATCCCATAAATAAATACACTAGTTTACCACGAAGTAACTAAATAGCGAATTACAATATTAATTCTGACGAGCGAGCAATCTACATAATCATAGCTCATTTCTCAAGTACGCATATAAATCAAACAATACAAGGGTAATTCTACGTACTAACGAATCTAGTAAGTAAATATACATACCGCACATAATTACAATTACAATGCCGTAACATTCTGCAACAATCGAGCAAATAACTCACTGACCTTTACGAAGCTTTCTGTCCTTAGAATGTACTAAGAGTTTTCCCGCCAAATCACGAGTGGCTCCCTCGGAGTGAGTATATTCTGCTTTACCAGTACGACGGCTTACAAATCACTAATTCGTTATCAGTCCGACTGACTGTTAAGTTCTGGTTCGAATTGATGGCCCCACCCTTCCTCAGTTCTGAATGGATATCAAGTCTACCCCCAGTCGGTCCAGTTTAACAGACGAGCCTCAGGCCATCTGTCAAAGCGGAGAGATTTACAATAGCGTTGAGGGTCCTTTGTTTTTAGAACAAAGCTTCTAACATCTATATGCTAGTGTTAACACCTAACGAGCGGATTTTGTACAAACAAAAATCGCCATAACAGTGCAGGGTCGACATACTCATTGCACTAATCCATTCCTTTGTTCCTAACTTACGTAATCGCGGGCAGGCAAACGTGACAAAATGATTACTGCAATAAACTGAGCGTTTAGTTGGTTCCCAAGACTTGACGTCTGGTTAGTCCCTTTACATTGCTGTCAATCACATTTTCTGTCTTTGCACGTGTTTTGGAAACGTAAAGAACGACGATTTGTCCCCATCATATGTGATGTTTTTCAACGCACAGCAACACAAGCTTTCAGCATTTCAAACCATTCTTAAAGTAACAATATTGATAATCTGTCGCTAGTCTACTGCCTTCAATTAGTGATTGCGAGGTTAACGCCTTACCGACATTTAGACCGAAGTTGGCGTATCTACGTAAGAGAGAGTACTCTTATTGCGAATTACTCAGATGTTCGGATTCATAAATACACAGTAAAACATGGCTATGATCGGTGAATAACCCGTGCTCTGCCTTGGTATTTGGAAGTGAGCCTTCAATTGGGCGCCATCGATTGGGATAGTTCGCGCATCGTGTATATGAAGGGTGTCCTGTAAAAACATTTTTGACTTTCTTCTTCGTTAGCAGAGCCTGCTAAACTATGAAATTATTTGTCTAGATTGTACCTCCACTTTGTCCGTCTGTTTTTCCATTTACTTTACCTGGTTCTCTAACTTAAAATTTTGCTCACGAAGTTCCCTATTCTCCTACCTTAAGTCATTCAAAAGATCACTAACTTTCTGGTTAAGTTCAGTATTATTTTGGTTCATGGTTTTCAGTTCTGCCTAAATATTTGTCAGAACCTGGTTAATATCCATTAGCGGCTGGTCTATGGCTATAGGGTTATTTGCCGGATTGTTCCAGGGTCTGATGTTGACAATTTCGTCTGTCTCTAGTTGGCCCCGGGCCAGGGTTTGCTCTACCGTAGGGCTCACTACTAACTAGTCCCAATTAAAAACGCTCTAAACTACAAAAATAGTCGTTCTTCTAACCATCAACACTTGCATCATCGTTTGTAACTTTCCTGACTTTACAAAGGGGTGAATTCTAACACATTACAGTTCACTATAAACAAATTTTCACTTCTAACGTGTCTTGATCTCTACATATGGCACCTGTACAAAAATAATTTTGTAATGAGTGCATTCTCAATCAGGACTCATGAATTTGATTGATAAAAAAAATATCCTCACGAGAATCTATTTCTACATGGCCCCATTCACACACCAGTTCTCCGCAGCTGCTCGCACGCGCTTTAATATTAATACTTACTAAACAAAATAATAGCCATTTTATTTCGAAAGAGGAGAATTCTTCTAAGGGTCGAAAACCGCTTTGTCCCCTAACCACTGAACGGATGGCTTAAGGACGGAATAGTAGTATCAAACAGATTCAGTTGACAAAGCCACAGGAATAATGCACATAGCTTCCTGCGCAAAGATTGTTGATTTATATTTTGTAATTTGTTATTTTTTATTTTGAAATTCTTATGTGACGGCAGACGCCCATTTTGAGTAAATTATTTCGGATTATCATGTGCATTATTAACGTCCGTAAGAATTGGCCAGAAGTTGTTTGTTTGCTGCTTTGAGCAGGATTTAGGTTGTTGTTGTTGTTGTTGTGGGGTTTAACGCCATTTTTCAGCACACGATAGGCTATGCATGGCTGCCAGCATTAATGGTGGAGGAAGAAACCGGGAAAACCCCTAGAAGAACCACCGACCCACGAGGAGCTACTGGCAAGCTTTCTCACATACCCACATTGGCCGAATCCTAGGCTCGAACCCACGCAGACAGAGATGAGATGGCAGTGATCCGTAACGGAGAGCGCTTTAGACCTCTTGGCCACTCGGCCACCCCCCTTCCAGGATTTAGGTAAATAAATACCTAGTTGTGTGAGTTTTTCGAGAAACAGTCCTAAATATCGACCTGCATAGTCAGTAGTACCTGATGTGAAATACAGAAATGTGGGCTAGGAAAGCGTACTAATAAACCATCAAAATGCGATACATGAAGAAAGTAAAAAACATAAGTATGAGATCAGAATCTCTTTAATGTGTGGTCGTTAGCTTATTAGAAGAAATTATTTGCGGTAATGGTGCGTTGAAAGAAACCTTCAGATGAGAACGACTCTTGTCTTGAGGTCTTTGGATATATGGGTAACATAGATCTCAAGGCAGCCTTACGCGAATATTTTTTTAAATATTTTTTATTCGCTCGGTATTAAGGTACGTGTTACAAAATATTTATATATACACATGACATATTATATGCAAGTTGTGGAAGTAGTTACTTTACGGACACACTATCTTTCGCTAAATCCCTCTGTTATTTAAAACAGTCGGTACGTTAAATGCTCTATGAAAAGTATTGGCGGGCAGTACATTTGGTGGAGGACGAGCCGAGGAAAGAACAACCGACCCATAATAATAATAATAATAATAATAACAATAATGAGGACTTTGTATAGCGCCTAATTTTTAGAAGCTCTAAGCGCTTTACAACATTAGACAACACCTATAAGATAAAAAAACATATATAATGATATGATTACAAAACAAACACCATGAAATTAGAAAACATAAAAACATGCTGAAAAATATTTAAGGTAGGAAACATTATTAGGCTTTAAGATTGTTCTTGCGGTCGAAATAAGTGAGTTTTGAGAGCACTCTTGAATGGGATCACTGTGTCTTTGTGTCTAAGTTCAGTGGGCAATTCATTCCACTTTGCTGGGCCCTGGTATGCAAAAGAACGTTGTCCATACGAATTTGTTTTCATAGTGGGAATAATGAGTATACGATTGTCAGAAGAGGAGCGTATAGGTATGTTGGACTGGAGTCCTTCAGTGAAACGTAGCACAGAGAATAAATTTTGTGTAACTGTTGTCAGGCTTTCTTGCATCCTCAAAATGGTCAAGCCAAGATTCGGACCAACACTGCGAGAGGCTGAGAAGTGAATGATCTGTGAAGGAGAGCGCCTTAGGCCAATCGGCCACACGACGCACAATGTACAAATAAAGTATTGCTACTGGATGCTCATATGGAAATGATAAACATGTGCAAGTACAACACAAGCTAATTACATAATGTAGTAATAATCTAATCTGACATAGATTACACAACATACACTACACTCTTCTAATTGATGTGCACGTAGTACAAAGGTGCTGGAGATATACCAGAATTATGTATGTATGTATAAATGAACTTGCGCGACTATGTTAATGTAAGTCATTGATATAAATATTGAAAAATTTGGCAAAAGAACAGACCCCTGTACGAGTCCATTAGTCTGACGCCTCCACGAGTTGCAGTTCTCTCTGATGTGCACTCTGAAACGCCTGTTGCGAAGGAAAAGTTCAACAGTCTCAACTATCCAGCATGGCAATGCTTTGGGCATTTTCAGCAGCGGCCTTGCATGCCAGACAGTGTCATATGCAGCAGTTAGATCCAGAAAAACTACTTCAGTTTTAAGGTTCCTCTAAAACCATGCCAAGCCATGTCGTGTATGCAGATGAAATTGCTCTCGGGACCCAAAGTCGCTCATTTGATTAGCTTGAGGTGGTACTGAACAAGGACCTGGAGAATATGACGGACTTCTTCAAGAAATGGCATCTACAGTCAAGCACTCCAGCGTCTTCCACCTTAACAATGCAACTGCGAACCGTTAGCTTTGCATCCTCATCAATGGGCAGCAAATAAAACACGACCCGACACCAGCATACCTTATTTGTGACTCTGGACAGATCACTGATATTCTACAACCACCTGAAGAAATCTGAAACAAAACTTAGCACTCGAGACAACCTACTCCAAAATTTGGCTTGCTCAACTTTGGTGCTAGTGCTCAGACACTCAAGACATCAGCACCGGCCCTCTCATGTTCGACAGCCGAGTACTGCGCTCCTGTCTGGGCTCTATCATCCCACACTAAGTTAATTGATGTCCAGCTCAGCACAACAATGCGCATACTCTCTGGAACACTTCTTCCTACTCCTTTACCATGGCTGCCACTAGTCAGCAATATTCCTCCTCCTCATTTGCGTCGCAAGGATGAAGCCACAAATATGTTGGCTAAGGTCTATGCGAGTGAGAAACTTCCACTGTACATGGATATTATCTCATATCCAGCAATCCGCTTGACTTCGAGATTCCCAATCTGGTTAGGTCTGTTGCCTTAGGATATGACAGATATTTCGGCATGGAGTGTTGAGTGATCCTCAAGAGATGTTGTAAACTACTCCCTCGTAGCGGAGCCATCTGTCTAAACATTCCACGTCATCTGTGGACCACATTAAACGGCTTTCGGACAGGACAGGGTCGTTGTGCAGTCAACCTTCCCGATGGGGCCAGGCCACTAACTCCTCCTGTTGCTGTGGAGTTATTCAGACCATGTCACACATTTTGAACAACTGTCCACTTTCAAAGTTCGCCGGTGGATTGTATGCTCTGCACGTTGCTCATGATGACGTTGTTAAATGACTGAGCAGGCACTGCACACGATAATAAAATGTATGTATGTATGTATGTATGTATGTATGTATGTATGTATGTATGTATGCATGCATGTTGAGACATCAAACATGTTGCTTCCTCTTGTATTCTAATGTATCCAGCATACATCATTCGCCAGCATTTTCGCGTTACCTTGCCTCTTACTAATATCCTTTCTTTTTCCCTTCAGTTTTCATTGGGTGAAACAAAATATCTTGCAAGTAAATGCGGCCATATATAATTTTGTGTTACCCAGAGGCCAGAGTTTTAACTTCAGAAAATAAAAATAACAGATACAGTACCTAATCCACCTCATCCACTCCAAACCATTGTTTGATGAAGACTTGCCTCTTTATACTGTATAATGTAGATTATCACTGTCACGTTAGAATGCTAAAAAAACGCCTATCGCTCGTTGTCTTGATTTCCTTGTTACTGTATGAATATCTGTGTAACCTTTCGGGATGGGTTTCGCATTAGTTCTGGAATAACTGTTTAGTCTTTAATAGTCCCATCAGAGCAGTACCACACCGATCGATCCACATAATAAGCATTGTCATTTGATATTGCGTCCAACGCAGCACTTAACTGGAAATGAAAATTATAATGTTTGTCTTATATATATATATATATATATATATATATATATATATATATATATATATATATATATATATATATATATAGATGTGTGTGTGTGTGTGTGTGTGTTACTACTGTCAAATGAGAAATATTCGCTGATATAAAAGTTGCTGCTTGAAAGTAATAGGCTGATTGCCCTGAGAATAATATTTATTAGGGATAAACTGTTTTCTCATAGTATTTGTTTTTTTTGGGGGGGGGACGGGGTTCTTGCAAATTTGCTATCAACAAAGAACACAAATACACAAATTCACATACAAAAACGAAATGAAATTATCAAAGATCTAATTTAAAAGTAGTATATTTATGTGGAGACTCCAAAGTTACATGAAAAAGATGTCTTTTATATTCCATGTTCTTTTCAACGCGGTATTAACACATATACTTTACCGTGTCTGCCCGTCAAGTTCTATCCGTTGTGTACCTCGCCGCCTTGATTCCAACAAGCATTTTTAGCCGCAAACTGAAAACTTCCTTTGCTAAGGTGGCAGGGTCCAGTTTCGTAAATTGGCCCCTGGCAAATTTCTTAACTTAAAGCTATGGTGTGACTTTTTCAGCTATTATTGTTTACTATTTATAGATATGGATATATTTGTGAACTAGGTGTTTCGGGCTTATGTTGTTCTTGAAATTGATGTCAGGCATATACACCTTCCATAGTTGCTCTACAGTATGTTGATCGTGAAATACCAATAGTCGGCTAGGAAGAAGAGCTAGCCTCCCATAGCAGTAGACACGTGGGTTCAAGGCAAGTAGAGTATCTCAAAAACGGCTTGGATGACAACTATTCTGAATTGCATCAAACTATTTAGTAGACAATGTTTTTCAAAATTTTCATGCAGGGAAAGACCTTGCGTTTGCACTGTGAGCACAACATGCTGTCAAAAATGGCCTTTGGATGTGAAAAATGCATGAATAAAATAGGGGTTGGGTGCATAAACTTCTTCTGCTATGAACTGCCATTGACTTCTCTGGTCAAGTGAATACTATTCTTATGCTTTGTTTTAATACAGGTATCTAAAAATATGGACCTTTTTTACCTCACTTGTGTATTTGATTTTTTATGATTTTTTATACTAGGTTGCTGATTGCGGTATTAAATTTGTACATAAAAACTGGCCCCTGCCCCCTAACTCGTAGAGGTTGTGCTCGATACTCAATTCTTCGTATAGCGTGATTTATAACAATAAACAAACGAGCGCTTATCTGTTTACGTTATTTAGTGAAGCGAAGATACAATGAAGAGGTCGTGGGAAATTTTCTTAGTGCTGTATGATGTTATCCAGCTGTGAAATCCAGTTCCTTTGAAACAGTAATCACGCCCTACCTATATAATATAGAAAAGGGCGAATGAAGATGAATCATAACTAAACTTCTTATACGTATTTTGTTTGAATCGTTCTTGCACTTTATAAATATCAATTCCATTAGAACAGTAGAAATGAGATAGAAAGACAGACATACATAGTTTTATTTACATTTCTTCTTTCCACTTAAGATAACATTGTAAAAGCTTGTTGGTTTCAGTAAAGATTTCTCAAATGCGTGAAATTAAAATAACTGGAAATAAGACTATTCCGAAACACGGTTAATTTTCACACTTCAAAAACAAATTGAATTTCTTTAAAATATTTTCTAACATTCGAGCAACGGACTAGCGCTGATCGCTCTGGTAGCCTAGTGGTTAGAGCGTCCGCCTCGGATGCGGGAGGTCGTGGGTTCGATCCCAAGCTGAGTCATAATAAAGACTTGATAAAAATGGTACTAACAACTGCCTCGCTTGGCGCTCACCATTAATAGGTTAGTGTTAGGACTGGTTGGCCTGGTGTCAGGATAATGTGACTTGGTTGGACATCATGCTACATGTCTGCAACATGATGCCCCAGTGCTAGGCATAACTATAAACTGCCACACTGCAGACATCGTAGCGAAATGACTGAACAACTGTTAAAGCTACGTTAAAAATCCAAATTACACACACACACACACACACACACACGCGGACAATCGCCCAATTTCTGTTACGATACTATTTTGCTAAACTAACAAATAAAAAGGAAGTAAAATAAATACTAACAAGTCAGACGGAATAGAGTGTTCCGAACGAATTCCCGGTCCTGAATATGCAGATATACCAATAGCCTTGAATGCTCTAATGTGCCAACAGTCTTGATGTATCACAATGGCATTGTCCAGACCTCCTGTGAATGAATTCATAATAATCCACAATATTGCTTTGTAATTGCAATAAAAGTGACCCAACCAATTGATTCATCTCAGATTAAATCTAAACACAACATGAAATACATCTGCAGATTCACATTAAAACAAGAACAATATAAGGAATTAGGAATTAATTAACTCTCTCTCTCTCTCTCTCTCTCTCTCTCTCTCTCTCTCTCTATATATATATATATATATATATATATATATATATATATATATATATATTTCCTACGTGACTTATGTTGCAATACAACCATCCTGACTTAATTATCCAGTGGTAAAGTACTCACTTATAGCTCTATTAAAAATTGAATCAACATTCATACACCAAAAGTTAAACTCTCATTACAGTTTTACATAACTACTGACAAACTGATTTGTTGTGCTTTGCACATTAGTCATAATAAAGTAAAAACAAACATACAAACATACTGTCCTTTGTGAAATACATGTGTGTGTGTGTGTGTGTGTGTGAGAGAGAGAGAGAGAGAGAGACTTGGGATGGGTACCTAAAAATTATTTCTGGTACATGACATTAAACTTTAAACTTAAACACAGTTACATATTTAGCTCAAGATTCATCCTTTATCTCTTGTTCTAGATGCTCGACTTATATAATATTTTAACAAATGAGAATACTGTTGACTTTTGTAGGGATGTACGGTAGATGTACGGTAGACCCACTGCCTACGGCAAAAGGAATGATTGACAAGGATTATTAAAAGTCGAAATATGTGTACATATTACTTCGAGGCGCCCTGGGACAATATTCTTTAGCCCCCCCCCCCCCATTCTTTGCTACAGAGAACGATTGTAATGTCAGTTACACCCACCCACGGCTCTCCTCCTAAGTACAGGTTTTTGAATAATTTTCCCCCTTACACTAAGGTAAAGATGAAATACTGTTAACAATCCAGCTAAAAACAGAGCTCTCGACTGCGCACGGGTGGGTGGGGTGGATTCCCTCTCCAAATTCTATCCACACAGCGCAAAAACTACCGATTACTTTCGAGGAGTGTTGATTATGGTGATATTCCCTCCTTAGAAAAGGCAGATCTGCCCCTTTCTATCCCAATCATTTTTTTTTTCTTTTATTTTCTTTGTGGAAGAGGAGCATAATTTGTTCGCAAATAATGCTTTCTGCAGCATGTTTGTGTATATAGTCGTCCAAGTGCCTACGGGCCCTGCTCTCCATACATTTAACGCTCCGCCGAGTTTGCTATAATTAAAACATGTGTTGTGAATTGCAATAGGGCTGAATGTGAAACCATTAAATGTTGATTGTACCTGTGCAATGTAATTTTGATCTTTACCCAAGTTACCGTAAGTTGTGGGCTGAGTAGACAAGATAGATATTCGTACACATGCATATGAGGTATGAATAATTACCACTGGAGAATGAGACCATTGATTTTTTAAATGACCGTGTCGAGGTAAATTGATTTCAACTAATCCATGTGAAAAAAGCTGATTGTTTGCAGCAATGACGATATTCACTGAACATGATGTGACATCTATGTATTGACCAGCATGTGATAACCAAATATGTTCGTTGTGACAGTTATGTATTGACCAGTACGTTGTGGCAGCTTTGCATGTTACATGCACATGGGTATTTACTTGACCTAGTTTACCCCAACTTTCCAAAGATTTCCATACAGCTTCAGTTGTAAATTAGAAAGCCCGACGTGTCCATTCTATACCTAAATTTTACTCTAATTAATGCAAGACCACAGATAAAACAAACTGCCAAATATATCAACCGCACATCTGTATGTTTTATCTTCATCCCGTTTCCGTACCGCCAACCGTTCACGCCTTAGAAAATATACGAGTATCCATTTACACTGGGAATTATTTTAACTCCGCCACCTTAGGCCAGTCAATGTATGCTTTCCAGGCACATTTCGCTAATATAACTGCACCACATTGCCCCCATGTCGACATAAACGGTATCTGCCAAGTCCCTTCTTATTTATTCCCTTGTGTAATTTACCGGTTTCCTACCGTAAATACTGCCCTTGCAGTCACACCACCAATGTACACCATTAGATTTTAATATGGACTATCTTACGACAGGGACATTCATTCGGTTTTGGCCGGAATTCACTACTAGTGAACCATGGCATCATGGAAACTCACTAACACGTCACCCGTGTGTTCCTAATAATTGGCTAACTACTTCGGGCTAGGAATATTTCCATTGCGCCGAATTCCAATAATCACACAAGTAATCACACAAATCTAAGAATTCCTTAAAACGGGGCGCTATAACCAAACGCGCATACTCCATATTTAAAACAGTATTAACCAGTACGTTGTGACATCTATGTATTGACCAGCATGTGATAACCAAATAGGTTTTGTTGTGGTAGCTATGTATTGACCGGCATGTGATAACCAAATAGTTTCATTTTCGTAGCTTTGCCCTCACCCGAATGTGATAACCAAATATGTACGTGATGTTAGCTAAGTGAGACCTTGTAGAAGAAACAGTTTTATGCTGGTCTGTTGGTTCTTCGAAGCTCGCATTATGTGTTATTTTGTCCCTTGATGCTGGCTTTCAGTTAACCTTTGACGTGCACATCAAGTTGTAAAGAACCGGTAAATGTCAAAAACGTTTGCAAATTTCATTCCTTAAAATTATATCATTTACTGGCAGTACAGCGCTTTGAGTTTTATAATGTACACCGTGGACACTATAAATACGACTGACACTGGTAAATGTCAGTGTTATCCAATAACACATTCGAAACCCACTAAACCTTGTTTTTGCCGCCCGCAACCGGTTAAACGCAATGTCCGTTCGTTTGTCTGTACAAACATTTTAGCCGAAACCTTACAAATACATCTTGATTGCTCTTTCTTACCCATTAAAGGTCCAATGACACCATTAAACGTACCTTTTAGATTTTCATGAGGAATAAGACATGTGTGATAATTTATAAATAATTTTAACCATTTCGGAAAGTACATACAGTACTTCTGTTAACATTGTGGTAATTAAGACTTTTTATGAAGTGACTATTAGATCAGACGATGTGAACATTTTCAACAGGACTATTTATAAAATTCTGGAAAAAATTGTAATTCAATTTAATTTAATTCGTTCTATTGTACAAAACATGTGTCAGTCGGCTTGCAATATCTCCAAAGAAGAATAAACAAACGATGTATCTGCGGTGATTAACAAATGTTTGAAGGCAAGTTTAAAGAGTATGTCGACCTAGTTGAAAAGGGCAGTTTGGTCTTTCGATGTGTTGTTATCTTATCTGTCACGTTTGGAAAGAACCAGAAAAAGCGTTGATTCTTTCAATTGGTCTTTGTCATTCCTCTTGAATATGGCAGCTACAACAACAACTCAATAATCTTTTTTCTGATTTTGTTTTTTCGCAGCCTACAAGTTTACAGGTAGACAGTTGAAAAGATTATATATATATATATATATATATATATATATATATATATATATATATATATATATATATATATATATATATATATATATATATATGTATGTATGTATGTATGTATGTAAACTTACACACACATACGTGCACATTGAGTAATTGAAGGTCAAGTTGATATGACCATACCTCTCTGTCTATGAAATCTCAAAATTATAGTCCATTGCGAGTCAGACAGACAGACAGACATTTGAGTTGTACGCATGTGCATGTATTTATCAGTATCTTATAAAGTGTATCCAGAATTTTTCTTTTTATTTCTTTGATTATTAATCCATTAAGTTATATTTGCGTTTGCTAAATTATTGGATTTAAGGGGTGTATATTGCATGGAGTGTATCGTATTTGCTTAGTGTTGTTGGATCACCTGTAAGGTACGTTTACAAAATGCCTTTGTGAGTCACACGGGTTTGGTTACAACAGCATTGCACAAAATGTAGCGCAACGTTGCAACAGTGATTAGGGTAAGCTTGTGTGTCAAGGTATACTCTCTACAACTATATATAATTATTTCATAGCACATTTGTACGTTCTTTTCTAGTGGGCCAAATTCAGACCATGGGGAAAAGGGGAGGTATGGCTTGGGGAGCGAGGAACATCGGCAAATTAACAAGTTTTGTGCTTAGAAAATATCCCATAATAGTCTCCTGAGAAAAGAGCTTTTGTATCCAAAAAATGCATTGCAATATTAAAGAGAGATAGACAGGCAGGCAGGCAGACAGATAGACAGACAGACAGAGAGAGATACAGAGAGAGAGAGAGACAAAGAGAAAGAAAGAGAGAGAGAGACTGATATAGAGATACATAGGTGGGGGGGGGGAGCGGCAGCAGACCAGATTCAAGGATTGGTGACAAAAGGGAATTCTGGACAAGGGCGTAATTTAAAATCACAAAGGAGTAACTTGGAATTTAATTCTCTCTGGAACTAGATTCATCATGTAAAAAACGCGAATAAGCACTTTTTATTCAAAATTGCATGAAAGTAAACAACGTGTAAATTTAAGCGTGAATGACGATGGAAAGTTTCATACTTTAACACTACGTAGGATATATCTTGAAAATCAAAGCAACGACACTGTATACAATTCAGTAGTAAAGCGATGTTCGTTTTAATTACTGACGTTTTTGTTTGTTTGTTTGATTGGTTGGTTGAGGTTTTTTTTTTCTTCTTCTTTTTGTTTATTGTTTTATGAAACTTTGATATAGTTCCAAACAGCTATAATTTAGTCATCACGTGACAGGAAGTATGGGAAGTATAACTTTTGGATCCTATTTTTCGACTGTGAAACATCAATTTCACCAGCTTTAAATTAAGCACGATAATTGAATTAAGCACCAACATCATATCTGGAGCCTTTTGCTTCCTCAAAATTGGATAAGATCTTTTCACGTTTTTGTGGAGCTATACATATTTTTTTTTTAAACTAAAGTTTTCCATTAAAAGTCTTTCATAAAACGTGCTCTGGAGGGACTAATACGATGCATACAGGACCTGCTGAAGTGTTCCTGATATATGCATACACCATGCACAAGATTCCTGCTTGTTACCGTAAAAATTATGATTCCAATCTCTCCCTGTATTTGTTTTATAGGAGACAGTAACTCCAGTCAGAACCTAGCCCATTGCAAATAAGTTTGGTGAAACCCGAGTTTTCATGTGGGATTTCTAGAATAGTCCACTGTTTAATAAGTTTGTAATTGAGGAAAAGCCCTGCAACGGAGACCTAAAAATGTCCATAGCGCACACTTGTGACGCATAGTGTGGGAAATACTATTTCAACCGCATACATGTACTGAGTGAGTACAGATGAATGAAGTTCTTTTGTTATATATACGACACTGCATTTCATAAATCTTCGCTTTGAAAGGTTATTTGGATCGCAAACAATCTTTCTTTATTTCATGAGTTCAACTAGAAATCTTTATTTTTGTCGACTGCATTGTAACAGTCTGAGATGATGTCATATTTCTCGACTGACTGGGACGAGTTAATGAGCTCCGTGATTATGACTTAATACACCATTTTAATACAATAAACGGTAGAAGGTAAATAGAACGTGTATCTAAAATACTTAACGTAATGCCTTTATAAATATGTATAGTTGTTCTGTGTCTTAAAGTAACATCTCAGCTATATGAGACGGAACTGATCTAATCAGGGGATGCGTGGGGACAAGGAACATGTCTAATCAGGGGGATAAGTGGGGACAATAATTGACATCGTTTTCCTTTGAGTAGGCAGACACTCCAATTGCTGGATCAACATAATCAAAGTTAAATAAGCCTTTTATTATACTTTACATCGGTTTGATTGTATAATTCATTTTTATTTCAGCTTGACAGACAAAGAAATACTTAGTTCATTCCTTTGGGCTTATCTCTTTCCTAATATATACAAATTCCAATAGAAAGAATTCTTAAATTATTCAGAAATTTCATTGCGCACAAGAGGCTTCGGTACCATTTGATATCAGTCAAGGTAAGCCTTTGTATATGGATTCCAGAATCCCCCCCCCCCCTCTCTCTCTCTCTCTCTCTCTCTCATTTCTTTGTATACTGTATTGAACTGTTCAGACTTAATGAATTAGTTTTATTGGAGTTTGCTAAATTTTGTTTGCATTTGACGTTTGGCTGGTAGAGTAAACATGTCAATCGATTTTGGTTTTAAATGGCATTTGAAAACTCTGCTAATTGGTAAAATAACTAACACATGAATTCTGCCAATCGATATTTCTGGAACATGAACACTAATGGACTGGTTAATATTTAACGGCAGTTAATAATCATTCCTATGTTCTCAAATTCTTTCATTACCGTAAATCTTTAGATAGATGTGCCCAAAACAGGTGGCATGAGAACAACTGTACATTCTGTTTCGTATATTTGATTTCATTTATATTTGATTTAATTTGTGTTAGATTTGATTTGTTTGTTTGTGGGTTTTGGAATCTTTGTATTTTCTTTACATGTCAATATAATGTAATTTTGTTTACAAGGAATTTGATATTTTCCAGAAAATTCAGTTTGACCTGAATCTTTCCATAAATACCTAAAAATAAAAACACTTGTTTCTATTGTTGACTTAGTTTCTGGCCTTGATTCAGGGTCAAGTAAACAACTTTTATTCTCGGAGTAAAATGATTGGTTCTTATCAAGGACATAGAGGGGCTATGTGATTTGTATGTGTTAACATGATCACTTGATCCTCTATTTCGCAATTAGGCATTTCAAAAATTGCGAACTACTTAGTATTAATAGTGATGTTGAGAGAGAGAGAGAGAGAGAGAGCGAGAGAGGGAGAGAGATCAGAATTTTGGGGGCTTTTAAACTCTTGATGTCAAGTTGTTTTCTTCTGTTGTGACTAGTTTTGAGTTTTTGAGTTTTATTTTAATTTTTTGGATTCTAAAAGATTAATTCGTTTCTCTGGTAATACTTTGTGGTCATACAGAATTCTTGAACAAAGACATTTCTTACAACTTTTATTTGGATCTCCAGGACCGGAGGATTAATTATTGTGTTTCTACAAGGAACTGTAGACTTCAACACAGTACAAGTTACAGCATAGGTCATCGCCTTCCATCTTGGATTCTTCGTCGGGACTCGAACTTGAATTCATTAAAACATTTTATTATTAGGACTTCTAAAATTTTATTCGTGGATTATTCTTCGATTATTTTTGGATTTGATTCTAGAAACCGTAAGTTATTTTTTTTTTCATTTTTTTACAGTATTTTTCCAGGGAAATAAATACTTTGTTAAAAATTTTCAAAGCTTGTTGTTTTCAATCTTTCTTGTGTTACTGTTTATTCGAGCCTAAACACGTGACATAAGAATTCTGTGAGATATGGATTCGGATCACAATTATTTTTCCTATATAGTCTTAACATTTGTTTCCCATCACTGAATTATCCACTGTGTAAAAATCCTAACAATTCATGTATACTCTAAAGTATCTTCAAAGATGAACCCAGTGTGAAGTTATTACTTAGGGTAACGGACATGTTTTTGAGAGACTGGAAGATAAACAAGGCAAGGTGCAATGGGTCACATATTTCACTTCCGGATCAGAATCAGCGCCTCATTACTCACTGTTCACTGGCTCCAAAACACATACACCGTAATGTTCATAAACAGTTATCTTTTAATCAATATGAAGAATGACGAAACCTAACTCTAGTACCAGCACCAAAATTGGAGAGGAAAACATGCTCTAAAAGTATACTGGCACTACATTCGTTGGTACTGAATCTGAGGTAATAATTGTGACCTAAGTCCATTTGGACTACAGGGGCTCGTATCGTTGCTTACAATTTAACTGTCAAACATTAATATAAAATAATATGCTATATGTATGGCTGATAGTTAAATTGTAAGCAATGATGCGAGCTCCTGTGATTTGGACGACGACTGACTCACTGATCGGCTCGATAACGGCGGATTGCTTGGCTTAGGTACAAGCAGTGTATTCTGGTTTTTATCGCAAATTACGAAGTTATCAGCAAGTTTTCGTTTGATGGTGGATATGGCAATCTGTGGATTTAATGTCTGTTATTAAATTTGCTTAATTTCTTGATAATATTTGTGTTGTTTTTATCATCAGTAAACATAATGTTAACTATATTACTACCGTATCTGGCATATAAAGACAATGTTTAGAATAGCTGAACTTTTCTCGTACTCCTATCATAACAAACAAAGTGAAGAATTTCGTGAAGCAAATGTGTGGTGTATTTAGGTTGCAGATTGCTTTGGGCTCTGGGTGAAAAATTGCAGATTTTTTTAAAATGAAACTTTGTGTCACCATTTAAATGCTTTGACGAAATCGTACAGTCTGGTATAAGGACCACATATTGCTTTCTGATGTAAATATGATTCTAAATCAAAGGAGTGACATGTTACGGAAATGCGCCCTTGATGTAATTCAAACCTTTTTATCTCTCATCAAATACGCACTGTTAGAACAAGAAAGGCTTCACTAAGGTCATACGTACTCCACTTAACTGCATATGCTTCGTTATGCTGTTGCTAATGTAAGAATGGCTTGTAGACCGTTTAACTTCATAAAATGACGTGTATGCGGAGGCAGTAGTGTCATAGGTAAGTCATCTGGGTTCTGGGACCTGTGATGGTCTTTATGGGGAAGTGAACTATACTCATCTACGAGGGACTTATGCGAGTGGGGTGGAAACAAGTAGGATAGGGGTCTGTGGGACAGAATCTCTGGTAGGGAACCCAAGGGCGATGACTCAGGAAGCTCCGGCATGTTCAATGTTTACAGGTACAGTTGTAACCATTTAACTGCAACGAAAACTTCGTCTAGGAGACGTTCCTTTGTGCCATACTTATTTTAATGCGGTGGTGGTGGAAGTTGGGAGGTGGGGGGGAAGGAATCTTTTATATATTTTTTATGTAATTGCATTCATGGGGTACGAAGGACGTAACTATATTTGTTTTGTTTGTTTGTTTCGTTGTTTTTTATCTTCTTCAAATCGACGCAATTTTTTGCAGATAATATGCATACATTTACCATAGCCTTTTCACGTACCGTATCTACTCACTTATCACAAGAGTTCAACTGCAAACTACGCAGACATAGATCTGCCGTGGCATAACATATGTAGATTATCAAACGTTTAGATCTCTCAGTTATATGACATTTATATATGTTATCAAACGTTTGGATCTTTAAGTTTTATGTAGGTTATCAAACATTTGGATTGCACTTAATATAATGTCTGTAGTTTTGTTTTGAATGAGATAAATATAATCTCTCATGTACTACCAATTATGTCTATATGTTGAACTTGTGTCATTTATTTGGAATGTTGGCTATTCATTTCATCTCGAGAAACTAATTTTGTACTTAATTAAAAAAGAAACAACAAGCAAAAAAATAGATAGATGAATAAATAAATAAGTAAATAAATAAATAAATAATGTGTGTCCTCTATCCTTATAATTCAGTACTATATAAATATGGTTCAATACAAATCTTAATGTGTCGGATACCAATAATGACAAAGTAATAAGTATGTGTGAGGTGTTAACCTTATCTTATTGGAAAGACATTGTGTGGGTCTGAGGGGGCCCCTCTCATATGACATCACGCAATTTTGACTGATTTCCACATTCAATGGAGAAAAAAAGTTTTATTTACATGCTTCGATGGTTCTCTTAAATGTCACAATATACGGTAATATGTCAAATGATGTATGATAGTGATAAATCACGATTCTTTTAAATTCCTCATTCAGACATAGCTACATATCTTTTCATGCTATCAGGATATGATTGTGTTTCCTGTTTTAAACCTTACAGCAAATAGCAATTCATAACAACGGTAAAATTGATGATGTGATACATCCATATTAAAATTATACAGGTAAGAATCTAAATGATGGATTGCACATGCTAAGACATACGGGAAAGTGGATATGTATTTACTTTAGTAACCTTGATTTACAAACCAGACACGAATACAAATTCGATGCAGCTTGATGAAACCATGCGTATATTGTTCTATAAGTCTATGATTCATGCTGCCTTAATTGTGTACCCAGTGAAGTGGTGGAGTATCACAAATCCCGTTATTTCTTTCTTCTGTGGAGACGTTCACCACAATTGAGGATTCAGCATTTCTTATCGATTGTTTGTCAAGTTACGGGATAAGTTCATGCAACTACAGATTAAAAGGCCGAGACATTTCGTGAACCTTTCTGTCTTAATGTAAGTCTCGATCTTGTCTGTCTGTCTGTTTGTCTGTCTCATTTCTACTGTTCTAATGGAATTGATATTTAGAAAATGCAGTAACGATTCAAACAAACTACGTATATTACTGTATAGTCATGATTCATCTTCATTTGCCTTTTTGCATATTATATAGGTAGGGAGTGCTTACTGTCTCAAAGGAGTTGGATTTCAATGCTAGATATCACATACAGCACTATCAAATTTTCCCACGACCTCTTTGTGATTATCTTCGCTTCACTAAATAGGGTAAACAACAAACCAACGCTCGTTTTCGTTAATTTTCATCCGAGTAGTTTGCTTAGGGACCATCCATTTAGTACGTACGCAAACTTCTGGCAGAGCTTGACCCCCTCCCCCCCTCCTTGTACACATGCGTACTTTTTTTTACACATCCAACCTGCGTACGTACGCTTGACGCACACCACCGCGAATTCTATAGAATGGCCTATATTTAATCCACGCAGAAACCATAAGGATTAATATTAGGATGCATATTTCGGTCGATCAATGAAGGGCACATTATTTTGGGGCCAGAGAACAATTAATTAGATTTATGGGGACAAATGTATCCACAGACGTATCCACTGCAGTATCTACTTACGTGTCCATCTACCCACACAAAGTTTGAGGGCCGAAAAGAGGCGAGACAGGAGGGAGGTCGGAAAAGGGAACAAGCGAAAGGACCTGCAAGAACTACCATAGTGGAGTCGGAGAGGACTGGAATAAGCAGGTTATGAGACTGTACAAGGCAATGACTTCGATGGTTCACTCGATTATATGATGAACTAATTCTATAATTTACAACAGATCGGCTATTTATATACATATATTTGTGTTTGAAATTCCGTGACAGATTTATTTTCAAAAGTAGTGTATCTTCCTAATGTAATGTATTATCACGGTTGTTTATGTAATTTATTAATTTAACATTTGTTTTTCCATGTACGGGGACTTGTGTCATTCTGTTCTATATATCTGCTCAGATCTCTATTGATTCCATCCATAATTTCACACTTTATTTTAAAATTTACCCGATTCGGGCAACAATACCGAGGGCGATCATCCTCTAGATAACGATAGCCAAATAAAGCGGACACCTTCTAAGAAGGTACAACCTCATAATACCACACCACCAGTAGCAACCGCTACAATTAATAATATTAACGTGTTTAATAAAAGATAGTCCACCGATATTGAATGTCTGGCTGCAACAAAGAAAAAAAGCTGCTTAACTTTAAACAGTTTGTCTAGTGTCCGCTAAATTTCAAACGCCGAGTGAACCCAGTCGAACAGGTTACGTATTAGACAAATTGTTATCGAGGTTTCACCCACCCACCCCGTTTCATATGCGTACGTACATTATCAGTAGTCCCCCCCTCCATATGCAAGCGTAATCATTTGGGTTACCCTCTCCTCCCTCCATGCGTACATAAAAAATGGGCGGTCCCTTATTGTAATAAATCACACTGTATGAAAAGTTCAGAATCGAGTACAATCGCTGCAAGTTAGCAAAGAAAAGAAAGTTTTCGGCCATAAGTGTTAGTTGGTAATCAAGTATATATATATATATATATATATATATATATATATATATATATATATATATATATATATATATACATTTCTAATTAAGTGCTGCGCTGGAGCTAGTACCCATATGAAATGCCAGTGCTTAAGTGGATCGATCGGTGTAGTACTGCTCTGAATGGACTATGAAAGGCTAAACAGCTATTCCAGAACTAATGCGAAATCCATCCACAAAGACTACACAAATATTCATACAGCAACAAGGAAGTCAAGACAACGAGCGATAGGCTTTTGGAGCATTCTAACGTGACAGTCATAATCTACATTATACGGTATAAAGAGGTAAGTCTTCACCAAACAAGGGGTTGGATTGGCTGGTGGGGTGGATTGGGTGCTGTATCTATTGTTTTTTATTTTTTTAAAATTAAATTAAAACTCTGGCCTCTGAGTAACACCGAAATTGATATGGCTGGCTTTACTTCCAAGGTATTTCTTTTCCCCCTTCTGAAAACTGCAAGGAAAACAAAATGATGTTAGTAAGAGGCAAGGTAACGGGAACATGTTGGCGACTGTTGGATGTTGGATACAACAGAACATAAGAGGCAGAACGAGTTTCCTCTGACCCTTGCCACCCCATTTTTTGATATTTGGACATTTATGTTTGGGTGTAGGGTCAGAGCGCATTCCCTATCGAAAAGTTGGAATTCGCCGACACCATTTGGTGTCGGCATGGGGTAGCCGCTTTCTAGCCGACCCAGCACACTTGAACGACCTTTCATCGAGATATACCTGCATGAAATTGATAAGAATATCAAATCTCTGTTAGCGCAAAGTTTTAGCTGGAATTCCATAATTCCTGGCAGCAGCTTTCAGTGAAGTTCCAGAATGAATTGCTTCAAGAGCCGCTTTTAGAGCTAGTGTCACATAATTTCCTCAATCAGTTTTCCTTCTGTAAGTTCTCACCATCTGCAAAAAAGTATAGAATAATTTAAGACGTGTGAACGGTTAGCTAAAAAGTGTACAACATTTATACAGTTATGGGGCAAGACGCCCCTGTAAGGACGTGTTGCCCCTATCGTACAGCATTGACAATTCCACAATAGAAGGAATTAACAACTGCTGCGAATAATGAAATATTATACATGATGCATCTCTATACTATGTTGTTTAAAAATATACTTACCCTGTTTTCTTTAGGTAGTTTCAGTCAAAAATACTGCAAACAATTGGATGGAACGCTTTTACAGGAAGATGCCAAAAAAGTAATATTCTTGCATAAAATCCAGCAATGGCCGCCATTCACAAGGCCTGTGTAAACTGGGCAAGCTTGCTGTATAAAGACCAGTCCATTTTCTAGCGCAGGGGCGTCAGATGGATTGGGGGCGTTTTACCCCATGGAGGCATTTTGCTCCCCCTCCCCCCACTGACTCGCACATGTCCGAATATAAAGACACAAATCAATAACTGTCGAACCTTTCTAGTTTGCTATGAAGTAGGCCTACCATAGCGCTGTAATAATCAGTATGTTTAAGTTTTTGTGACCTTCAATTTTTCAAAGAATATGACTATTAATATATGCAATTTTACGTCACGTTTGTAACAGACTGACATTTAGAACCCATGTACCATTATAATGGAAGCACATGCATGTGGTTAGACTCGGTATTACATCATACAGAATTATAATGTCACATGTCAATTTGCAAAAAGTTAAAATAATATTTAAGATATATAGTGAAATTTTGTGAATTCTGTACTCTTTACAGGAAATCCACATAAAGATCCAGACCTCTGAGATTACATACAATTTTTTGAGCATGCAACAAAGGAAATTACTTACATTTTGTACTTTTCATGAAGCATGTTTTTAAAAAACAACAAGCATTCACAGTCAAACTGCATTCGTTTTACACTTCTTGCTAAACCACTGTCCTTTTAGCACACTTTTCATTTTGCTACATTTCATATCCAAGTATTTTTCACTTTGGATTATCACAACTAATCATATCTACTTTACTATTAGGGGTGTAACAATACGCTCAGAACCGTATTGCGATATATTGTGATATGTCATAACCATATTGTAATATGTATTGCAATATAGTAACACTTAATGAAAACAATAATATAATCAGTATAAAAATGTACAACTTGAAAAGCACAATATCTCAAAATGACGTGACCAGAAAAGTGAATAAAAATCGCGCTTCCACGTCTTGTCAGTCTATAACTTCAGTAATCACATCACATCTTGCATGTGGCACCATCTTCTTCAGTTTCACCACTGCTCTTCGCTTTCTTTACACCGAAACATTTCCACAAGGGAATAATTTCAAAGTCCTTTTTTAAATAAAAAGAAAAAATAAAAAAAAATTATGAAATTAAAAATTCAGGTCTACACTCATGTATACTAACTTCAAAAATGAGTGGACGCTAATCGATATTTGGAGAAAAGAAAAGGAAGTTAGCATGACGTAAGCATATTGTTTAAATGTTTTGCTTTTCTATTCTTTGAAGCTAAAATATCACTCAAACACAGCAGACGCTGCATGCTTTTGCTGAATGTACATTCCTAGCATTGGACCAAAGATTAATTATTTTAGAGGAATTGATACATTTACGAACATTTACATACATATCTGGGGCAAAGAGAATTTATAAATTTATGATAATAAAGACGCTGAAAAAGTCGCGGTAGAGAAAATCGTAGGCCTACTGGTGTATGTATTGCCTGAACAGCAACCACAATATACCAGTATACCGGTATATCACTGCACCCCTATTCACCGTCATCTTTTGAATGGCTTATACAATAATGTCTTTGATCAGTTACGCTGCTATGACCTTACAACGACTTCTTGCTGAACAATTAAGTTGGTCAAAATAATTATATACCATTTGCATGAATTATAAATATTGGTAATGATGCTTGAAAATACTGATTAAACTGGCACAGCGTGTGGCATTTTCAATGGATGCTGCGCGTTGATAGGAGAGGCTTCTCCTACGGTATAACCCGGATATTGTAACTAAGACGCCAGATTAATGAGTAAGTAAAGAGACCTTTTTATCCGACATGCGACACGAAAAGCACCCCATCAACAGAACGGGTACATTGTCAGAAAACAACACTCAGCGTATATGAGACGGGGGGGGGGGGGGAATATCTACGTCTTGATGGTGAAAGAAACGAAGAGAGAATAGTTCACAACAATCATATATAATAAACGGATTATCGGAGGGCAGGTTTAGATGTATGATTAGGAGAAGGAGAAGGAGGAGGTTTGTTTGATTTGCAGGGCTCGAATATCAGATCGGACAAACTTACCATACAGCACTTGGCATGCGGTGAATCAACACACCAGACGAGATATGGATGGAGCTCATGTAACCATCAGGGAACAGGATTAGGGAGCAGGGAGCAGGTCAAGGACATTTGAAAGAAAATGACGATAATGTGTTTTTAATTTTTGAATTTACCTCTTATTCTACGTGTTTATGTTAATATTCTTTTGCGAAACATGGGACCAAGATTTTGGTATTTATTGGAGGGATATAGAGATTGTAGCTTTATGAGTAGAAAGAAAATCTCAATAGGAATTCAAATCATGTTACCGTATTTGTCACGACTCAGTAGAATGTTTAGTGTCAAGAATATGCAGTGAGGCAGTTGTGATGTGTTGTGTTGTGTTCTGTTGTATATTTATTTTAATTTACCGAATAATATCAGACTGATAGATTATATATTTAACATATTTCACCGGAGAGGTCACCAATTCACGACGATTTCAAAGGAAATGATGATGATTATTATTATTCATTATTATTCATTATTATTATTATTATTATTATTATTATTAACATTGGCCATCGGCCCTTATTACATGCATGTATTAAAAATATGGTACAACCACAAGCCATGACAATTCTAGAATTAGCACACTACCTGATTCATTTATTGATAAACTAGAAAGAATAAAATCGTCGGTCAAGAAGATGCTTTGATCCAACGCGAGAGATTTTAATGCTGGTGGAAATTTGTTTTGGACTTTATTCATGATGATACTTGGAAAATATTTTAAATGTTAGATGACATGTATGTTGGCGATAATGTTTCTCTCCCATGTAATATAAAAGACTGAAACTCGTGCCAATTTAGGGTTCCCAATTGTAAAAATGTGCAAGAGTTTAATATACGTGTACTTAATGTTAGGCCTTACAAAAATACGAATATAACATGCATTTGAGCTAATGGCTTCATCATGAAGGATTATGTTGTCTGAACAGAGTTGTTTCTCTTTAGAACCAGCTTTGGGTTTGATGAAAGACAAATCCTCCAATTTTTCGACGTATTATAGCATGAAATTTGCTGACAAATAATTGTGTTCAAATATATTAGAATATAAAAGATTATGTGTATAATGAATACAACAGTGATTATGTGACTGTGGCGTTAATGACGATGACGAAAGATGACGATATTGATTTGTAATTATTTTATGGAAAGAAACAAATGGAGAAGCAAGGTCAAGACATAACCGATAAACTACGTTTAAATATGAACGAGTGTTTGAAGATAGTTTAGTCCTTATATAATTAAATTCGTAATAAAATGTAGCAATGGACGTTCCCAGTTTTACCGCAGAGGTTGCAATCCTAATGTAGGATCATGACTGTGATAATACTTAAACAGGAGAAAGTTTTAGGAAAATGTTCTCAGTAGAAACTCGTTTAAAAGGTCGTGTGAACTGCAAACAAATCAGTATATAAAAAGTCAATGAAAGATAAACTTGTACAATCAAGAAATGACCACAAACAATTTCCGACAAGTGTTAAATGGAAAAGATTATAACAGGGTAAATGCACGTGAATCTAATGTAATAATGAATAAATTGTTAGGCTAATTTCTTTTTGTAATATACATGCAAATGTTGACAACGACAAATGTTGACAACGACGGTGCTGCAAGAAATGAGAATATCATTTTCGAATTGAATAAGCGAATTGCAAATCAAGAATAATTTATTGAGTTCGCTTTTTTACATTTAACCCCAAATTCCAACGACAAGATTTAATTAATTAGTTACCAGTGGACATTACCACGCATTGTTTCATAACTGAATATACTCTTCCAGAGTATCTTGAAAAAGGGGATTTCCCAAGAAATGGTCTTAAAGTATAATATGTCCGACATTTAAAAATAGGAGCATTAATGGCCCTAACTATTAAAGGGTCAATGTCTATAATAAAGCAATCATGCTAAATATTCACATTCAATTTGATCAAACGGTTGTATAGATTGTCAAAAGGTAATAATGTAACGGATGAGTCTCAGACTGACTTTACGGTACTACTGTACACAGATGAGTCTCAGACTGACTTTACGGTACTACTGTACACAGATGAGTCTCAGACTGACTTTACGGTACTACTACTGTACATGTGTAACGGATGAGTCTCAGACTGACTTTACGGTACTACTGTACATGTGTAACAGATGAGTCTCAGACTGACTTTACGGTACTACTGTACATGTGTAACGGATGAGTCTCAGACTGACTTTACGGTACTACTACTGTACATGTGGTCATATATTCACTTTGCATGACAATTCTTCAGAAGTGTATATGTAAATTTGTTGGTAAGTTTCACTTCTTTTTTGTTGATTTTTGAAATGCTTTCGATGGTATACAAAATACTAAACGATGTCTTTCTCTTGTATGGAGAAGTATTCATAGAACTATTTTACAAGCTTTAAAGGACCGCTCAGGTGGCGTAGTGGTTAGAGCGTCCGCCTCGAATGCGGGAGATCGTGGGTTCGATCCCCAGCCGAGTCATACTAAAAACGTGATAAAAATGTTACTAACAGCTGCCTCGCTCATCATTACGAGGTTAGTGTTAGGACTTGTAGGCATGGTGTCAGGATAATGTGACTGGGTGGGACATCATGCTATATGTCTGCAGCATGATTCCCCAGTGTTAGACATCATTATAAACTGCCACACTGCGGACATCGTAAAGTACGTTAAAACCCATATCACACACACACACAAGCTTTAAAGAAAATGTATTGTTGTTTGAACAGCCGTTTACTATTATGTATATTTATAGCGTGCCTTTTATTTGCGTGTGTGTGTGTGTGATTGGATTTTTAACGTAGCTGTAACAAATTTTCAATCGTATCGCTACGATGTCTGCAGTGTGACAATATATAGTTATATCAAGCAATTAGGCGTCATGCCGCAGACATGTGGCACCATGTCCCACCCAGTCACATTATCCTGACAACGGCCGACCAGTGCTAACTCTAACCACTTAATGCAGAGCGCCACGCGAGGCAGCTGCTAGTACCATTTTTATATGTCTTTGTTATGACTCGGCCGGTGTTCGAACTCGCGACCTCCCACATCCAAGGCGGACGCACTAACCGCTTAGGCAACCGGAGCAATCCCCTTATACTTTTTGTGCTGACCTGTAGATTGCATAGGATCTATAAATAGGTGTTTACGATCCTCAGTATTAATATTTGTAATAAACCTATTTATGAGTTAGGGATATTTTCCATTTGATGGGTCGGTCAGATGGGTTGTTTTGCGACGTGGGGTATTTTGACAGAGGACATGTAGCGAGTAGGGAAGAAACGAGATTTAGGCCGTATGGGAATATATAAGAAAGTATAGTTGGACAATTAATTAGCATTATTACCTATGTTGTTGTGTTAATATTCTGCAGATGTGTTTAAAGTTGTGTTTATATATATTTTGAGAGGAAACATTTCTTTCGATTATTTGTTGGAATTACAAAGTGCTCAGAATAAAATATTATTGTAAAATTATTGTATAGTTTATTCAAAAGAGTTCTGAATAATGCCATTGTGATACATCAGGACTGTTGACACATCAGCATATTCGATGACCTATAATTCATTCTGATCACTGATTCTTTTTTGGAATTGCGTAGAATGTTTTAAGATTATTTTGGATTTAATTCATAATACTGAAGTTCTTCTTAAATGTTGACATTTTAAATTGAGAGAATTTAGATTATTTATTTAGTTTTACAAAACCTGTAGGTATTGCTTCCTTCTGTTACTTAGTTTATGACAGAGTTATACTAGAATGATCTCCAGATGGACTAACCAGATATTTTAATTGCATTGTGGGAACAAGAGAAGAATTTGTTCTACATCAAATTCTTTTTTCTCTTTTCATTAATGATTTTGTTCAAAAATAGCGAACTTAGTGATATAAAGTCATTTCCATGACAGATAATATACCAGAGATCTTTCCCTAATTGAATGTAGATGATGTGCTGAAACCTTTCGGTTACTACAGCAACAAATGAATGCCATAGGTGAATTTGGTAATTAAACAGGAATGGAAATTAATCTTGTAGAAACAAACATAATTCTGGTTCGAAACGGTAGAATTCTGAGAAGTGAATTTAGCAATGATTTTGTAAATTATTAGTTAAGGTACCAAATAATGTGAATAATTACATCAGTCTTGGTCAACGTTGGCCATAAACTTTTAATATAACTTTGTACATGTCAAGTACTGGAATAAAATTATGCATATGCTGAGAAGTCGAATTTTCCTTTCAAATGTTCTCTTTTTTCTTTAAATGCACAATGGTGGCAAAGGTACATGAGTCATTAATGTTTAATTTTTTTTAATTTTTTTTTAATCATGGCATACGCAAGAAATGGTTGATTGAAACACTCTTCAACCTATGTTTCGATAACGTCTGTTTGATTCTTCATTAAATATCAGGTCAAGCAAGATAGGTGATTCTACCAATTTGCATATTATAGTCAGTACATGTCATTATTGAAAACTGATAAATATTTAACTCTTTACTTACCGTTCATTTTCAGTAAAAAGTCTTTCATAGTTTCCATGTTCTAAACGTAATTCGTTCATGCGAAATTATTAAGTTCGGATAATTTCTAGGTCAATATACATTTTAATTGACATGTGTCTGCTAATTGCGTGATCCAGTCATAGGAAGATCCGATCGTTCTTTATTGAAAGATACTCCGCTCCACCCCCAAATGTATATCCTACAATATGTAACTATACATCATTGACTCAGATAGGACTATGATTGGTCACCTTTGAACTTAAATGAAAATAAAAACAATGTCTTTTTAATATTCAATTAAAATGCATCTATCTAATCATATTTTGCTATTACGAATTCCGATTACTTGTACTTGTGTACCCTCCAGTCACCAATTCAGAATGCCTGACTTTAAGTAAAATAACAGCAAAACAAAACAACAACAAAAAAAAAAACACACCACCACCAACAACAACAAAACAAATTGAACAAAAATGTCACAAAGCTGTTTAATACTGCACTATTGCCACTTCCAAATCATTCTGTTCACAGACAAAGAGTTCAGGAGAACCTTTCTACCGAGCGACTTTAAAAAATGCTACAAACAGTTGCCTCGCTTGGCGCTCAGCATTAAGATGTTAGTGTTAGGACTGGACGACCAGGTGTCAGGATAAATGTGACTGGGTGGGACATGATTCTACATGTCTGCGGCATGATGCCCCAGAGCTAGCCATCACTATAAACTGTCACACTGCAGACATCATAGCGATATGACTGAAACAGTGTTACAGCTACGTTAAAAATCCAAATCACACACACACACACACACACACATACACACACACACACACACACACACACACACAGAGGAAGAAATATTAAAAGTTGTTAGGAATGTAAATAATAATCAGATAGTAAATTCAACTAACCACTTTTTTAAGACTTAAATTAAAGTCGTATTTGCTGAAATGTTAAATGTATATATGTAAAACTTTGCAATGCATTGTTACATACTGGCTGGACTAAAGATGTTCTTGTACCAATTTCAAAACATAAAGTTGACAAAACCGACATATCCATTTATAGATATATAACGTTAGCCATCTGTTTGTGGTCTTGTTTTTTTTACCAGTATATATGAAACCTATGATTTACCGGTATATATTAAACTTATGATTTACTACATCTTTTTTGATAATATCCTTACTATCTGAGACACAAACTAGATTCAGGAAAGACTATTTAACATTGAACAAGGTATTTATTTTCTATGGCCGTATTTATTAATAAAAAAAATACCTTTGATAATGGATATGGCATAAGTTTTATTTGATAAGCATCCAGGGGAAAGTGTTTTAATGTGAATACCACAGTTGTAGACAAGGAGAAAATACATTTGCACTAGTGTTCTTATTCCTAAATGACTTGGTTTGAATATTTACCACATGTACTCTCTTATAAGTCTAATTCAATTGTAAACTACACAGACCTAGATCTGCCGTCGCATAATGCGCCGGCAGATCTGGGTATGTGCAACTTCTCAGGGGTAATTAGTAGAACATACAACATTGACCTTGTTCTGCAGCCACATTAAGCTACTCAGATCAGGATCTCTGTTTTTCTTAGCTATACTTTACTTATAAGCGAGTATAAACGGGATTTGTTAATGGGCGTCGAGATTGTGCTGTAACTTCTGGACATACTAATTTTGAATCATGTTAAATTTAATGCAGCTTATGTACTCTAATGACACTATACTTATTGCAGATAATCATAGTGACAAGCAATATCACTTGTCACATATATATGCTGCAATAACTGGAGACTTAAAATCAAAAGATATATTGCATTTGGTTAAAAACAAAGGATCACACATAGGCCTACAGCTTAATATATATAAATGGGGGTATTTGTACCGTCATCTCAAGGTTGTAATTACGGATTATTTAAAACTAGTTTTCATTTAGAACATATTTATATTTCATTATCAACAAATATATCTAAAAAGGTTTCGTGCTCAAACTGGTAAATGGGCTCAAGTTCCCTTTAAAGATAATCTCCATATAAAAGGGTGATGAGTTTCATTATCTTCTGTCGTGTTCTTATTTTTTGCGAGGAATGACACATATTTATATATCATTTTTACATTTCCAGGGTAATGTATATATAATCAATTAATGAATACAAGTCAAATGCGAATCTTGGAAAAGATTGAGCTTGAAACAACGTCAAAAGGATATTCTACCATCTAATTTAAGAAAGGATAAACTATCGTTAAATCTTATGAATGCGTATGTTTGTTATGTGTAAATTCCGGAAGAATAATAAGCACTGGGAGACAAACTTCTGGCCATTGTCAGGTCAGTTGACCCTGCTACTGGTCACTCTCAGGTCACTGAAACTGGTATTGCTTTTACTATTCATTCCCACACATGCCATGCACTCCAGTCTTCACAACTGTTAGGAAAAAGCATTGTACATATGTACTTGCCTGAATCTAGATAGATAAATAGCGAAAGGTTCGTCGCCACAAACGTTGATCATCATGCGGTTGCACTAACTCTCTTGACCTACGCATTGATGTCAGGAAGTTACACATCCCAACACACTTAACTACTGTTAATTTAATTTGATACTTTTGTGGTGACTCAATAGAATATTCATCATCTCAATGCAGTGACTGAATCACTTATTTGGTCGTCCCCTTGGTTTAAATATGGACTGGTCCTGGTACCACTATGAACAATGATCTGCTGGGAGATTCTAAAGTGAAACGCTAGGATGTCGAATGATTAAAAACAATGGGAATATTTACATCGGTAAATTTCATAGTCAAGGTTTGTTATACACTTTGCTGAACTGCATGTCCTAAGATAACGATCGTTGCATAGCCATATGCATGTATAGCTAATTATAATGCTTCTGTGTATGCCTTGAATAAGTGTCAAATTTGTTCGGAAAAATAGAAATATCGCTTGGAAGCTATCACAACATCCTCTTCCTAAATGCATTTGCTTGATTTATTTTCCTGGCTAAATATTTCTTCTGTTAAACACTTTTGTTTCGCTACAATCAGATAAAATGCAAGACATGCAGAGCTTACTCAATAGTTGGCGTAAACTAATTGTTACCAGTTTTGTTCATGCCTATATATGTTAAAGTATACTAAAGAATTGCTGATACGTGCAGTACGTTAAGTTAAAGGAATGAGGAATGCATCTTTATGAGTTAAGTGGCTTTCCCTCTCAAGGGCGAACGGATGGAGACTGATGATGGTGGAAGTCAAAAGTAACTCCCTAATTTATACCCATTTGGATAGAGTCCAGTTCGCACCTGCTATGGAGTATATGGATTATGCTGATATATTTGGAATATAGCATACGTAGACAGTTGGCTTTATTTTTAAGCTAACAGTTTTATTGGCGCCATGCCCCTGTGGCTATTGTACCTTCTGGGGCACAGCTACCTGGTCCTAATTTTGATCCTTTTGAGATCCCCATCATATAAGCGTATTGACAGTTCTTGATATAAACAGGCCAAGTCATTTCCACCCTGATGTAATCGTGGTGCCTGGATCTTAACTGAGAAACATTGCATGTCTCCACCATAAACGTATGCATCTAAACTGTGATTGCGTGATGCTGGGGATTTGCTTTTAATGGGTGATTATGCATTTAACATTAGTCGTGTGTCTATCATGTGACCTGTGAACATACATTGGAAACCATTGAGATCTCCATTGAAATCGATTCACATATCCAAGGTAAAACTATATGTACGCTTGCTTGGGGTAAAAAGGGAATCCACTTTGAAGTAACTTACAGAAAGTTGGGGTCGACAGAGCCGAAAGAAAAGGCGAGACATACTTATTCATGGAATCGTAGCATTATTTTTTGCAATGGTACTTATCGGAAATCCACGTGGAAACTTAGCTTTTAAAATAAATTGAGGAGAAATCGATGGCATTTTTGTTTATATATAAGCTACGATAGGCAAAGTGTCAACTATACGACCAATTGATTGTTGTCGTTTATTGTTTTATTTTTACTTTTAGCTGGTATAAAGTTAATAATCAGATAATGAACATATCAAAATACGTCTTCCAATGTTGAATCATGTTGACTGCACAGTGCATTGACAGAGGGGGAGGGGGCAAATTGTACAAATGCATAAATTTGTTTAAAGGCCACAGTCATGCAGTCATCTATCAATTACAGAGATACTCAGTACAATGAAGTTTAGATGATAATTAAATCTCTATAGTTTAATGTGGCATTTTGCCAGTACGCCACAAAATTGATAATTGAAACTAAAGTTCAGTCATTTCAGAACTTTTATAGTTATAAGAGAGTGTTTGCGTGATGTGACTCCTAGCTTTGAAACAGAGAAGCTGTCCTGTTCGGTTCTTGTGCACACGGTAGTGATGATTTCAGATACAATAAGGCAAGATATTCTGTGCTATTCTGAAAGGAATGTATTTTGTTTATAAACTGCCTCTGCTTGACAGTGGGGGTTTACTTCTAATTTGTGATTATGCATTTAATATTAGTCAGGGGTCTATCATGTGACCAACCTGTGATCATACACTGGAAACCACTGAGATCTCCACCCATAAATCCTTATATACATTTTCATGGCATGAGATGCTGCCAGAATTTCTTCGTGGAACTCCCCTACAACCTGGGAAAAAGGCTTCCGATTAATAACTGGAAGTCGGTTCACATATCCAAGGTAAAACTTTATGTACGCTTGCTTGGGATAAAAAGGGAATCAACTTTGAAGTAACTTACAGAAGTTGGGGTCGACCGAACCAAAAAAAAAAGCAGCGAGACATACTTATTCACAGAACCGTTGCATTACTAGTGCAATGGATCTTTTTCGGAAATCCGCGAGGCAACTTAGTTTTGAAAAACAATTGAGGAGAAATCGATGATATTCGTTTATTTATCAACTACGATAGGAAAGTGTAAACCATATTACCAATTTATTGTTGTCCTTTACTGTTTTATTTTTACTTTTAGTTCGTATCACGTTGATAAACAGGTAACAAACATATCAAAATTTGTCTCCTAATGTTGGATCAAGCTGACTACACAGCACATTGTACAAATGCATACATTTATTTCAAGGCCACAGTCATCTGTCTAATATAGAGCTACTAAGTACAATGAGGTTTAGATGAGAATTAAATCTGTATAGTTTAACGTGCAATTTTGTCAGTAAGCTACACATTTGATAACTGAAACTAAAGTTCAGTCATTTCAGAATTTTCTTAGTTATATGAGAGCGTATGCGTGATGTGACTCTTAGCTTTGAAACAGAAGCTGTCCTGATCGGTTCTTGTGCACATTGTAGTGATGATTTCAGATACTATAAAGCAAGATTTTCCGTGTTATTCTGAAAGAAATGTATTTCGTTTAAGTTGCACATAACTTGAGATACGATATAGAATGATTGCATGCTCCACTGATTAAAACAAGTGTTATATTTCTAACTCGTTTTTTTTCTTCCAGTTCTAGACAAGATACATGTGATCTAACAACAGGTTGTTGCTTCGCAGATTATTCAGCAGTAAACAATGTACTCTGTGATGAAAATTATCCCTTGGGCATTTATTGCTTTACTTTCAGGCCATATCTCCGCATCTTTGGTACGTATGTGCATCTGTCTATTGAATTTAATATTTCTAAAATGCTTTTTGAACGAAATTGGCAGCAGTATATTGCACAACATGGGGTATATAGTTACTTAATAAACTAAACGTGTAAAAATTCAATAAGATCATAACTAGCTCATTTGACCAGAGTAAGCAAGTCACATGACTGCTGGCAATACACATTGAAGTAAAGCACTACAGCCAACAACCTCCGCATCAGAGAAGAAACAGCTGATATCTAATTTATTATCAAAATGAATTGTTTTATTCGATATAGAAAGGAGTTATGGTGTGGTTTATTATCACTAGAAAGTATTCTCCTAAAGAAACAGGTTTTATTTACACAATGCTGGTTGGTTTAAGTCGTTCGCCATACTTTTAAGGGGTGGTAGACAAAGGAGCTAACTGCTAACACTATCGTCATATAGTAAATGACAGCTAAGAGCGAAGACATTCTGATCTGTATTATGCCAACATTAAATGTATGAAAGGTGTATACATGTATGGGGTTCAACGCTGTAATATTCTGTACCCCTCCCCTTCGACAACTAACACATCACTAGCAATCTTACAGACGTTTGTGTGTGTGTGTGTGTGTGTGTGTGTGTGTGTGTGTGGAGGAAGTAGGTGGGAAGAAAGACGAATGATGTACAGAAAAAATAAATTCATGCATCAAAAGTTGATATAGGTGTCCAGTTTTCTTATGGGAAGGCTTCCAAGAACAGAAAAAACACACTGACCAAGCTGCATGAAAATATCTTGTCTACAAATGAGTTGTTGTCAGAAAACTAAAGAATTGTATAAACTGTAAATAACTATGTAATTATTAATGACAATCAGGTCACTGTAATCTTATTTCCGTTGTGTTTGTTCTTAATGCTCTGAGGTACACCGAGACAAATTTCCATGAACATAGCATGATTAATTCTGGAGGTAATGATATATACGCACAATTTTGTCACTGTGATATTGTCATTTGCAAAGAATAAAACTATTAGTGTAAGACAAATAGGTCGCTGTGACCCTTTACTCTAGATTACTTTTAACGTACACGAGGACCTCAGCCAAGTTCGATGAACATATAACATGGTTAGATAGTCGAAATTTGCAAGTAATATGAAAGTTTAATGCTGACCTTAAGCTATAAATAACTCATTCACTCACGATAAGGAGATCACTGCTCGATATAGTTTTCTATGGTGGTTCCAATTCAAGAAAAATCAATATCCAGACCAAGTGTCATAAGAAACGATTCCTACAGCTAAAGTTCTGCAATGAAACAAAAATTTAAACATTGGGATTAACCTGTAAACAAGTAAGTCTTTATTATAAGAAAACAGGTCAATGTCGCCCACTTTTCATTGGGCTGGTTCAAACTGATTCCAAGAAGCACTCTCATGACATTCCACTCAAATTGCATGCCTAAAACTGTATTGGAAAGAAATGGGGAAAAAATTAACAATCTAACTTGCCTGATTGCAGAATACATGAATGATGACGCGCGTACAGTGTTGGATCATCTTTTTATAGTAGAGATGAGCAAATGAAGGCAGCTTGGAAATGAAGTGAATGTTTGTTTATTTCTGCAGGGTTTGGACTATGCAGATGGCAGTCATGAGATAGAAGAATTTATCTCGTCTAGAAAACTACGAGAAGGTAACTAAATATAGTAATATAAATATTACATGTATGTCACGCGTCAACGCTTCTTCATTTAGATGACACCCACAATTGGTCTCTTTTGAAGGACTGTCACAGATTTGTTTTTGTATTTTGCAAGTTTTTTTTCCAGATGAATCAAGCGAAATCGTCATTTATTTGGACCCCTTAATGTCTATTTTAACCCCCGCCCCCAAAAAAGGAATCATTCACGAAAAGTTTGTGTCAGTTGTTTTGCTGAGCATGGTTGAAAGAAATCTAATAACAAACTCTTTCTTCCATCTCATTTACTACTTTGTGGATACTGATTGAAATATTTTGTACATATAGTTCTCATGACTCACTGAGATGAAAAACAACTTTACCGATTCTGAATTGATAACAGCATGTAATTATTATTTAAATGTAATTAGTATATAGATATTTCATATTTAATATAAAACTCAGTTTCATCTCAATTCGCCAAATGTATTAGATGCTATATTGATTTAATAGTAGCGAACAAGATTAATAATTAAACTATTTTTTCTTATTTCCATCAGCTGGATTGAAAGATTTTGAGCTATCACGATTGGAGCACTTGGAGAATGGAAACATGTGAGTCGTTAATTCATTTCTCCCATTTAACGTGCTGAACGGTCACTGTAGATACGTGGGAAAGCTTTAACGAAGCTTCGCGAGGGTCGGTGGTTCCTTCCGGGATTTTCCCGGATTCTTCCTCCAACAGTTATGCTGGCTGCCATGTATAGAGCCTATCTTGTACTCAAAATCCCATACGAAGAAAAACAACAACAACATGATGAATTCTCGTGCGTAAATTACATCTGTCAGTCAACCATCACATAGTTTTCATTGGACAGCCGACTAATTCAATCGCCAACTACCTACTTAAATGCTGTCCAACCATGTAGGACACCAAGATAGAATTCGCCATGTAACATGTCCAATATAAACTCCTTCTAATTTCAATAATTTGAACCAAGACAAGATCTCGCAATATAATTATAAGTAATGTTTCATCATGTTATAATGTTGACAAAAGAATATATATTGGGTTTAATAACAAATATTGGTGTTCGCAAGCTGTCGGAGCATTCTCATCTTTCTAAAATCATTACATAAGTTGTGATGGTAGTATAGTGTGTGTGTGTGTGTGTGTGTGTGTGTGTGGTCAGCTTCAGTAGAGATATGAATGTCTCCAGAATTAAACATTTTCATAGTCATTAGGTTTTCCGGAGACGAATTCTTTAGGTTGATGACGCATTCATTCCAGCCAATCGAGTGTCTCTTTGACCAAACTCGTTTTGACGAGTTACTGCGTAATACAGTGTTTCTCAAACTGTGTGCCGCGGCACACTAGTGTGCTGCGAGAGATTTGCAGGTATGCAGTGTGAGTTTTTAAAAAATAATTAAAATTGCGTTTTGAAACCTTTAACATATCGAAAAATTAAATGGTAAATCAATGTCGCAAAAGTTAAAAAGTAACATATAAATTCTGAACCAAGTTATTCAAGTTGTAAACTTCATCAAATCTCGACCGCTTCAATCTCGACTTTTCTCTCAATTCTGTGAAGCGATGGATTCAGGCTACAAATGCTTGCTGTACCATACCGACGTTCGTTGGCTTTCAATGGGGAAAAGTGTTAAAGCGTCTCGTCCATCGCAAGATTGAAGTGATTTCGTTCTTGGAGTTTGAGAAAACAGACTTTGGATTCTCTCTTCATGACGAAATCTGGTGGCTGAAGGTTCAGTTTCCCTCCGATTTATTCGACAAATTAAATTCGCTGAATTTAAGTCTTCAAGGCCTATCGAAAAAAATCATCAATGCAACATCAAAACTGAAGTCATTTGATGACAAGTTGTCGCTGTGGCAAAATATGGTCTGGAAGGGAGTCCTCGACTGCCTTCCTACTGTCAACGAATCTCATTCAAACAAGAAAATCATCCCCGAAATTCTGGACACACTGAGAGACCTACAATCGGCACTGCAGCATTACTTCCCATCACGTGCAAGCGAGGAATATGGATGGGTGATCAATCCATTCGGAAACAGCGAAACTACAAATCTTACAACCGAAGAAGAACAGCTCATTGATTTAAACAAACGATAAATTTTTTCAGTCAATATTTCTCGAAAAGAGCCTGGACGAGTTTTGGATCTCAATCAAGAAGTCATATCCTGCAATCAGTTCAAAAGCAATCAAAGTAATTCTGCCATTTGTGTCGTCGTGGTTTTGTGAGTTTGGATTTTCAGCACTGAATGAAATCAAATCGAAAAAGAGAGAGAGAGACTTCTTAAAATCGACGATGAAAT
The DNA here is from genome assembly GCA_028554795.2 of Sinohyriopsis cumingii. Classification (NCBI taxonomy): domain Eukaryota; kingdom Metazoa; phylum Mollusca; class Bivalvia; order Unionida; family Unionidae; genus Sinohyriopsis; species Sinohyriopsis cumingii. Next base: position 52,095,411 of record CM068828.1, read on the forward strand.
GCGCTCTTGTTTGTCGACTTTGGAGCCTCGCTTCAATCTGATTTGCTCTCGAAAGCAGGCACATCCTTCACATTAAATTTAAAATTAAATATATATGTAAAAATAAATCAGTTCTTCACCACACAAATTGTTAAATCTTTTCAGGTGTGCTGTGAAATGTTTTTAGATCTTTTTGGTGCGCCGCAAGACAAAATTTTTTGAGAAACACTGGCGTAATATAATAGATGAGTCCTCCTTTACTCTTCAAATCCATGGTTATTTTACAGTTGATGAGCAATTCGGAATCATAATAATAATCATCATCAGCTGAACAACCAGTGAAATGCAGAGGGAAGGTAACCTTATCTATATAGAAAGTATAGTATTATAGACATCAAAAACCGCATGCAAATTTCATTAGGGCTAGACAGGTGAAATGTAGATTAATGAGGACGATTCGATATATGATTGTGCAAACAGTTTCGGAATATGTTTTGCTCACCTAAATTTGGGGAGGATATATTTTAGATTCTAAAGAGCTCATAAGTTCTATGTCTTAATTGTATTAAAATCAATATATGTGATAAGTGAACCAGGTGTTAATAAAAGTCAGACTGGGAACACATGGTGATTGCTCAAGGTGTTTCCATACCCCCATCCCTCTGTCCACATGATTTGTATTTTTTTCTTGTGAGAGAAAACTGCTCCGGTAGCCGAGCGGTTAGAGCGTCCGCCTCGGATGCGGAAGGTCGTGGGTTTGATTCCGGGGCAAATCATACCAAAGACTTACAAAAAATGGGACTAACAGCTGCCTTGCTTGGCGTTCAGCATTAAGAGGTTAGTGTTAGGACTGGTCGGCCAACGTTATCTACAGTGTGGCAGTTAATGGTGATGTCTAGCACTGAGGCATTTTGCCACAAACATGCAGCATGATGTCCCACCCAATCAGAGACACCATGTCGACCAGTCCTAACACTAACATTTTAATACTGAGCGCATAGCGAGGCAGCTGTTAGTACCATTTTTATAAGTCTTTGGTATGACTCGGCCGGGGTTGGAACCCGCTACTCCACGAATCCGAGGCGTACGCTCTGACCGCTAGCCCACCGGAGTGGTCCCACGTACTGGACAACCCACTCATATTTGTGAAATGATTGATCACAACATAAAGCAATAATATATGATGCATCCATACAGCAACGGCTTATTTACACCAGAAAATCGCAATGGGTATTTGATTGCATTTAAATGATATTTGTTCAGGCAAGAGACCCTAAGACACTACCGTATTGCTTTCTTTCATTTGTTTCGTAGCATAGATTCAAAAATATTGAAAAGAATGAAGCGTTCAACTTCATTTCAACAACCGATCACCTTATCAGTACCAGCGTATGGAGAGACTTTTCAGCTTGAGCTGATGCACGTGCAGTCAGTGCTTCATCCCAGTGCTACCATATGGACACGTGCTGGAGATGCCGAGGAAACGAAATGGACAGGAACACATCCGGATTGTTTCCTTGCAGGATCCGTGAAGTCACACGGTGGGACAGCGTCGATGTCCTACTGTTCAGAACTGGTAATATATTTGGTGTTTTCATTCTCGCGCATTTGCTAGGAATCACGTATTTAAAACGTTAACGTGCTTTGATAAATTCTATTTTTATCACTTAGGTAACAACCTTCTGAATTTTATTCAGATGGAGCAATATCTGATAAACAAGAAAGACGTGATATAATAGCTATACTAATAATGTATTTGTTCTATCTCTGTAATTTATATAAATTAATATTTTTATTATTTGTTGAAACGTTCTACACTATATATATATGTTCTAACCATAAGGTCTGATCCCCATTGATATTGACTTCTAAAGGATAACTTTGTCAGTTGTGCAAAAGAAAACTTGTCAATAAATGATGATATTATTAACACATAAACACTTCCTGTCAACCTTAAGGGAATTATATATATATATATATATATATATATATATATATATATATATATATATATATATATATGTATATGTATATGTATTTCTTGCTACTAAGCAATTAATTATTCCCTAACACCCATTTTCCGAAAGGAGCAGCATTTCTGATAATATACAAGAATTACGATACTACTGAATACTAGGGAGGTCTGTAGATAAGCACAATGGTTTCAGAGTCTAGGATTCGGCCAATGTGGGTATGTGAGAAAGCTTGCCAGTAGCTTCTCGTGGGTCGGTGGTTCTTCCTGGGGTTTTCCCGGGTTCTTCCTCCACCATTAATACTGGCCGCCATGCATAGCCGATCGTGTGCTGAAAAATGGCGCTAAACCCCACAACAACAACAACAATGGTTTCAGAATATTGCTCCATACTCTGTGAGTGAAATTTCAGAAGGACATTTTAGTAGGTGATAGAACTAAACATAATTATAGTGGCTATGTAGTTATTCTGCAGAAGTAGTGGGGTGGGGTGGGGAAGGGCGCACATGTGATCCAAACGTTAATTATCATTTCCGGATATGTTTACATTATGGGGAACATGAGAGTCAAACGAGAAATTAACATTTTGAGGCACTTGATAGTTAAATGTACATATTTTCTTATAACTATTCAACACCCATTTCTGAGTTACTATCCATCAGCTACTTTCTGATTACTATCCAACACCCACCTTCTGATATAACAATGACCAAGACCTCCAATACCATTTTCTACCCATCAAAGTGGTTATGAGTGCTTCCACACATCGTACATGCAAACGTACAAACATGCTATTACAGAAAAGGTTTAGGATGTTAAAGAAGAGAGATGAAATCACACACAATCGCACATAAACAAGGGTAGATGTGTTTTAAAAGGGCTGTTTGATGTTTGCCACATTTACTTTTAGTGGATGCACCTCTCAGGTCTGGCTTCGGAAGCAGCACCGATTGACGGTTGGTGAGAGGAAATGGTGTAAATGGTTAGCCTTACTTTCCCAAACAAACGGTGGTTGGATTATGAACTCTGCATATTGTTAATACTGCTCTTGCTGATCCTGTTGTTGCAAGTTCTCCTCCTCCTTTCGCCTCATAAAACTTACCTTAGCAATGGGGCATACTGGTAGTGGTGCTGTTGGTTGCGGTATCTCCTCTCTCATTTTTTGTTATTCCCTCTTTCGCTTCTTCTCTCCTGCTCTTATCCGAGTTTGGTCGAGGCGCTGGAATTTGATCTCTCTCTATCAATCTTTTTCGCTCCCATCTCCTCTTTATTTCCACAGCTGTATGTGCTTCAAGCAGGGATGTGAAGGATAACATCACTCCGGTTTTGGTACATAGAGGAAAGAGAAACATTCATTTTTGTTTATAAAATAGATATCCATAATCTTTGCAAAACCACTATGTTATCGTTTCTAGAGAAATGTAATCACATAGCATTGAACTGAGCAGATGCAGCATTTCTTCTAATAAAGTCGATGATATCATCTTCCAGAGCAGATAATCGATAATAATCAAAATATTCCTCATTATGGTCGTTGGGGGTGTAGGGGACCACCATATGAGATAAGCTCGAACACGTCTTCATTTATAACAAAGGCCACTGGATTCCAAGAAGATGTGTACAAGCTTCAAATCAGAAGGTAATGAAGTCTGCATATATTCATTCTCCATAGGTAATGATAAGTGATAAGTTCACATTTGATTTTTTCTTTTAAAAGATATGACAAGTAAGTTGAAGATGTCTCGGTACTCTCTTTGCAAGTTAGCTTCAATTCTTTTCGACTCCATTCCTTAACTCCATTGCTTCTAATAGAGTTAATGAATCGTCAGTTATGTCTTTATAAGACTCTTTTAAAAACTCACCTTCTGACATGAATGTCCATGCCTTTTCCAGATACTCTTCCAACCGTTCTTCTTGATATATCATCAAAATTGATGCTTTGTGCACTACGAAAATAGATTAGACAATCATAGCAATGTTCGCTGCTCAGAAGTGGGATTCTTTCAGCTACGTTGCGACCAAACCAGAAGAGTGAATGTGAATCAGGAGAGTGAATGTTGTTCTTGTTTCTGCCAATCGTGACATCATGACTGTAGCTTCCTCTTGTTTGCTTGTGCTCTTTAACTGATGTTTTGGATATTAAACACCAATCTCACCTATTTTCATGGGTTCTTGTTTCATGTTTTATAATAATCCAGGATCAGGTCTTTCAAACTGTTTATTTCGAAAGTATTATATAAAATCTTGAAAAGAGAATGACATTTACAGTGTTCAGAAGAGTTAGTACAAACTGCAGTTCCACATGAAGTTGGCCATATTGTATATGGTAGAAATGTCCTTCGTTGCTGCCTTGGTTTGGAGCAAAATCATATTCTCCTGTATACTCATCGAACGAAATCCCTTGGTTAATGTTGGCTTCAGCGTAAAAGTAAGATCTCAAGTAATCTTTCTGGACAGAGTTAGGTTCAACAGGACTCGTACACAACGTCTGGCTAACTCAAATGACTTCTATCATGGACACGTTCATGTGTTAGAATTCGAAAGGAATTTCGTCGATATCTCCGTTGAGGGCTGCATGGATGACGATTCCAGTCAGTAAACTTTTCTTCAGTTGACTTTGGAAAACATGATTTTTGATCTTGCTTCGCAGTCCAGAGGCAATAGTGAAGGTTCTAAGTTCCACTCGTCATATTGGATACATGTTTGTCGTCCTGCTCGGAGGTTGGCTGGTGTCTTTTCCCACTACAGGTACGCTATACGTAGAGTGTATATTTTTCTATGTTCGTTTTGTACTTCGATTTCATCTTAGACGTACATCCCATCATTCAACAAAAATATGGCTTGCTCTCACATATCCAAGTGTAAGCGATCCATCATGTTTAAATCACGACCTTGTTTGAGTTTTTTGGCGGTCTTTTAATCCAGTATTATGAGCATCATCATACGGAGTCAAAGCTGTGACGTTGAACTTTTTTCAAACTGTCAGGTTTCTACACCGCTGAGGCATCCATATATTTGATTTCATTCCCTTACGGCATGGCAAATAGATCTACTTCTGACTCTTAACGTTCTCACAAATCTGGATGAATCGTTTTTAAAAGATATTCGTTTAGTAATCCAGAATGTCATTCTCTCTGAGAGATGTTCTTTTTGTTGCTTTTCTGTTCGTGTCTTAAGGGTCTGAAAGATTGCCAAAATCTCTTTTTGTCTTAATTTTCCAGTGGCATAGAGAAGGTATATTTGCGTTAGCCATGAGTATGACGAAAACAATATTGGTGTGTCTTTGTGACCTAGGAGTTGTTTTCCTGTTTGAATCAAGTCATTTTTGTTCTGCTTTCATAAGCATGTACAGGACTTTGCTGGTCGATGAGTACTCTTTGGAGAAATACTTTACTTTGTGCCAAAGGCGATCATAGGATTTAGGATGGATGCTTAATTGTTCGTCGGTCCTGAATAATTTCGATATTATACGTGTCGTCCTCTTTCTTAGATGTTCGTTGTAACTTTGACCAATACAGATTTCTTTTATAACCTTCTTTGTTCATATCTTTCAATTTTATAGAGGGGGTTACGTCCAAGTACTTGTCCTGTGACACAAAATATTTATATAGTCTAATTAGGTAAATAGCCTTTCTTAAATGTGTGTGTGTGTGTGTGTGTGTGTGTGTGTGTGTGTGGTTTTTCTTCAAATACGAACTCAGTCTCAGGTATAATAGTTCCTTCCTTTTGTTTCTGGTTTTTGATGTTGTAAACAACCTGTTAAACAATGACACTTCGTTCTGAGATGTCACTTATTTCTTCTGTAGCACATCAGATTATGTTACGATTGGCTGTAGGCTTTGACTAAATGTGGCAATACTTGGATGTATCTGAAGGTATGTTGATATGCGTAATATGTTCACAAACGTTATTTTGAAGTTCTTTGAAAACGTTCCTGCATCTGGCTTTTGCTTCAGGATTTTTATATGTGAAAAACAATTTGTTCTTTTTCTCTTCATTTTGTAAAGCTATTTTTAGAAATTAGGTTTGTGTAGTATGAACGTAGATGCGGGACTTCTATTGTTGTTTTAAGCATTGATGTACATGTTGTAGAAGTGAATTTTCAACTTTGGTTTTGGCTTCAGGATACGGTTGCTAGCGGCATGAGCAAAGATTGAAGCAAATGTTTGCCAAAATGTTTCAGTTTGTTGTTGCTGTTGTTTTCGTTTTTCGTATTATGTTTCATTACGTCTCGTCCGGGATTCGGAGAACTCGTCAAGAAAGAGGACGTGATATATATATATATATATATATATATATATATATATATATATATATATATAGTTTTGTAATTTTTTATTCATGTCTGTAATTTGCAGTGCTTATCGTCAGTTGAAATTTAGTACTTTCATAGGTTCTATATTAAGATATCAAAGCTCCTAAATTTGGATAGGATCTATGAATAGATGCATAGGTACGAGTTGACAGTTACTAATAATAAAATTATCAATAAATATGTTTACAAGTTTCGGACATTTTCACATTGGACAGGTGGTATCTTACAAGAATTTTATTAATTCCCATTGGATAGGTTAAATAATTAGAGTTCTTTTACGATGTTGTAATTTTTATATGTCATGTTAGAATATTGATGACGTGTTTGAGCCTTTTTGTCTGTATATAAGCTCGGACTATACAGTTTTTTTATTCTGATTCTTATTTCTTGTGTTCTTGTTGTAACATCAAGTCTGTTGATGTGTTTCGTGTTCTATTTAGGTATTATTTGAAACGAAAGAAAATCATTTGAATTATTCAAAGGAAATGGAAAGTGCACATTGGACGTTAATATTATTTTGGAACTATTGTGAATTATTCAAAGGAGTTCTGGACGACGCCATTTTGAAACATCAGGACTGTTGGCGGACCGGCATATTATTGGATCTGAAATTTATCCGGAACATTTCCATACTTTTTGGACTTTAATACTTTAATAGAATTTTTTCAGCCATAGTTTTGATTAAGCTCATAATACCTTAAGTTCTTCGTAAATGTCAATTTTATAACATTGATAATTAAATTGTTTATCGAGTTTTACATATTTGTTATTTTGCTTCTTTCTTAGTTTATGACCAGAGAGTCGTAACATGACGCTACATAATGCGTTTGAACAAACAGTTTGTTTCTTTCTCTTTTACCATCCATGTGGCTATGTATGTCATCCTCTTTACTACTTTTTGTTTTTCTTCTTTTCTCATAGCATTCTTAAATTTCTCATCGTAGGTTTATCCGCTTATTTCAACGATTTCTTGTAAAACACCTAAAGTCGTTGAAATAAGTGGCGATACTTTTGCAATGTATCTGTATTTGACAAACGTGTTCGATCCATTAACTGTTGTAACTTTTGTTGTACATGTAACATCTCCGGTAATATTCGTCATCCAAAGGCAAAAGTGTGATGTGAATGTTTACATGAATACTTGATTGCTCAAGCAGCAGAATCTCTCTTTCTTTAAGGAGCCGTTGTCTTTTAAATACTGTCAGAAAGAAAAGAAGTGAATGGTGTTTTATAGTCTCTTTGTAAACAGACGAGGAACGCGACATGTAGATAACGGGAACGTCTTTTCACGAATCGTGAAACCACTTTATACCAAATCTCAAATAATCTTGAGTGGTACTTTGAAATTAATTCTTAAACAGGCATATTAATGTCGATTAAGTAGCATCGTTATAAGCATTATTTCGCCAAGGCGATCTTAACTCTGTCCAACGCTTGCACCTGATATTTATCTCTTAAACTTTTAAACAACACCACATAACGCACACTGAGACTGATGGTACGATGCGTTTTACTTGTTAAAATAAATTGGATCATATATTGCTCCAACTTTATTTTAACAAGTAAAACAAGTATTAACAAATAATACTGGTATTGCGATGATATCTTTTCCATGTAAATCAATGTTTAATTTCCTCTTCATTTTCTCACAAGATATCGTTGAAGTTGCCAAGATTTGTACGACTAATGCCAGGCACAATCCCATCGTCGCAAAGAAATATATTGTAAACACGAAATAAATTCTCCTTCTCGTTGATTTTTTTTTCAGTAATGTATAGACCGATTGCCACTCTTTTTAACACCGCAAAACAAAACAAAAAACAAACGCTGTGGAGGACGATCAAATAAAAGTGCTTTGTGTTCGATACGACGTTGGACAAATTTGGTTGGGTCTGAACCACTTGGGTCAGCAATCAACATCTTCAAAGGATGCAAAGATACAGTGGCTCCATGCTTTGATGATCTAATTTTTTGACAATCACTTCGAAAAGTGATTTTGAGATGCGTTTCACTTGAATATAAATATGCTCTTTGTAAATGCGTTCTCGCAGCTCCAACGATAAAGCTTTCTTCTTCTTAAGTATCCAATAGGAGGATCATTTTCTGGACCGAGCAATTGAAAGTACCGACAGCACGAAGATCATCTGGAATGTTCCGGAAAAACTTTATCCTTTTACTTTCACTCTCGAACTTCCATGACGCAACTAAAACATTGTACTTCGTTTCCTTGTCCTAAATAGGCTTATCCTGCTCCGGCTAAAGATTTGGGTCTAGGTCCTTCCAGATGTTTTCCCTTTGAAAAACTGGAGCCGACTTTCAGAATTATAATAGCGAGTCTAATCCTCTGTAAACTTGTATTATTCATTGATTTGTAATTCCGTATATTCTTCTTGTGACCTTGCATGTTTGTGAGTGTATGGGTGAGTTTGAGTTATGGGTATATGAAAGCGTCACATTTAATAGCAAAGTGACAAGGTCGTGCAACATCGCTGACATCACAGGGTACAGCACTCTGGTAGAATGGCACTGCATAACATTCGATTTCATTGAACCTGAAGTTAGCATTGGGTTCAAATTTTCAAAATGACCGATGTGGAGTGAAGCATATTTAGAACTGTAACGATAGAACAACCGTAAAGCATTAGTTCGTCCTTCAAACAAAATGACACAGACATGTAAGGGATCTATGTCCAACATTTAGTAATCTTCGACCATGCGACGAAATTCTGTATCTTGTTTAAATGCATATAAGAAAAACAGTGTCGTGTTCCTGTATTTCCATCACTTGGCATCCTTGATTTTCTAAACGCTGGCGATGTTGGTAGATTTATTTGGTCGTACAATTGTTCCATTGTTGACTCACTGAAATAATTGTTCCGGTCTCATTGTGGAAAACAGATAGTGTAAATGTGGAGAGAAAATTAAACAGTCCTGAAATTTCCTTCACGCTCTGCTGATTTTCTAATTCCCACCCGCCCACTGAAAAAATTCCAAGTTCTGTTCTCCACCACCGTTTCTGCCATGTATCAATTTATCTTGTAATTCACACTAGTAATGCAACCAACACAAAGCGTTGTGCAGAATATCAACATTTGACATATAAGATTAAGTTGATATGATGTCCAGGGTTTTCTCAGGTATGAACTTCTTTTGATAGACTGATCCGCACCCTTTGGCAATGGTAGGAGCTTCCTTCATGGGATCGAGAAATAATGGTCAAATGTTCCACAACAACGTCGTAAAATGTTCACATCGGATCCACAATATTTCAATAGTTGCTTTTGCAAATCAAAAGGGACTGAAGAGAAAATATGATACCAAACGTAGCAAGTGTCTTTGTATTTGTTCGCATACCATTGATGTTGTAGTAGTGAGTTATTTTACGGCAAATGCGGGAACAATTTGTGTTGATTAGTTTCGGTATTGCGAAAGTGTGGAAAGTAGTTTGTGGACATATATGCCTAACTAAACGTTTTAGGCATTTTACTCAAAGCCTAGTCAGATGACTCATAGAATCTTTAATTGTCCCTTTCTACTTTGATGTAAATAATTTTGGCTATGTTCATCCCGAGTGTTGGACATTCAGTTCCTTGAATAATATTTCTAAAGAAATTGTAAATGGCGTATACTGAGAGATTGTGAGCTACCTTAACGACGACGGTTTCTGTAACGATGTACGTCCAAGTGTTGTCGGTGAGGTCTAAAACCCACTCAACAAATTCAGAAATAGTAGATACTAGAGCCACGAAATATATTTTCACGTCCGCCTGAAATCACCCTAAAATTTCGACAGAGATGATATAAAAGGTTTTGCACACAGTCGATGCAAACGCGATAAGCTGCGTAAATATTTGAGATGTAAATTATATTCTCCTGTCGATAGTCAGAGTAAGCAAATGTAAAATCCACACAATGGCCCTGTTACTTTTTCATGTTATAATCTTCTTTCAGTAGTTATTAATATCTTTGAATGTAACATCTATGTTCTAACTCAACGACTAGGTCACAGAAACGACATATTTTCTTTCTTGCACAAACATGGGACCTTTTGTTATTCTTACGAACACGTTAAGTTCAAGTTGAAAACATAATATGCAAACACATCTGTCGTTCGAATCGTTTCATGTGATGTTGCTCTAAATAGTATGGAATGACGAAATGTTGCTTGTAGGTAGAGCGTTGAACCCTTTCTTTCATTCAGGAACGCATGATTTGAAAGCTAAACAGCCACCACATCTCCCTTCATAATGAATATTTTCCCCCGATTGGTAAATGCTTGGTTAATTTTATTGTAATAGTAACTTCATCTCAGCCAAGATTAAAGTCAGAGGACAGGAACTGGAAACAATGAGCCAGTTCGAATAGACTGGTTCCATAATCACCGACGATGGATCAAGAGCAGCTATGTCAAAGCTAAGACCCATCTGGAGAGACAAGAATATCTGTCTGAAAACTAAAATCAGACTATTGCAAGCACTAGTCATCTCAGTTTTTTTTGTATTCATGTGAGGCCTGGACCATGACAGCAGAATTGCAACGAAGAATCCAGCACTTGAAATGAGATGCTACAGAACCATCCTTGGCATCTCTTACATGGACCACATAACAAATGAAGAAGTGCGTAACACCATCAGGCGCAAAGTAGGCCAATATGAAAACCTCCTCACCACCGTCAAAAAGAGAAAGCAGAAATGGTGTGGCCATGTCACTTGAGTCAACAGTCTATCCACAACAGTCCAGCAGGCCAGCATCTAGGGTGGCAGAAGGGGAGGTAGACATAGAAGAAAGTAGACTGACATCATCATAGAATGGACCAGGAAAAGTTTTGCGGAGACACAGGCATTGGCACAAGATCGAGAAAAGTGGAGGGAACTGGTCAGATGTTCAGCAGCACAGCGCCTTGACGACCACACTAGGTCAAGAGACTGATGATGATGATGATGATGATGATGATGATAATGATGATGATGATGATGATGATGAACTTCATCCGAGAAATCCTTGATAGCTGTAATAGCATTGAAATGAATCTGGTGTTGGTAACGGTGAATACATTTTTCATCTAGGAGTCAAGTCGTCGAGAAACGAGATCGCCACGAATAACCTGTGGGCACACTTTCAACGTTTAACGAGGTGAAATCAGGTTGTGAATTTTACGAATTTCAGTACCTCCACACAGGTTATTCTTCAATGTCAGTTTCGTGCAAAACTGTTTCTGCTTCTATCCATTTTGGAGTCTCTCTCATCATCTTATGTTAACTCATAATCGTTTCCATACTGCTATATTTTTCTTCATGACATAAGGACCAGCTACCACAATGGCGCGAGGTAAAACATTTGGTCGTGATGGTTGTTACCCTAGAATATATTGTGTTTGTTACTGCGGATTTCATCAACCAAAAAAGCTTTTTATCGTCTGCTCTCTCTTGAGGTGAAACGTACGCGATGCAAAATGCAGCTTTTTCATCGATATTGAGATACTCGTCGTTGAATTGCTGAACGTGTAGAATTATATCTCCAATTTTGGAAGATGTTAATTCTGCAGGTGTCCATCCAAACATGATACTGTCATGAGAGTTGATAATCTCAAGCGAGCATTTTGTTATATGTGGTTTAAGTTCATCTAACATTTACTCAGAATAATTCGGCAATGAAGACATAGGATTCGGCAATGAAGACATAGATTTGAACTCTTTAAACCTCACCGTGTATGTGATAGGCGTCATTCAAAATTTTCTGGAAGTCACTTTTCTGAGTAGCTCCAATGTCAAAATAAGCTCTAGCAGCTGCCGAACATTTTTCTTTTCCCATTGATCTTGACTCCCTAGGTCTCATGGTGGTTGATGTTGGATAGTAGACCATAATTGCATCTTCAAAAACCATTGGCATTTACTTCTGCCAACACTTCTGTCAGTGCACGAGTTGACAAGGTAGTATAGTGGTTACAGTTGTTGGATCCGGCGTCTGGGTGGTGAACGTTGACATAGTTACAGGGGTTTTGGAAATCTTGGATGGTGAATCTCTCTCTTTCTCTCTCCTTTGTCTCAATTGGTTTAAATTAACTCCACCAAAATATATAACTGTTTTATTTTCACTCTCTTTGTTCTGCTCGTTCTTCACAGTTATTCTCTCATGTTCATTATACAAATGTATGTTCTTCATCTTTCTAACATTGCAAAAAGTGTCTCCAACTCATCCTTATGTTCTGGTCTAAACTCATGAAAAACTGGTAACGAAGAAGGTAATATGGTACTGCCCGCAAAACATCTTGTGAAGAAGATAACAAATCGCTAAAAGCCTAATTGAAATGATTATCCTCTGTAAGAATACTGGCTACAACAGCAGAAGTTGTCATACTACTCCTTACTATTTAAGTAGTTGCACCCTAGTACATCGTCTTTGTTTTATCAATGGTGTAAATTGGACTTCGACAAAGGCAAACTATAAGAACGCTTATGGGTGTGTGTGTGTGTGTGTGTGTGTGTGTGTGTGTGAGAGAGAGAGAGAGAGAGAGATTAAAGATTGCTTAACAATTTCAGAGGTGACTGGGATTTAAGAATGTTATAATCGAGAAACATTTTATCCAAGTTAGTATATTTTTCATTATATTTATGTATTTGTCCATGTTGATGAGGTTGGAAATACATGTAGTAAATAATTTATTCTGGTATGATCACTGTCGTATGTAATGGTAATAAACTTTTCAAGAGACAACATACATTTAGATAAATACATGTTGTCATGAAAACAAAAAAATGATAAAAACCAGTAAGTTATACAATAAGATGAAAGTATCAACATACATGTATTTGTGTCAGCCGGTGAATCGTAGAAATAACTTTTATGTGAAAACACATTTGCCAATAACTTAACGCCATTTCTACATCATGCCGTTGTTAAGTCTTTGTTATTTAATGATTATGAATGATGTGTGATTATTACACTGCTGGTATTCGGTGCAATTTTAGTTTAAACGAACCCCTCCCCATTATAAATTATTCCTTTATTTATCTGGATCGAAAGAAATTCTCAGTAGACGTCTGCTTCTGTTAATCTGAGATCTTTTGATGACATGTTTTTCGGTGTTATGAAAATGCTGATATAGCTTTGGATCTAACGAGACATGTTTATCTTTTCGACTGGTGAAAGTGAATTCGTTTTCATAACATAATTTAAAATCATCACGAGAGAGATTGACTTCTAGCCATATTCATTCAACATACATGTACAGAATGATTGTTTAAGGATATTTATATATTATGTGGTTTAAAAAAAAGTATAAAAAACGTAATCATTTATTTTCAGCCTTTAATGCGTTAATGAACCAGGAACCCGGGATTCTAAATACTGATTACGAACACAATCTTGTTATCAAGCATTTGTTTCCTCGGCCTTTCTTGGGTCTTTTTTTATACTGATTATGAATGACGTGTGATTATTACGCTGTCGTTATCCGTCTTTGTTGTTTAAACGATTGCCACCTGGCTTCGACGCTCTATAAAAAAAGTTAGCAAATACGAATATGTATTAATAGTAAATTAACTTAAAAACAATCCTCTGTGTGTGTGTATATATATATATATATATATATATATATATATATATATATATATATATATATATTGAATTGTCGTCACGCGTCCGATATTTTCTGATTGATAGACAATACGCTGCGACGAAATAATTTTTAAAAAAAAAATCACACGGTGGAATCTCCAAATTAGTTTCGATCAAGATATATACATAGGTGAGTTGGCCCAATTTTCACCTGTTCTCAAGTCAAACTCAAAAGTACTCACCGACCATTGTTTCATATATTCTGTTTAAGCCAGACTATCCGCTGTATGTCAAGGCATCATAGGCAGTCACACACACTGCATATACGATTTTATGGAAGACAAAAAAGTACATGTGGAGAGACGAGGTTGATTTCAAGAAAGTACTAGTCTGTGGATCGGCAGTGCGGAGAAGTTTTTGTTTGTGCGAAGAACCACAGTAAAATGGTGCGGCCTGTGTTAACTAATTTTTGTTTAATCCATTCCCAACTCTCCAGCGGTCCTTTTCCGGTCTCCCCAAGTCCCTTGGAAAGAGAGATCGTCTTTGCCAATTTAGTATGCATATGCGTGTATGTGTGCATGCGTACGTCTTTGCCTGTTCACAGCCAAACCTTTAAAACATCTCTTGTTTGCTTGTGTGTGTGTGTGTGTGTATATATATATATATATATATATATATATATATATATATATATATATATATATATATGCTCATACGCTTGCTTTTCTGTAATCGTGTGTAATTTCTTCCCCCTTCTTTTACATCATATCCCTCTTATGTCATTATGTTTGTGTGTTCGTCTGTATAATGCATAGAAACACTTCCACCCTTTTGTTTGGCTAGTAATGGTAAATGGTCTTGATTATTCCCACTGCGTGTTGATGGCATATCCAAACATAAGTGTGCATTGGATAGTAATCAAAATGTAGGCGATTAACAGTATATCAAAAAGTGTGTGTTGGATAGTTCTCAACATCTTTGTGATGGAAAGTACTCAAATATGGATGTTGGATAGTACTATTAAAGTTGAGTAGTTTGACTCTCATGTGCCCTACATTGTTAATTTCATTTCTGGCTTTCAAGTATCCGCTATGTGAATTTTCTGTTCGGCTTACATTTTCAGCTTATACAACTTGCAGGCTCAGCGTAAGTAATCTTACTATACCTGAGCAAATGCCACTGTAGCTTACACTATAGCACCTCAACCATTAAACATTTTTTAAAAAAATGTAATAGCCTTTTAAAAGATTTTGTCTCGAAGACCTAACAAACTTGTATAAAATGTGACAGGAAGTATTGCAGAAAACAAGGGATTCCAATACCGATGTATTCAAACAGTACCGGCGTGCGTCTAGCTTGACGTTCCCTTGCTTACAATGGACCCCAATACAACAGTCGGTGTCACCTAAAGAGATTTTAAACGCACCATTATCACAAATAATTTTACTCTAATTTCCTGATAACCACAGGTTCACAAGACCCTAATTTCACACTTGCATGTTTTTTATTACTTCACATTAGCATGACTTATTAGTATGCATTTCCAAGCCGCGTACTGAAAATTCACGCCACTACTAAAAAAACGACACTAACACCTAATACGATGAAGTATAATTATCTCATATTACTAAATACGTATTCTTGAAGATATCGAGACGATTCATTACGTTCAGAAAGTTGGGTCCATTTTAACTGATTCGTACTGCCATAAAGTCTCGGAATACTGTACATCATGAGATCTGCTCCTAGTAATTGAGATATTACTTGGTATGAAAAATATCTTTCCGACACCAACCTATAATCCAACATGTAATCTCTAAAGCCTATCAAGGAAACAAAATGGAGTCGTAAATTCAAGTAGCACATACCCAAGGTTTGCTATATTTATTTTTCTAAAGTGAAGTTTTTTATTTGTGCAAGTAGTGTCGATCATTCTTGAGATGTCTTGTCTCGAGTTTAGGTCAGAACAATTACTGTCTCACCGCCATTAAGTCTGGTCACCGTTACTAAATAACCGAAAAATTGTAGTTTGTTAGACGTCATGAAAGCTAGCTGAGAGAACTTAGGCCTACCTTTTCTTCTTCTTCTTCTTCTTCTTCTTCTTCTTCTTCTTCTTCTTCTTCTTATTATTATTATTATTATTATTATTATTATTATTATTATTTACAGAGAGGATATTTTAACGACGATGTGCATGAATACCATATACAAACACTTCCAGAACAAATTATTTCGAAACTCACACAGTTGAATAACACCAACAACATCTTGGTGGCGAGAGGGTTGAGGACACAGTCACTAATAAATGAGAGTATAGCAGGTACAACAAACTTATCATATGATATTAAACTGATCACAATCGAAAGTGATATTTAATTTGTAGTTTTCATGAATATAACGAATAGCATATAGCCGACAAGACGGGTACACCAAGTAGATATACATATGACGTATCGATACACAATATATCAATCTTCAAAGGTGCATTGATATTCATGTATTTCAATTACTTTTGCTCATAGCTAAACATTGTTTTGTGTTTACCTAATTGGAACTGTAATTACCTACTTGAAAGATTTACTTTAGTTAACGTCACCTGCTCATATTTTGTTCACTAAGGAAAGTATTTCGCGATACCAAAACTTAATTCTTTGCAAAGCCACCTAACATAAAGAGTTTTATTCATTTGTATATACGGTATACCTGAAAGTCGCCTGAAACTTTGTTCTAAAATGGACAACTTAAACTGATTCTTAGCATAGTATTCATTTTTCAACGGCGAAAAAAATAATCCCAACCTAATCAGACCACCTGTCGTGTATTCAGTTTACACATGGTTCTCACTTGTATGCAGTTCGCATATTATTTTATATTAAGTATATTAAGTATATCAGGCAAGGGTTACTTATTTGTTTAGTGTTTTGCTGTTTTGCGCCAATTAAGAACATCAGCGACATAATATCGTGCTGAGGCTTAAAGAATGAAGTACCTCCCCAAAACATTACGTTGAAAGCCGGTTTGGTCATGATAGGATTCGAACTGTACCGCTCTGGTGGCGTGTCCACAACCCTAAACACAGACGGACCCACTGAAACTCATTACAGGGAAGTAGCCCATCAGTATCTATATATATATATATATATATATATATATATATATATATATATATATATATATATATATATATATATATATATATATAAAGTGAGTAGTTGACGAGCATGCACAAGAAATTAATGCTGTCAAGAAAAAGGGAAAAGGGACATCAAGACTGTATTGAATATTGTTTCCTTTCTTTTCATGTAGATTATTTCGATTCAGGAGGCGGTGGATCGGAATGGACAGAAGACACTTCGGGCCAAACAAGGCCACGTAGGGAGACATCTATGCCATCCATAGAAGTTGAAACTGCTGTCTACATCGACCAACTGATGACAGCGATCTTGGAAAATGGTGGGGGCACGTCGATGGAGGGGAAGATAGAAAGAATGCTGGTTCTTTGGAACGGGGTAAATGGATAGACTGTGCAAGAGAAGACGTTATTTGGTTTTGATAAAATATAAATGTGTTTTTAAATGACATCGTCTGAAATATCAATAGGATTGTACAATTGTTTTCATGTATAAAAAAGTAATAGCTTTGAAGACATGGTCAAAGGAAATTAGGGTCAGGATATCAACAAGTTTAGAAAGATATAATAGTAAATAATAATATTAATAATAGTAATACTAATAGAAATACTAATATAACTAATACTAATAATGATTATATAAATAATGAAATACCGGTGTATCCATTCAACACAAACTACGTCAGACTTGTTTAAGTTAGACCAGAGAAGTTCAAAATTATAATGGTATACAAAGGGTCCGAAATGCATGTAGACATAAGAAGTGTCCGAAATTCATGTAGTTATAAAAAGGGTCCAAAAAGCATACAGTTGTAAAAAGTGGCCGAAATCCATGTTTTTTATAAGTGTCCGAGAAATGCATGTAGTTATAAGAGGGTCCGAAATGCATGTAGGTATAAGAAGTATCCGAAATGCATGCAGTTACAAAAGTGTCCGAAATGGATGTAATTATAAGAAGTGTCCGAAATGTGTGCAGATATAAGAAGTGTCCAAAATGTTTGTAGTTATAAGAAGCGTCTGAAATGCATGTATTTATAAGAAGTGTCCGAAATGCATGTATTTATAAGAAGTGTCCGAAATGCATGTATTTATAAGAAGTGTCCGAAATGCATGTAGATATAAGTAGTATTCTAAATGCATGTAATTATAAGAAGTGTCCGAAATGAATGTAGTTATACCAAGTGTGAAATGCATCTAGATAGAAGTGTCCAAAATGTACATAGTTATAAGAAGGGTCCGAAATGCATGTAGATATTTATGAAAGGTCCGCAATGCATATAGACATAAGATAAACTTTGATAGCTGAAACGTTACACTTAGTTTAAGAATGCGTGCTTCGTAAAATATACGTTAAGCATTGCCAGCAAGGAGAAAAATGAAGAGCAATCCACGTGGACATACATGTAAGCCACAAAGGATTAGAGATTGTCTGTAAAATGCACACAGGTAATAAAGAGAGTAAAATTGTTATGTTTTCGCTTGTCATCAATCACTTATTGTTATGTGTGTATTTATGATGTAGGTCCAGAGCGAGTGGAGTAAACGCAGTCAACTCGGCTATGATGTAAAAATTGCTATAAAACGGATGGTATTCTTTACGCAAGACCCAGTAAGTGTGCACAAAGTTTCTAAACCTATATTTTTATATTAATTTTATCAAGGTACGCAATCTGCCTGGCTACGTATTTTGTTTACTCCACAAAATCGTTCCATACAACGAATCTTCAAAAATCTCCTTACATACCCAGTCACGTGGAGCAAATGAAGTAACTTTGCGTATAGGTAAGACACATTTCGCAAGTGCATTGAATAGCAATAATATATAAAGGTCTTCTCATGTCCTGCAATTTTGAAAACCAGACAAATGCCATTTGGTTACTATCTGTAGCTAATAGTACATGTCCGCCAAATCGCTTAATCCTCCGTCCACTTACCTTCCTACACCTTCTTCCTGGATTCAACCGCTCCAGTGGCTTAGTGGTTAGAGCATCAGCCTTGGGTGCGGGAGGTCGTGGGTTCGATCCCCGGCCGAGTCATACCAACGACTTACAAAAATTGTACTAACATCTGCCTCGCTTGGCGCTCAGCATTAAGAGGTTAGGACTGGTCGGCCTGGTGTCAGGATAATGTGACTGGGTGGGACATGATGCTACATGTCTGCGGCATGATGCCCCAGTGCTAGACATCACTATAAACTGTCACACTGCAGACTTCGTAGAGATATGACTAATAAATTGTTAAAGCTACGTTAAAAATCCAAACCACACACACACACACACACACACACACACACACACACACACACTGGATTCCATTAATATCCTGGTGCATATGGCACCCAGAGACAAGGAAAACAATAACAGTAGCGCACACAACTAGGCCATTAAGAAGATAACATCAAGGGAATCCAGTAACAGAACTAACCATTCATTAAGTGCAAGATAATATCTTGTAATTGTGATAATAGAACTAACCACATATTTGCCAGAGGATAACAACCAATGATTGTGACAACATAGATACGCATACATTTGCAATAGGATAATATCACGTGATTGTGGTAACATAATTATGGATTAGCCGCAAGATATCATCCTGTGATTGTGGTAAAAAAATAACCACGGATTAGTTGCAAGATAACGTGATTCGATGGTGATAACGGCAACAACAAAAAACTATATGGATTGGCAGCAAGATTGCATCCTTGTTGTATACCGTCATATCTGAATAATACTTAGATCAAGTTTCTTTTCTGAACACGGCAAAACAAACTAGGCGAAGATACATCAACCCTGAAGCTGCTAATATGTACGCCCATGTCATTGCTGTTGTAATTATTGATGTTGGGTTATTATTATTATTATTATCATTATTATTATTATTATTATTATTATTATTATTATTATTATTTCAGAGCTGGTACAATGCTTCTACACAGTTGGGAGCCACTGTGCGTTTCTTCTGTCAAGGAACCAAGAATGAACCAGCCTATGATCATATGCATATGCATACAGGGTATTATTTCGATTGAATTTGCAGAAATAGCAGAATTCGCATTCCTAGTGGGGAAAAATTCATCATTTCAAAACTTAGTTGAGACTCATTTTTCACCTTTCATTACAAAGAAACGTTCTTTCTGTCAGTATTTTATTTTCCTCGGTCGTCTTTTTTCAGGTTTTTCAACCTAATATTGTGTTGATGAACAGCTGCTCCATTTTCTTGGATCTTATTTAAAATATTCGTTATGCGATCGAATTGTGTGTGTGTGTGTGTGTGTGTGTGTGTAATTTGGATTTTTAACGTAGCTTAAAAAAAAAATCAGTCACATTGCTACATTGTCTGCAGTGTGGCAATTTATAGTGATGTATAGGGCTGGAGCAACATGCTGCACAAATGTTGCATCATGTCCCACCCAGTCACATTATCCTGACACCAGGCCGACCAGTCCTAACACTAACATCGTAATGCTGAGCACCTAGCGAACGAGCTGTTAGTACCATGCTTATAAATCTTTCTTATGACTCTGCCGGGGTTCAAAGCCACGATTGCATCCGACTTTTGTTAATTATTTTATAGCGATGGAGGGTATAGACAGATCTACAAAACGAATTTGTTTGACAATTTATGCACAAGCAGAGACACTGTGTATGACTGAAACAATGAATAGAAGGCAGGTGTCGATAAATTAAGTTTCTTTTTGAGACGTAGATGCGCTGATAAAAGATATTTGAACCCTTTGCTGCAAAGAAGATAAAGTAACACAATTTTCTATGTAGAGCATACCGATATACATGACGTATATATTCAGGATAGTTCCTATATTGAAATAATATATACAAGACACTTCTAATATACCCTGAAGAGGCACTCATTATGGTATCATACTGGATAAGGAAGAGTTATGCCTGATGCTGGAAATTTGTACCCTTACGAGATACTTTAAAATATTCAAATGAATTCTACTAAAAACAACAATTTGAAAATTTTACTCGTATATAATTGAGTCTCTCAATTTTAAACTTAATACAAAAATGGACCCTTATCTTTGGTCTCAAGATAACAAGACCTTTTCAAGCTGTAATGTGAGAGAGGCAAAATAGTTTTTTGCTTGGTTTCTTAAATATTATCAATATTTAAATAATGTTCTTGTTGACACTGTAGACAATGTGTCATGTTACGATTCGACTCTTATAATATTATATAATATCTCTCCCAGCATAGTTTTCTTGGCACTGTTACCAGTATTTTGACCGCATCAGTCTGTTTCAAACTGCCTTTATATATTTTTATCAAGATGACATTTGAGTATGGTGAAAATAATTGTGAAGTATACTCCAAGTTTTGCGTCTGCAAAAATGATACATGAATCGCAGATGTTTAATTTACCAGTAAACTTGTATATAGTTTCATATTCGTTATACAGATTAAAGCATGTAATTGGGTGGGAGGATGCACTTGGATGAATACCATCCATCCTGAAATCACGTTTCTTTTCATTTCCCTTGTAGATAAAAGAGAATAATCTCGATGTGTAATTCTGCCACTAGACAAACTCACAAAGTAGCTATAAAGTTGCTTCAAAGTTTACGCATTATGTTTGACAAAGATCTGATGAAACATACAGGTTCTATCAGAATAGAAATATGTATGTCAACAAAAAACAAAGGATCCTCAGCAGAAAGGATAGTAAACTTTTTAGTGTCGTGCAAGTGTTGTGGTGGCGCTCTACAGTTTCGTATTTTGCACAGAGTTAGATTTTTAAGGAAAAGAAATTTCCCCAGTTTTCCTCACCGGTGATACTGGCTATTTAAAAAAGACCTTGTATATCTTAGGTATTGTTCAATAAACGTTTAATTCGTTTTATTATGGTGTATGATTGATGGGTAAAATATAGGTTATAGAGTGCACAGTTTGGTTTTGCTTCGGACGTGCACGTATAAAAAATAAATTCTTAGCTCGGATTCGTCATTGTCACTTCCTGGACTTGGATTTAGTGCCTATAATATTTTCGTTACATTTCATATATTTGGTAAATCATTTATTACTCTTCCAGAAGGTGGTATTGTTTAGTGTGGCAAAAATCGTTTTCCCTGTAGTAATAACTGTTACAGACTGTATACTGCGGATCAATTCAGGCTGATTATTTTAGCATATAGGAGTACTCGTTATGGTTAACTGTGTGCTTAGATCATGTACAGTTTCCACAAGTACAATATCCAAAGAAATTTCAGCAACAGTACATGAAAGCAACATATAGGTATGCCAACATTCTCTCCACTGTGCATGTTGCAAGCACAAACCACTTACCTTACACCTGTCACTCTCTCAGAAGTTCATAATATCTGTAGAGCAGTGCCGGATTAAGGCCTTCCAGGAACCTAAGGGATGAAAATCTTATGGTGCCCTCCCCCCCAAAAAATGTGAAATTCAAATAACAATATTAAAAGCTAAAATGGTGGGGAAATACCATTGTTGCCATCATTCCAAATCAAAATACCCGTACATGCAGATCGAACTGGTCATATGTAATTCATTCAATTTTATCATCAACAATTAATATGAAATTTTCTGGTACCCATGTTGGGCTGATGCCTCAAGCACGCGCTTAGTGTGCTTAACGGGTAATCCGACCCTGCTGTAGAGCTCACACTGTAGATACAAGACTCACTATTATTTCAATGTGTATTATATATTTTGGAGTGTGTTCTGTAAAAAACAGTTTTGTAATGTAACCATACTAAATTATTATTTACATACCTTTTTGAGCTTGGTTCCCTGCTGATATGAATATTGACTCGCCCATGTTCTTAAATAATAGTGAATCATGAGTTTTTTATGGACATATACGCGAGGGTGACTTATTAGCACACATGGTCGGAAACCCTCATAGGCATGAAGACAATTTTAGTTTATTAGACCCTATTGCATTTTGTTCCTTAACGCATCGCCAACAGTGTGCATTGAGAATATTCAGCAAAATATCAAGATTCATTTGCAATAGCGTTGCCATTTTTTTTTCTTTTCTTGTTGTCATCTAGACTGCAAAAATGGATACCAGATGGTGCAATGAGAAACGAACCAGTGAAAATATCAAACAATACACTATGTTTTATTTCACCTTGATTTTCTTTTGATGTACAGTATCGTACTTTATGCAGGCAGACGAACACTGACGTTTCTGGAATGTCGTATCAAGACGGAGCGTGCAAAAGCAACACCCGGTGCGCGGTGTCAGCCGAGAAACTCCTCCCCAACTTTTACATTCCTGCTCATGAACTTGGACACACGTAAGTCGAAATAGAAAACAACCAGGCAGCACATCATATTGCCTGATTCGCGTGCAAATGTAATACAGTTCGCTCATGTTGTAAGATACATTGGATCAATATGGGTACTTGATAATGTACAATTGACATCATATTGCCATTGAGTCAGACAATGTCGATTTGATTTGCAGCTTGTTGCAGCTTATCCACAATTACGATTGTTCAAAATGGCCGGGTTTCTCAGTTCGAAGGAGACATTACATTGCTCACAATGAGATGAAATGTCGATATTATCTAGTTTTAATGGCACCCAGCGATGTTTAGGACCAGTATCATTCAATATTCAGTATTATGCAGATGATTTGGCAAATACGATTTTTGAACGTAACGACGGAATTAGCATTTAAAGAATAAACTCACTTGATATTTTTCTTCCAAACATCAGACCAAATAATAATGCATTTATCTGGGCAGAAGTTGCATTTTCTAACTGATAATTTGGTGAAACGTTTCTGAGCAGTTTTACCCGCATAAGCCTGAACGTTTCCTCCTCCTGTTCCCCTCCTTCTCTCTTAGATGTGTTTGCTGTTGCAAAACAACAACAACAACAACAATAATAATAATAATGATAATAATAATAATAATCTTTATTTTTAACATAGGCTATCGGCCCGAACTACATGCATGTATTAAAAATATGGTACAACCACAAATCATAACAATTCTAGGATTAACACATTCACTCTAGCTTTTATCGGTTTTGTTCGATAGTGAAATTATGTAGGATATTAATATTATTATTGATTCTCTGAAGAAAAAAAAGGTTATAAACTTGACGTGATTTGCGTTAAAGGGGACAATTGAAGGTACATAAGCATTCCTCAGGTTATCATACATGAGACATTTAGCAGCTAAAGGAAACTCTTCTGCATCTGCACAGAAAGGGCACATTCTTTCAATATAGGTGATATGTTTACACCTGTCCATATTTGCCATTATGAGCAAGGTTCCATTTCTGAACATGTATAGCAAGCTAACACTGTACGAAGAGTTCAAGTAAGCTATATGATACTGACAACTCAGATCGTTTCTCATCTATCCATTAAAATTATCTCTCCATTTAGTTGTTGTTGAAAAATAGATAATAATGATAATAATAATGATAATAATAATAGTCCGAAATGGAAACTGAAATATATAAACATAGTATATATGTATATATATTTGATGATAAAATTTACATATATTCAGTCATATCTTGATATCAATATTGATTACGATATTGATAATAACAAGGATAATGCTTTATAATGCTATTATGAAGACGACGACGATAATGACTATAAGAATGTATGGTGACAATTTCTGAATCTGCATGCTTATATAAGCCTTTTCTGTTTCCTAATGCGTCTTCTGCATTTCTTCTGCGTTTTCTATTTTCCCGTCGTTTGCTATGATTATTATAGTATTATTTGTATTATTTTTAGATTTAATTACTGAAAAGTATACAAAATATTGAACCTCAAAAAAGTAAAGATGGCGTGACTTTTGGGATTTAGTAATAACTCACAATCCTCAATTAATGATTTGATAAGTAATTGAGCTTATCTGCTAGGTTGTTGTTTTCAACTCGATAGATAGGACTAAGAACGGGAAAAGGAGGTTATTTACACGTCACAAAACAAACCAGTTGTAACATGCAATTCTGTAATAAGAAGAAAGTCAAAACATATATCTGAAAACGTAGTATTGTGCTAGGAACTATATATAAATATACGGACCCATTTGTGTAATCTATTTATCTTCTCTAATTTATCTATCCCCATGATGATGATGATGATGATGATGATGATTTTAGTTTAGGGATGAGACATGATGGTGACAGCGGCTGCTTCCCGCCCAATGACGGAACGATGGGCAAGAGGACAACCGACTGGAGCAACTGCAGTATAACCCAGCTGAATTCCTTCCTACAGTATGACTTTATTTATTTATCTATCTTACCTTTTATCTATCTCCTAATCTGTCTGTATATCCAATTGTATGTTTATCTCTCTATTATAATATACTTAATACTTCCTCTGATTTTACAAACTCCTGTAAATTATTTGTCCGGAAAAGGATTAATTAATTGCAAACTAGGAGAACTGTGAGAAAGAACATGGTCAAATATAAAAAAGTTCCCTATACGGTGTGTACTTTGCGCTACTGAATGAAGAACCCTTTTATTATTCACTTGTTTCTAAACCGGTTTTAATTTTATCATACTTTACACAGTATAGAATGATAATATTTACAGATTTTGATGGTATTTCTATTGATTTTGACATGTATTTGTTCAAAAGATCAGGTAGAGCCAAATGTCTTTTTGAGACGAACATCATGGCTACTGACTTTCCCGTGGATATCCGCTCCATTGTATTGAAGCCAATGATGCCAGGTATGAAAAACATCGTTTTTTTCTATTAGCCTGTGACATGTATTACAAATTAATGTATGCACTTTATACTCCCAAATGTTGTGGATCTTGAATGGATCTCTTTCTTCGAGAGAGAAAGTATAAAATAAAGAAATGGATATAGCACGGTGTAACTGTTATTTTGCGCTGCTCATTTATCAGACATTGTATTAGTTGCAATTGATCATTGTAGAAGATTCCTTTTGATATCGTTATGTAGTTTCACTTTAGATCCAGAATAAGCAAGTACTTCTGATTAATGTATATCGTTCACTACATAGGACTTGACATTTAGTGGCGACAGTAAAGTGCAAAATCCTTGAATAAAAGAAACAACCCACTGATTAAATCGATTAGACAGTTTAAGGTATGACAGTAGATCGCAAATACAGTTTGTACCAGGCTATTCAACATTCATTTTGATTAATTAAAATCGTAAGGTGTGACACATAAAACTTGAAGCTATTGGTCTGTAGCACCAGAAAGGAAAGATGAGAACTACTTATGTATTTACGAGCCTTTCTTTTGTGCTTTGAGACAGTGGTTAAAATACAGCTAGTGAGATGTTGCTTCTCTACTGTGGTTAGCCCAGTGTGTAACCAATTTTCGAGTTTTTCGTCATTAATCTAGAAAAGTATTGTGAATTAAATTCTGAATTGGTTTAATGTGATGATGGTGGCGATGTTGGAGGGGCCTGTTGAAACACACTGCATATAAATTTAAGTTACACTTGATATTTTCCTTTAACATTTACTGCGTTCTCTATAGGTATGTTGTACACTGAAGACGAGATATGTGAATTAACGAAGGGAAAGGGCTGGAGGCACAGGTCAATTCCTTGGTGGGTAAGCACGACAACCTATAATTTATATTTATTTCCTCAATGACATTCAGAGAACCAAAAGCCGTTTTGTGGATTAGCCAGTTAATCTGAGAAGGGAATTTTGGTATCCATTCTCTGATATTGATTGACTTTTAAGAATAAAATCTATCTCGAGTGTATTTTGTGTTTATATTATGAAATATGCTTTCTCAAGGAGTGTGCTAACATATATTCGAAGGATTGTACAAAAGGAATCGTAAGTAATTCTATGGTTAAAATATTAAAAAATTTATGGCATGATGAACCGTTTGACCAGAGAAAACCGATCTACCGTTCGTATATTAAAAGTGTGGGTTGGTTTGCATGCTTCCTATGCGTTTCATAAACTTTATGTAATAGGGCGCTTCCTCGTACCTATTAATACAATGCAATGTTGGGTTTCTTTTTCTTAGCAAATTACGCGTGGAAAACAAACATTTCAGTCCTTGATTCAACCTCCTTGAGTTGCTGCAACTTTACCATCTTGCAAACCGCTCTGGTGGCCTAGTGCTTAAAGCGTCCGCCTCGGATGCGGGAGGTCGTGGGTTCGATCCCTGGCCGAGTCATACCAAAGACTTACAAAAATGGTACTTACAGCTGCCTCGTTTGGCGCTCAGCATTAAAAAGGTAGTGTTAGACTGGTCGTCCTGGTGTTAGGGCAATGTGAATGGGCGGGACATAATGCTACATGCTAGACATCACTATAAACTGTCACACTGCAGACATCGTAGCGATATGACTGAAAAATTGTTAAAACTACGTTAAAAATCCAAATCCCTCTCTCTCTCTCTCTCTCTCTCACACACACACACACACACACACACACACACCATCTTGCAAAAAATAACAACAATTTAAAAACAAATAACACGAGATATCTATATAATTTCTCAACAGTGTATAGTTTATAGTGATGTCTAGCACGGGGGCATCATGCAGCAGACATGTAGCATGATATCCCACCCAGTCACATTATCCTGACACCAGGCCGACCAGTCCAAACACTAACCTCTTAATGCTGGACGCCAAGCAAGGCAGCTGTTAGTACCATTTTTATTATTCTTTGCTATGACTCGCTCAGGGATCGAACCCACTACCTCCCGCATCCGAGGCAGATGTTCTAACCACTAGGTGTCATTTCATGTAACAATTGTACTTATTCAAAGAAAGATAATGTATAGGCTTACTTGCTTTGAAGAGGAGAGAAAATGAAAGAAAGATTATCTGCCTCAGCTCTGATGAAGGATAATGTATTATTCCCTTTCAGTTTAATCTCTAATTTCTACCTAAACAGGATTATTAATTTCTTCATTGGTAGTTGGAAGATATATCACTGCTTGAAGGTCAAACACGTGACATTTAGGATCATACTTTATGCATTCACCTCTTATATGCTTCAAGTACCCTCGTGGTCATATCATCTTACCCTTAAGTCCCGTTTATGCCATATGACCGCCATATTCCTTTCCTGAACATGTAACCAACGTATTTGAGTTAAAATTGTGTGTAACTGCTAACAGAGAATAAATCGGATTCTGTCGTGTTATTTTTAGATAATTTAACTTTTCTTCCATAAAATGCTCCATCTTTTAGTACCTTAAGTGACGATTTGCCTGTCTGCAGTACATAGTTCATGTTACTCTCGAACCCTCGTGTAACATGACACATGCCTCACGTTTGACAATTTGTCATATAGGTTCAATCCAAGGGCGATAACACTATGCTTTATTGACAGTATAATATTATATTTATTGGTTATTTTATCTGTACCGTCTGAGATATCGAGTAGAAAAATTAATTTGTTATTTTGTCGGCGGCTACATAAAAGTAACTAGTTTGCTCGAGATCTCAGACAGTATAAGTTCATTAACCTTTTTATTCTAAACTCAAACTGTTAATAGGCATCAACAAAACTTTATTTGTACTTTCATCCTTAATGCGCACGAATATGTCAAGCGATCGGGAGGGATGATGGAAAAAAGTGAATGACTACATACTATATTGATAAGCATCTTTAACTCCTAGATATACCCCTTTATGACCACTTACACGGGAAGATTACATTTATTTGTCCACAGTGTTCAGTTTATAGGAGAAAATTAGAGTGTATTAAATTCTAATTATACTTCATGACTTAACATAGGATTAACTGAAAAATTGTCTTCCGTATACGTTGTCATCAAGAAATAAATGTACATGATCAGGGTGCATGCCATGGCTTTATGTCATTATCTGTCATTTTAAACTGTAACGTCCACGTCATGCATGATATTATGAGTGAGGTTGTGTGGAGAATAAAAGAGTATATTTGAAGAATTACAAACTTTTCCTGACAGTAATGTTAAGAACTTTTGTAACAAATGCAGATTATAAATTATTGTATTGAAAGTTGGTAGGAAACTTACCAAAACAGTTCATCCACTCCTTGGTACATCAGTCACTATGGTTTAGCTCCACTCCTTGTTATATCATTTAGTATGGTTTAACTCCGCTCTGTACTACATCAGTTAGTATGGTTTAGCTCCACTCCTTGCTACATCAGTCAGTATGATTTAGTTTCACTCCTTGCCGCATCAGTCACTATGGGTTGGCTCTACTCCTTACTAAATCAGTTAGTATGGGTTGGCAGATCTGGTTATGCCCATGTTTACAACGATTAGAAATTCATCTTAGCAAAATTAGTGACTGTGTGTTCTTTGACATACCGTAGTTTACTAAAAAAATTGATTTCATTCTATCACTGAAAACCATTGACGCAGTTGTTGCGTGTAACATAAAGTAGTGTAATGCTATTATCCTTTCCCTTAACAATAATGCACATAAAATACAATCGTCTATCTTCTCTGGCAATAAACTAACTTGTCTTTAATAAAAAGAATATTTTTTTTTATCTGAAACACATTTTACATTTGATTATAATTTCACTGAAATCACGTGAAACTGGCAAAGAAATAACGATTTAAATTTGTATGTTTTATAGCGTAATATAGGTGTCAAATCCCAATCTGTTTTTTTTTTTTTTGGATCAGGGATACAACAATTGACTGATATATAACGTTCACGCAATGCCTCACATGTGGCTTGAAATTAATGGGCTAGCGTTATATTTATGTCGCCAAAGGAAGTACATGATTGACAGTTATCGATATATCAGTTTTCTGATTCACAAGTTGAATCCCGAGATAAACACAAATCGCGCACTCTGTTTGTAAATACTGAGGAAACTGAAAGAACGAGAAAAATGTATGCTGTTTTCTTTGCCTATTGTACAGGCACCATGTAATTGGAGAAGCTGTATCGATATGAATATTGGGTCCCTCACCTATGGGCAGATGGAAAACTACGGAACCGGGATAAGTGGCCAGTACTGTGGGGAAGGGAAGGTCTGCCATGTGGGTAACTGTATGACCTGGGCGGAGACGGGGCTTGACTCATCCCTGTTTAATGTGGTCCCTGGGGGATGGGGACGATGGCAAAGGTGGACAGCGTGTTCTCGGACATGCGGCAGAAGCGTGCGGTTCCGGAGAAGAATCTGTGACAATCCCAAGTACTTTTTTGTCAATCTTACTTTCTATCTGTGCATCTAAATATTTGTTTGACATATTTTCTTCTTAACTATCTCATTATCTGGTTGTTGGCTTATTGTCACAGACAAACGCATGGGGTTTATTACTTATCGTGTTTTGAGCTTTAAACTATAAGCATCCTATTGTCTATGATATGTATATATCCGATATATTTACTACAAAAAGGGAAACTTGTAATCTAGTCCTCAAAAATGGAAAAACATAAATACCATGTGACGGCTAATTTAGACATCTACTTTCTGCATTGCTATATTACATTGCTGCACTCTTCACTCTACACTGCTATGCTACACTCTTCATTCCAATTGCTATGCTACACTCTTGACTCTGCATTGCTATATTAAATTGCTACACTCGTCATTCTGCATTGTTGTGCTATACGTTTCACTCCACATTGCTATGCTACACACTTCAGTCTATATGTCTTTATTACATTGCTACAGTCTTCACTCTACATTGCTATATTACACTGATGCACTCTTCATTCTCCATTTCTATATTACAACACTTTTCAACTCTTCACTGTACGTTGCTATATTAAATTGCTACACACTTAAATTTACATTACTATATTACATTGCTACACTCTTTACTCTGTATTACATTGCTACACACTTCACTCACATTGCTATATTACATTGCAACACTGTTCAACTCTTCACTATACATCACTTTATATTACTATGTTGAATTGCTGCACTCTTACATTGCTACTCTTTACTCTACATTGCTACACTCTTCACTCTACCTTACTATGCTACACTCTTCACTCTACATTACTATACTACACTCTTCACTTTACCTTGCTATATTACATTGCTGCACTCTTTACTATGTATTGTCACATTACATTGCGACACTCTTGATTCTACATTACACTCTTCGCTATACATTGCTACACTCTTCCCTGTTCTAATTTTATAATTATATGCACCTGAGGTTTAGGTCATGGAAATTTATTATAATGTTACATGACTGTGATCATCGTGAGCATCTTGGACTGGCTATATTTTGTAATTATAATAACACTATAATTTATACGGTCGTTCAGAAATTAAGGGTGGTACGTTTCTGCCACAAGAGTCATATATTTGTTAAATAATGAAGAAAACCACGAGTTCTTATTTTTAAATTATGAATTAAAACTTCAGTCGAAATGTATTCGGGGTCGAAGTTTATGAATGAAAGGCACTCCCTTAAATGAAACAAATAAATGAATTATTCGGCTTCCTTGAGACGAAAATATAATCGGTCATTAATAACTCGACTTATGCATGTCAAACATAAAACTGTTATGAAGATAATTATATTACCTATGTCCGTCTTATAGACCAAGGAACGCTCCGCCGTGTGAGGGGGAAGAATATCAAGCAATATTCTGCAACATGCAGGTAATTATAACATATTATGTAAATTTCTTACTCGCCAAGTAATTTTATGAAGGCAGTTATATCGTATGATGATAATTCCATACTTGCCAAGTATTTTCATGAAGTTAATTATATCATATGATGCTAATTTCGTACTTGCCAAGTATTATCATGAAATTATTTGTATCGTATGATGCTAATTTCATACTCGCCAAGTATTTTCAGTTTTAGTCAATGTAGTCAATTATTCTGATCATGTTTCTTAAATTGACATCAGTGGCAGTTTACAATTGTATGGAAGAGATCATCAAACTGGAGAGTCTACAACAGTGTAACATACATGACCGAAATTAAACGTATGACAAGCCATAATCACAAAATAGATATTTCGTTAGAAGATCAAGCACTACAACAGACTCGTTAGAATTTTTGGCCTGGTCATTGCAATTTTTATTTATCATTTTTGTTGTTTTGTTTTTATTGGGGAGGGGGGTAGATTACATATAAAGTAAGAAAGAGAAATAAATAAATCAAAATTTTAATATTCGTATTCCAGCCGTGCAATAATGACAGCTCTGATGCCTCAGTTCTGATAAGGCAGAGGGCTGGGGAAGTTTGTACTGGTCTCATAGCATCTGGTGCTTTCAGCGCTGACCTGTACGATGGCACTGGAAATCGCTTCCACTACATGGGTAAAAACCTCGTCAACAGGTTATGTTATGATTCAAGTAATAGTAACAATTACTCGTATTTGCGTTGGATACAAAGTAATACCTTCAGAACCCATGAATACAAGTATTTTGCCATAAATATTAATGAAAAGTGAAAGAAATATACAAATGCAAAAATTAACACATGCATGCGTAGGCCGCGTTCGAATTCCTACAGGTGTAATTACTCTGAAAAAGGTATGAAGCAGAGAGACTAAATGCCGAACGTGATGTTTGGTTAGTATTTCAGTTACTAACAGTTTTAAAACACACTCAGGTTAACAGAGATATGAAGAAAGTTTAATGTGAATGGAAACGAATTGGTTCACGAACATATTTGTCCAAATACCTTGTTTTCTTAAGTACTTCACTGAAGAGCTTCAAGCGACTGTCTGAAATTTCACAGTTAAGTAGGTTGTGGCCAGTCACTTTTGTCACAGATCAACAGTGCAGTTTCAGCTCGAGATAATGGCAGATTTCTTAGATGTAAAGAAGAGTTTATTCGACGAAAAGGGATGTGGTTTCCATTTCCGACGCAGCATATCGGAAGCATGCTGACAGTATATATATATATATATATATATATATATATATATATATATATATATATATATATATATATATATATATAGTTCCACTGAAAAATAATTAGGGTTCAGTAGCATAGATGCTCGGACATCAAATATTTTTCAGAATATATTGCTTGAGTCCGAGTAAATCAAATTAACTAATACCCTCTTTGTGCAATGATATACGAAACGCATGATCTGCCATAAGGTAGTGAGGACACTTTTGACATATCTCCTTCCAACAGAATATGCGACCTGCGAAGTGTCATGCACTCCCAAGAATGACTACAAGCCCAGCAGCTATCAGCGGTATGGTTTGATGCCGGATGGGACCCCCTGTAGTACGAACAGTCTGGAACCCACTTATGAGGAGAGCATTGGAGCACCCGGATCGACTGGGAAGGTTGCCGCCTGCCTTCAGGGGTATTGTAAGGTGATATGCTAAGCTCTGAGTAACTCAGTACTCTAAACTACTACTACTACTACTACTACTACTACTATTATTATTATTATTATTATTATTATTATTAACAATAATAAACATTTAAACACTTTTAATAGCAATTTTATTATTTTCACTAATTTTGTACATCCTTCTCGGAACCTCGACGGTGTTGGTAGTTTGAGCCATGTGAATTAGTTTAGTTGTATTTCATTTAAATTGCTTTGAAGAACTATGTCGCAATACCTTTCATACTTTTCTTTCGATAATTTAATTTGAAGTAACCATTACTTCTTTTCCATTATAATTTTAATTCCTAGGACTAATCAGGCATTTTAAGAAAATACTATTTTCGTTCAATTACAGCTTATACATTAAAGTAATTATGATCTGTCCAACTTATATACTTGCTATACTAATGATCTGTCCAACTTATACACTTGCTATACTAATGATCTGTCCAACTTATACACTTACTATACTAATGATCTGTCCAACTTATACACTTACTATACTAATGATCTGTCCAGCTTATGCACTTGCTATACTAATGATCTGTCCAACTTGTACACTTGCTACACTAATGATCTGTCCAACTTGTACACTTGCTACACTAATGATCTGTCCAACTTATACACTTACTATACTAATGATCTGTCCAACTTATACACTTACTACACTAATGATCTGTCCAACTTATACACTTGCTACACTAATGATCTGTCCAACTTGTACACTTGCTACACTAATGATCTGTCCAACTTGTACACTTACTATACTAATGATCTGTCCAACTTATACACTTCCTATACTAATGATCTGTCCAACTTATACACTTACTATACTAATGATCTGTCCAACTTATACACTTACTATAATAATGATCTGTCCAACTTATACACTTACTATGTTAAAGACCTTATCGAAGTTTAGTTTTCACAAAGGCAGGTTAAACCACTTCACATATATAGCACCTTTTTCATTCAATGCAGAATAGCTGAAAGTAAGTTTCGAAACATCTGTATACATTTCATATAAATTACAATTATGATAACTATTTTCACTTCGTTTATCTGTATCTATTAATGAACACACTAAGCTCTGCTTTCAGATTTTGTAAAATTTAGTCTCAGAACCCGATATTTCTAAATTGGTAATAAACATTTAGTTTTCGGCCGCGTGTGGCGCACTTAGCTCAATAATCGTAACACGTATTTAAAGATCTGTAACTTTTTTTACTTTATTTATTAAGACTGAGAGGTTAAATAGCATGCGCTTAAGATTTTTTTTTTTTAGTTTCGGTTTGACTGGCAGAGGGTAATTGAAGACTGACTATATATGGACATTGCAATATTATATACTTTAAATTTACGTAAGGTTTCGTCAGATATTAAAATTATTTACCTCTTAAAAGAAAACAGAATCTTTCCTCTGACGCAAGCATTTTTTGATCAATCCATTGCAGGTGTTTGGTTGTGATGGGAAATTGGGTAATGAAGTGCGAGATAGGTGCGGTGTGTGCGGGGGAGATAACTCTACGTGTTACGTAAATGAAGGTGTATTCTTGGTTAATACAACTATGGGTAAGTAGTCTGTTACGAATCTATGGTCATAAACTAAGTAACAGAAAGAAGCAAAAACAACACCATTTTTAAAACTTAACAAATAACTTAATTATCAAAGTAACAAATGAAACTGTGAGAGGAACTTAAAGTATTATGATTTGAAACTAAAATAATCCTGAAAAATGTTGTATAAAAACCAAATAAATGGAAAGTTCCGTATACATTTCAAAAACGGAGATGTACAGGTACACCATGGCTCGTGATGTTCTCAAGATGGCGTCGTCAAGAAGTTTTTCCTCTCGAATAATATCTAAGTACAACATAAAACATGTATGCAGACTTAAAACAGGAACACAAGAAATGATGATGATTCCAAAATTGGAATGAATCTGATTTAGTTCTTTCCTTATATTCACCTTCTATTGCGACTATATTTCACAATGTACCCTATGTAATGGATTAAACAACACATTTTGTCTCAAACTTACTTATTCATGTGATCTACCCCAACAAATGGGATGTTACTGAATTCTTCTAGTATCGTGTAGTACTCTCCGGTGGCCTAGTGGTTAGAGGGTCCGCCTCAAATGCAGGAGGTTGTGAGTTTGAACCCCTGCAGTGTCATGCCAAAGACTTATAAAAATAGTACTAACAGCTTCCTCGCTTGGCGCTCAGTGTTAAGAGGTTGTGTTAGGAGTGGTCGGCCTGGTGTCAGGACAATGTGGCTGGGTGGGACGTAATGCTATATGTCTGCGGCATGATGACTCAGTGCTAGACATCACTATAAGCTGCTACACTGCACACATCTCAGAGACATGACTGAATTGTTTTTAAAATTACGTTAAAAATCCATATCACACACACACACACACACACATACGCGCGCGCGCGTATCATCTAAGCCCCATCAGCCAATGAAATTAATGCAATGGTGACACTAGGTCTTATTCTTAAAATTATTATTAATAATTGTCAACAGATGCGTCAGAATCTATAGATCCTATGCAATTTTACGCTCTTAACGGATTCGCGTCACATAGTGTTATGTATATTTGATTTAATTATATCTGATTTAATATATATTTATTTCAATTTAATTGTCATATTTTATATAAAAATTATTTTTCATTACCTGCTATTGTAATGTAAATTTATTCACTGGAGACGATACTTTTTCCAGGAAATAGTTTGACCTTGACTGTTCGTTTTGTAAACACCAGGTGTTGATATAGATCCTGACCTTGATTCAAAATTAGTAGCAACCACGTAAACAAGTTCTATTCTTATTTGAAAATGATTGTTTGTTGTCAAGGTCTTTTTTATTTTTTTTATTTCTTAGAGTAAAATTATTAGTTTTAGTCAGGACCACACTGGGGGTACGTGATCTTTAACAAGTAATTAATTTCGACGAGGTTCTTGAACATGATCACGTGACCCAATTTTTGCGTTTTAGAATACGATATAACCTTTGTTTTGGAGAGATATTCTCAGTAGTAGTTGGGAACTTACACTAGAAGTTGTATGTTGTGCTGTTTGGAGTTATTTCAAATTACTTGGATTCAAGAGGATTAATTCCTTTTTCCTGGAAAACAGGTGCGCTCATTTTAAATTGTTTAACAAGGACAGCTTTAAAAAAAAATGTATTCAGATTTCCAAAACCGGAGTGATAGTTCTTGTTTCTACACTGTAGACTTCAACACTACATATTACAGTATACGTCATGGTCTTCCATCTTAGATTCTTTGTCGGGACTCGAACTAGATATTACTAAAACATTTTGTTATTAGGACTTCAAACATTTTTTCGTGGATTATTCTTGGATTATTTTTGGATTTGATTCTTAAAACCGTAAGTTCATATTTTTTTTCTTCATTTTTACAGAATTTTCCAGGTAAATACGTTATTATATTTTTCAAAGTTTGTTTTTTCACTCTTTCTTGTGTAACTGTTTTTTCGAGCCTAAACAGGTAACATAAGAATTGGGGCTAGTCAGGGATTTGAACCCGGGACCTATCGCACCCCAAGCGAGAATCATACCCCTAACTAAACAAAGATATTCTCTATATTTTACAGCCATTAGTAAAAAAAAATGCAATATTTAACTAAATATCATGTAACAGGAGTTACAAAAGTGTAGATATACCTAACAAATCGTATTATTTTACGCCATTTCATATCCACTATGACTGCTTAAAAGCCTTCTGTTTAGTTTCAAATGTAATGTTCGACTGGGTTGCTGCACCACTTTGATAAACTGAATATGCAAAGATTTCTTTCCACAAACGTTTGTGTTACATACGTATCTTAATACACAGGTACCGAAATGAGAGAAAATGGTGTAAATATGTTTAAGAAATGTATTTACAAACATATCATTTATATCTTAAATGAAATAATATTGAGTAAATAATTTATTCCAGCTGTCATGACTTGTTCGGCATTTAGCGTCAGCTATCAGTTTGCTTATTACATGAATTTACTATATTACAGCAGCCATAAGAAAATACATCTTGGTATCACCTTTACTACGGTTGCTCTTGATTCAATGAACGGAGATGTTTGATGTTCTAGTTCAGAGCAACAGCATATAACTAACTTGTGACCTTTCGTCCGAGTCACCAGGATTTAATTGGTAAAACGTATTATGATCATCGATGTGAACATCATTCATCATGCGACTTTAATGATTTCCTCGACGAAAAAATATGGTCTCCTTTATTTTCATGTCATGTCTCCCTTGACAACCCCTTGATGGTCGATTATTATTGCATTGTTGTAAACATTTGGCCATTAAGTCATGCTAACTATGTTGAGTAATAATGTATTATCAAGCATGGATGATTAATAACAATATTTTCTAGTAACATTTCAAGTTCAGAAAAAAACTATGGTAGCGGCTGGAGGAGGAGGAGGGTTGGCGTTGCAGAATCATTGTTGTGTCTTTTCTTCTAAACAATGTATGTGGTATATTTGTTCACGCGTCCGAGTCTTTTTTTCACTGTTCATAACGTAAGCAGATGTGTCTTAAGGTTTTTAGCGTTCTGGATCTTCATTGTGCAGACATTGATGGTCCTGATAGGACAGATGGGGTCCATTTGAGACCTGGAAATCCAGTAAAGGGAAATCAGGAAATGTTTGCCTGTGTAAAACTTGATTGTGTTTTTATTTACTTTACACCTTTATTTATTTATATTTGCTCATTTTAATTACCTTTCGTTTCCAACATGTTCGTTTGCTCTTTTAATCTGTTGGAGACTAAATGCATCCATAGAAAGCACAGTTTGATATGATACTTGGTCCAGGACTAGTTGTTAAGAGCTCACTGATGCACACTCTGAATAGTACGGCATTTCAAGGTTAAGGATACGCTGGAAACGCGTACAGGGCGCTTAGATAAGTATGCTGTTTACTACGGACACAAAACAGTTTACATTAAACATTCTTTCCCTGTTACTTTAAAGATCTGTGTAGTCTCTATGAGACTATTCATATGTGTGGATTACTCATATATGTTCTTGCTCCTTTTTGTTTTCTGTGTCAGGCAACCTTGCTGAAATATATCTTCATGGTTGTACTTCTTTCTTCGAATCTAAAACAGTCTAAGAACATTGGGATGTTCTTATTCTCCTTACTTCTCTTCATCTACGATTGTTTTCATGTAACGATGAGGTTACAACTCATACCTTATTCCCGATAGCATTAGTGCAACTGACAGTAAGGGTTTGTCATGTGTTGGTTTGTATCAGTTAGACAGAGGAAGTGATAATACTGTAATGTTTTAGGTGAAGACGTGTTCGGCAGCTTCATCTTGCACCCTATCATTTTGTGAAAACCTCCTCCTCATGTGTTTTTCACTCATACCTAAACCGGAACTGATACTTATCAAACAGCACTCCAAAGCTATCCAATTAAAATCAGATCTCCACATTTCTGCGTGGATATCGAACAGACAAGGAAAACAGTGTCTGTTTTGGTGACATATGCCTTCTTATTTTTTAGTAGCCTATCAGATAAAACGTTGAAAATGCGTGTTGGGAAGAGTTATCAATGGTAACCATATGTATTTTCACACATGGCAGACAACGAGATAAATGGTGAAACTCAAACATATGAAGTGGAATGTTACATGTTATGCGAGTCTACCATTACTGACTATGTAGGAGGAATGCATGTGTGTGTGTGTCTATATATATATATATATATATATATATATATATGTGTGTGTGTGTGTGTGTGTGTGTGTGTGTGTGTGTGTGCTTGGATAGAACAATTAGTCTCGCTATTTTGTCCCTAGATTTAATATTTTGGCCAATTTCATAAGGAAGGGATATCAAAACATGTTCGTTTTCTACTCCTAGGTGAGAGGGTTGTCGTGGCAACGCTTCCAAATGGTACCTACAAGATCCTCTTTTACTTCAAATGGGGAGATATGAGACAGAATTACCTTGGTAAATCATTATTATAATATTTCAATTGTCATTATTGTTTCAGAGTACGTTTTAATGACCTGGTCAGGGATTGGGATTACAGGGGAGGGATGCAATCAATGTGTAGAGTGTACTCATCCCCAGTGAAATCTATGAAACATGCTCGGAAATAATTCAAGAGAGAGAGAGAGAGAGAGAGAGAGAGAGAGAGTTCGGTGCACTGAATAGAGGTACTAATAGGGTGTCCTGGTCATGAAGTTATATTTTTCCATTTATAAAATTATGGCACGCAATGAGGGAAAACAAGGAAATAATGTACTACTTGACCAATATGTCAAATGGTTTACATACTATGATTAGGCATCTTAAAATGTGGGTTAATGTTTTGAAACGTGATCGTACTTACCGCATTTCCTCTTATTATGCACATGCGCATTTCCTTGTGTACAAGAACAGTAGTCGAATTCAACGTACAGTTTGATGCATGCTCCTTCTGGCTGGGCTTATTGTATATTTTACAGAATACACTTTTATTGATTTAACGTATGCGAGAAAGCACATAGACAATATAATACGTAATTCATATACAACGTACTGTTGTAGGGATAAATGAACGAATTAAAAAGATTGATATAAAATTGTGTTCATATCAATCTTAGAAGAAACAAATATATAGACGGAGAGAACTAGACAGCGAATGAAGATACTCGGCGTTCGAATGCATAATACACATATGTACCTCGGTATTTTAGAGTTGCACAAATCTTTATTTAGCTTATGCATATTTGGTGTCTGCCATTAATATTGATCAATATAACACTTTCTAAGCGAGAGGTATGGAGAACATATTAAGACAAAATGATATTCGTATTCGATCTCATTATTTACACAAAGTTCACGTGACCTTTCATATCTTTCCTTCCCTATATGTCTACCAGTTTCGATATTTAACGGGTGCGATTAAACTCTTAATGTACTTAAAGCATTTCTTTGACTACCAAAAGACAATTCTTCTAAGATAAGAAGTGTGTGTGATTTTGAGTTTTTGCGTAGCTTTAACAATTTGACAGTTTATTGTGATGTCTAGCACTAGGGCACCATGCCACAGACATGTCGCATGATGTCCTACCCAATCAGATTATCCTGACACCATGCCGACCAGTCCTAGCACTAACGTCTTAATGCTAAGCGCCAAGCGAGGCAGCTCCTAGTACCAATTTTAAATGTCTTTGGTATGACTCGGCCGGTGTTCTAACCCACGACCTCCCGCATCTGAGGCGGACGCTCGAATCACCAGCCCACCGGAGAGGTCAACATAAGAAGTGGTTTCGATCATAACTTTTATATATTTGTGCATGTATGAAGTTTTCGAGGCAACTGTTGAACGTCAGTCAGAATGAAATATGTAATTTGCTGATTGCTGAAAAAGCGATAACAATACAAGATATATGGACTGAATTAGGTTAGTACAAGAATAAATTAGGGTACTACCCGTCTGAAATAGGGTAATACCAGACTTACTTAGAGTAATACCAGGCTGAATTAGGGTAATACCAGGCTAAATTGGGGTAATACCAGGCTGAATTAGGGTAATACAAGAATGAATTAGGGTAATACCAGGCTAAATTAGGGTAATACAAGAATGAATTATGGTAATACCAGGCTGAATTAGAGTAATACCAGACTGAATTAGGGTAATACAAGAATGAATTAAGGTAATACCAGGCTTCTCCAAATCCTGAGTTCAATAGAATAGCTCTCACAATAACAAAGCAAGTTTTTATTATTGTTTCTTTGGCAACCTGTTAGCGGTAATTGTTATATTTTTTAGAAATATAATTACTTTTGTTTAGCAGTTTTAAACAGTACACAATATTATTCACATATATATTCAAATAAAGTGGATATTGGCCCAACTGTCCATATATAAACATATTATTGGTAGTTCCACATCTAGTAACCACCTGCATTATTTTCTATGTATCCGTTCTATATTTTCTGCTTTTAAAAATCTCCACATGTCACAGCCGAAACACGAAATGGGAGATACACAAGAATCAAGTAAATCAAACATAATCATTACTGGACATTGTTTATTGTTAGTATTATTCAGAAGTATGCTAATTGCTTTGACACCTTTTGCAGCAATAGTGTTTGTAGCACATCGAAACGATCCTCTGTTGGCAAAAACTAGTCCTAGATAACTACAATTAACTACAGTGTTGTGAAATACATCTCCGTATATTAATGAAACGTCGTTTATTATAACTCTTTAATGAACAAAAGCATAACCTTTGTTTTATTAATATTTACATATAGTTTCCCTCATGTACAGTATGCTTGTAACTTATTTAAGGATGCTTATAGACCGTCTGCTGTTTCTGAACGTATCACAGTATCGTCAACATTTAGAAACATTTCTTCTAATATATGTACGCAACTATATTGGATTGTAATGCAATTTCCAGATAATTTATATAAAGAGAAAACAGAAGTGGAGAGATGCTATCTCATTGAGGATGTCCAATTGAACAATGGCAATAGTTTGAGTATTTGTTTAAGTGCTTTACCCATGACATAAATGATCTTATCATTGTTAATCTTTTTCCATTCAATCCGCATTTTTACTACTTTTTCGCCATAAACGTGTCTTTTCCATATAATCAAATGCTTTTTTCAAAGTTAGTGAAGGTACTGGAAAGCATTTACTTTTCTTCAGGTAGGTTTTGAAGCAAATAATTTAATATACAAATGGCGTCTACTGTACTATTATTCTTCAGAAAACCATATTGTGCATCAGTAATAACATCTTTTGTAATTGCCCAAGCGGACAGTCTTTGATTTAATATGCAAATAGACACGTTCTCCTATACAGCTAAGCAATGGTATCACTCCATAAATATTTGCATCGGAATCATTACTGTTGTAAAAAAAAAAAATAATTTTTGACCCTTGCTCCAAATTGAAGGATAAATACCGCTGCTAAATATTATATTAAAACGTTTCAGCATTTGGTAGAAGTGGAAATGGCTCAAAGCATTCATTCAAAACTGAGTCAAGAATAATTATTTAAACGTTTTTGGAGTTTACAAATAGTCCAAAACTCACGCGGACTTCCTTCTCATAATTCATGCAATTTATGCCCTTTGACTCAGTTGTAGAGTAACGCGTTCGGCAGAGCTTTTTGTATTCTGCTTTTTTCATTATGTAATTCGTTCTCTTTACAGTGGATTTGAAAGAATTTAATTAATCAAAGTATTTTCACGTAGTTTCCTTTTATCTCTACGTTTACCATTAAACCAAGGAGCATTCGTTTTAATAGAGACATACAATTTTCCATTCTGCAAATCCACCTGTTTCTTAAAAATATCGATTTGCATTTTTGAAATAAATAGCGCGAATGCTTCGGCTTTCTCACCGATATATGGTTGGTCTCCGATTCCAGTAGTACTAAGTATTTTCCGATTTCCCAGTGTCACATTGTATATCAGCAAGGAACACAGTTTTAAAATCTGGATTCCATTTCTTTTGTTAATTTGTAAATTTCATGTAATTCTCTTGATGTATGCTGTATTTAATGAGAAGGACAATGGACTATGATTTGAAAATTCTGTAAAATCTTATACTCTGAAGCTTTAAATGAAGGAGAAATTAATCTCAGCAATCAAACATGACAGTCAACTGCAATATAATTTTGTGTTGGTATTAAGAAGAAAATGCCTATTAAATGTATTTGTTTGACATTTTCACGGCTTTTCCATCGTGTTTTCAATTTATTTAGACATTTTTGAAACTTTAATCCTAATGTTTACTTTTCCAAATAGTTGCTCGTACAGTGAAGCTGCAAGGCTAATGAAATCTGGCATTCATGTTTGTTTGCACATGTAAACAGTCTGTTTAGATTTTCCTGCCATTGTAGCAATTTCATAACATGCAACATAAATAGACATGCTCAAAAGCCATCAATGATTAGTGGATTTATTAGACTCTGTTGACAAAATATTCATTTATAGGAAGTGCAGTCAATAATCTGCTTTGCTGAAAGAGTAAAATATGAAATTCGGATCACCCTTCTTAAGTATTTAATTACATTCATTTGATTAATAATCATCTATTCTAATGAATAATGTTAAGGTTTTGAATACAGTCTGTTAAAGATGTTTTATGGTCTGTTTTTGGTCTGCCCTCTACATACTGATAAAAGAATTCCCAAGATGAACACAGTGTTTTTCTAGCAAGAAGCTATTTCTTAATCCAGTCCTTGAACCAGTGTTATATCTGAGCAAATTTTGATTCTAGATATAACAAACATATATATAGACATGCATACTCATCGTTATTTTTTTTATCCCGTAATTGAACCGAAATATGTGCGTAAGCGAAATAGGAACGGGAAAGCCCTTTTCTTTCCAATTCCACCCCCCCCCCCCGGTCAGGATGTTTTTCAACTGTTTTTGTACGTCATCCAGAGTAACATT
Organism: Sinohyriopsis cumingii; assembly: GCA_028554795.2. Lineage (NCBI taxonomy): Eukaryota > Metazoa > Mollusca > Bivalvia > Unionida > Unionidae > Sinohyriopsis > Sinohyriopsis cumingii. The sequence goes on from CM068828.1 coordinate 52,139,098, forward strand.
ACTGGTGATATGTTTGGCTTTGGTATTAGTTATCTGACTGATAAAAATCACACCTTTATTAAATTCCATTTTAACGCGATCTAGTGGGTAATGCTTTCCAGTAATATGAAACACATCTTCACCAAATTTAACATGCTATTAGCAGACAATGAAAAGACTAAAGTTCGGCTAGATAATGTTCCTTTTGTTATAAATATAACTTAGGTATGATAAGAGTACGTGCAAAAATTCCAATTCAGTTTGTACCAAGTCATTGTGAGTAATTGTCCGCAAGACACTGTGGCAAAACTGTTACTGAAATTAGCATTAGCCTTATTTTACCGGCTCACATTTCACTGAACTTTAACAGTGTCAAGGTCTGTGGTTATCATTTTTAATGTGATGAATTACTTTTTCACGAAACTGGATGGTTATTTCTATTAAACAATACTACAGTGGACTATAAATTTAAAAATACAAGATTGGTAATTCGCCTACATAAATATTGAACGTATGGAAGTATTTAAACATT